>JANRFK010003679.1:64582148-64592819 GCA_030068395.1 Apalone spinifera | reverse complement strand
TGGGGGGGGGGCGGGGTGTCTGACTGGTGCCATGGATCTGACTTCACATCTGCCGGGTTCTTTGCTTCCTGGCGTCTGCCTTGGCCTGGGAACACTTTAACAGGCGTGGAGCAGCACTAAGGGACGCTAGGTAGCGCCCATCTTGCTACCTCGCTCTCCCCTTCAGCATGTGGCCCTGAGACAGAGGGAGGGTAGAGGGAGAGCTGCCTCCCTTGCAGGCCCTACGGGACCGCTGGCCACAATCTAGCACGTTTTTAAAGGTGACGAGAGCCTTAGCGCCTGTGAAGCCAGAGCTACCCCCAGGCACTAGGAGAAATCGATAGGCTGACTTTGGCCCCACCCCCGCGCGCTAGCCAAAGTACCGGAGGAGCCTGCTGCCCCACAACCAGATTTAAATGGGGCATCGGCAGTAGCCTGGATACAACTGGAAATGTCTGCTGCGGTCCTGTGTGGCCCCGTCACCCTACTGGCTGAGCCACTTCCAATCTTCTTAATGTGTGAAATGGAGAGCAAAATGACTTGCCCAAGCTCCCACTGAAAGGCTGTGGCACAGAAGGGACTTGACCCTGGCTCTCAAGTCCTAGGCAAATGCCATGGAGCAGCCTTCCTCTCTGCATACTCTCCCTCCTACATGCTCCAGAGATCACCACTTTGCTCTCTCACGCGCTTGCAGAGGCCCCTGCCATATCCCATCAGTCTCAGTGACATAATGAACAATACTGACACTTCCTATTTCATGAGCTCGCTGAGGGTGTAAACTTGAGCTTGCAGGAAAACCTCAGGCTTTTCCATTTCCCACTGAATTCTCCCAAACAGTATTTGCCTGGGATGACTTTTTTGTTTTTTGTTTTTTTGTTTATTTTTAAAGTTGCCTCTGATCCTGTCTCTTTGGCTGGCTGCCTCTTTTCTCCCATCCTGTGAGAGGCCAGTCAAGCCTTCGTTAGCAGATCGGCATGACCTTTATCATTCCACATGAGGAAGGTCTTAGGAGTCTGCCACAAAGGAAGGCAGTGTTCTCTAATGCTTAGAGCGGAGGCTTGGAGCGGGGCACATAGACTGCATTCCCAGCCTGGCTACCAGTTTGCTTTGTAACCCTGGGGCAAATCACACACTCTTCTCGGGGAGAAGGCAGAGGTTCTCCTTCTAGCTCAAGTTTGCTGGCTCAGCAGGGAAGGTTCTGTTTTGGGTTATCTGCCTAAGGAATGAGTAAGAGCAGTGGGGGGAGGTCCTTGGGCTGAATGCTTCCTAGAAGGGCGGGGTCTGATTTAACGAGGGGTATTTAAGCCTTGTCTGGCAGGATTGGATTTAACTAAGAGTTGCCGTGGGCCAGTATTGTTGATGAATGGGTGGATGTCTTGTAACTAACACCAGTCCCAGTTCCTAGGATGGATACATGGAAAGGTGCCTCCCTGGAGCTATGTCTACACTCATGGCTTCTTGCGTGAGTAATATGCAAATGAGGCTAAGCGTGGAATAGCGCTGAGCCTCATTTGCATATCTAATGAGCCACCCTTTTTTTCAGAAGCGGCTCTTGCGCAAGAAGGAGCGTCTACACTGCCCCTTCTTGCGCAAGAAAAACCCTCTTGCGCAATGCTGTTCTTCCTGAAAAATAATAGGTGTAAGGGCATTGCGCAAGAGGGTTTTTCTTGCGCAAGAAGGGGCAGTGTAGATGCTCCTTCTTGCACAAGAGCCTCTTCTGAAAAAAAGGGTGGCTCATTAGGTATGCAAATGAGGCTTGGCGATATTCTATGCTTAGCCTCATTTGCATATTACTCGCACAAGAAGCCCCGAGGGTAGACATAGCCTTGGTGTGTTAATCCTGGGTAATAGTCTCCGGGTATGTCTACATTGTGGTGTAAGCCTAGGGTTCAAATTCAGGCTCAGGCCTAACTCCACTGTCATCTACACACAAATTGCACTCCCTCCGCGTTCAAACCCAGGCTATCAGGACCCCATGGGGGGCAGAGGCGTAGAGCCTGGCTCAAGCCAAGATGCAAGGTAAAAGCCTTATTCCTTTGCAATAGACTCATGCTCTGGGTGTCCTCCAAAAGCATCCCATAAATCCCTTGGATCTTCTTTGTCTTCAGGACTGTCAGATTTGGTGGACAGCAGTGTTCCCTATAAGCTCTCTGCTTGTGCAGCCACTCAGGAGAGAGTCCAACACCACCCAGCTGATTAGCAGAGCACTTGTAACTAGGTTTTTGTTTCTACTAGTGGTGCACATTTGCACAGGCCTCTATGCACATACAAATTTATTCCACACGGATTGAAAATAATAGAGGGAACATTGGTGGCCAGTCAAGTTTTCGGCCACTGCACCCCAAACAAACAGCTAGGGTGGCCCCAGCAAAAAGTTGCCAGGAAGTCTGGGATAAGGGTGGGGGGACTTGGGCTTGCATAATACTCCATAGGCGCTGGAGGTGAGGTTAGGGCCCACGGTTCAGCAAGCCCCCTAGCCTGGGGTTATACTTGAGTGTAGATGCTCAAGGTTAACAAACCCAAGTCTGCTAACTCCACTTCTACTAACTCGGCTTACGGTGCAGCACCGACATACCCTCCCTGTCCCAGGATGTCTTCCCTGCGGTGTTAGCTCAAGTTATGCTGGGGTATTACCCGCCGTGACTCCCAGCTGCCCACGAAAAGCTCTAAGTGATGCTTTAAACTGGAACTAGCTTGCTGGCCACGGGATAGCTTGAAGCTCCAGGACTACAACTGGCTGATACTCCAGCTCGTAGTAGTGGAGCTATTCCATCCCCTGCAGCAACTCACCAGCAGCTAATCCAGGCCCTGTGCTGCCAGTCCCATCGCTCTGGGTAACTCGGGGCGGTTTGGCTTGTGGCCGCGAGGCTCGCTTGCGCAGTGCAAATAGTGTCTTGATGTGGCTCAGATCTCCTGTGTAATGTGCATGGTGGGCAATGGGAAGTGCTCTGCTGGCAGGTCTGATTACAATATTCCTTAGCGCAGGGTAGGCCAAGTGGGGTGGGGAAATTGTGCTGCATTGGCCGGGAAGGAGTTAAAGCAGGCAGGAGGGAGCCCTGGCCAATTGGAGAGGAGCTTTAAGGAGCCAACCAGAGGACAGTTTACTGGGGCAGCCCTGTATATAAGGAGCTGCCCAGCAGAGTGAGCCAGACAGTGCTGAACATAGGTGGTTCCTGGAGTGTTACCCTTAGCAGAGCTGAGCTGGGCAGGCTCAGGGGGGCTCAAGGCCTTGCTACAAAGGACAGGAGGGTGCAAAGGGTCACAAAGGAAGTGGCCATGAAGGAGGGCAGGACAAGGCTGCTGTTGGAGGGTCCCTGGCCTGAGACCCAGAGTAGGGGGTAGAACTGGATTCCTCTCCCTTTGCACTGTGCCTAGCCACCATTGATGCGAGGCCTGTGGCTTGCCCTTGAGGCTGCAGTGGCAGGCACTGGATTGAGCACAGCTGATCTCCCCAGGAAGGGAGAGAAGAGACCGTTGCAGCAGGCGCTGTCCTGGAAGCCACGGGAGTCCGGAGCGAGAGCGGTGAGACCCGGCCCCACCCTGCTGAGTAAGAACTAATTCCCCAGAGCAATCAGCCGGCAGTGCCACAGTGAGTCCCCCCCCCGTGGCATCTGGTGAGCTGCATTGCCCGGCAGGCGCTGGTGTTTGGAGAAGGGACCGCCACAAAAGCCTGATGCTCTGGTGGCAGCAAAGGTCACGGTCTGGCCTCACCAAAGCCAGCCTGCATGTGCACAACAGCTCTCCCCTAGGGGACACCTCAGTGCAACGTTTATCCCCAAACTCCCTTCACCAGTGCATCTCCAAGCACTGCCGTGTCACCACCTGCATTTTACAAACGGCACCGCGGGGGGAAGTGGCTGTTATCCCAAGGTCGCAGCCCGCGCTGTCGGGGCCAGGACTAGAACCCAGGTCTTGGAAGTGCCTGGTCCGGTGCATTATCCCCCCAGGCAATGCTGCCTCTGGGGCGAGGTGAGAAGGCAGCAGTTCTGGCTCATCTGGGTGTTCCTCTGTCCCTTGGGCTTCTCTTCACGCTCCAGGCTTAAGTGATGTCAACCTCAGCTGGACCCGCCAAGCCCCCAGGCTTCACGTGGGAGCTAGGCTTCTGCTCATTGAGGCTACTGGAGGGGTAGGGAACCTACGGCCTGCAGGCCAGCCCCAGCCTATGGATTAATTTCATCCAGCCCTCATCTGGTCTCAGTACCCCCCCGCTGGGGCTAGAGCTGGGAAAGCCGGCTCACCCTGCCGTAGGTGAGAAGCCCCAAGCCTCTGCATCCCCGTCTCCTCCCCCCAGCGGAGCTGGAGCCATGAGCCTCTGTATCATCTACCCCCCCCCCAGCTGGTGAGTTGACCATTTTATATTTCTCTCTTAAAAAACAAAACCAAACCTTAAAATTTAAGTTGCTTTTTACTTGTGTGGGACCTGTGATTGGGTGGTGGGTGTGTTTTTTTTTTTTTTTTTGAGGGGGTGTCAATTTTCCCACCCTTGGTCTAGAGCTTTGACAGTTTCATCTGAGAGGCTGGTGAATCTGGCCTGGAGTTGGTATGAATAACTACACCACGGCCTTCTGCATCTCCTGAGAGGTGCACAGCCGTCTGAGGGGCAGATCTTGAAGGGGCGTGAGTTTGTGGATCAGGTCCCTCCTGGGTAGATGGCTAGCCCTGGGAAAAGGCCAGCCCTGCATGTTGATGGCAAATGTAAAATTGGTGCCGTGAAAACCGCCAGTTCCCCTGAAAAGTAGCAGTGAGTCTTTCATGTTCATGCCAATGAGCTAGAGGGAACCAGTTTTTAAGGTCTCCTGTGAAAGGCCCACACCCCTCTGGTACTTAGTTTACAGGCCCCGGGAAGACTGAGTTGATCCTATGGAGATTATGGCCAGGAGCTAATCCAAAACTCATGCCTGAGCTAAGGGTCACCAAATGAAATGAATAGGTAGCAGGTTTAAAACAAAAGGAAGTTTTTCTTCACACAGCGCACAGTCAACCTGTGGAACTCCTTGCCAGAGGAGGTTGTGAAGATTAGGACTTTAACAGGGTTCAGAAAAGAACTAGATAAACACCAATGGGCCTAACCTCCATGAATTTATTGGCCAGAATGGGTAATGGTGTCCCGAGCCTCCGTCTGTCAGGGGCTAGAAATAGGTGGGAGAGGGATCACTTGTGGATTACCTGTTTCTGTTCACTCCTTCTGGGGCACGTGGCATTGGCCACTGTCAGAAGACAGGACACTGGGTTAAATGGACCTTTGGTCTGACCCAGTCTGGCCGTTCTTATGACTTTACTAGCTCACAGTGGGTTAATTCCTACTCTACTCACCCCTCAAGTCCATGGGCGAGTACAGAGTTCTGTCCATTACTCTCCACTATTCCTGTCCCTTAGTGATTCTATTACACTTATTCTGTGAAATCACTAAGGGTTTAAACACTAAAAACCAGGCGCCTGTTCCCTGCCGGCGCTACCCTGGTTTTCTAGCAATGATACTCACTAATCTTTGAAGTTCTGCTAGCACAAACATAGAGAAACTGTGTGAGGAATCAGACCCATGAGCTCGAGGGCCATGAGGTTTGTATTGTGCAGGGTGCTTCAGAGACTCTGAACCTGAGCTGGGCTGATGAAATCCGGGGCCGCACTTAAGTGGAACACAAAGTGCTTGCACAAAACCAAAATCATGCAGCCCTTCCATCCAGGGGCAGGAGCTAGCAACAGGCCAAGCAAAACGAAGTTTGGGTGGCACAGAGGAGTGCCCCATCCTTGGGGCAAAGTGTCCCATTGCCAGGGGATTTCATGCCTCGTTACGCAGGTAGAGGCTGCTTAAAAATAAGCACATGCGTTTCAGCGCTGCCCCCTGCATAAAGGTAAAGGCAAGATGAAAATGAAGCCACTTACTTGAGAGGTAGTTAAATCAGTTCTCAGCTGCGCTCCAGGAGTAGCTGTCTCCCACGCTGCAAGGGGCGGATGGGAGGAGGAACCCAGCTCAGAAAACGCCCGCGCAAGCAGTGAAACCAGTTCAAAATCGCCTTTATTTTCAGCAGCTTCCTGTCGGCTCACTCGGGGGTCCTCTGTTCTTGGCTGTTTTGTGACAGGAGGGGGACGTCTCGGCCTTGCGTCAGGGTGGGGCTCTCTCAGGCAGTGACCGGCCAGTTCCTTTCTGCCTGTGTCAAAGCAACCGTTGTGCCTTTAAAAGAAGGAGGAAAGGCTCTGAGCACGGGGGAGGGGGGGAGGAAATGTATAATCCGCCCCCAAACCAGAGCGAGATGGAAATGGGGCATGCAGCTGGCCGGGGCGTGGCTAGAGCTCCCTTCCTCGCTGCCCCAAGGAGGCAGCTTCCTCTGCTCGCTGGGGAAGTTCTGTCCGAGGCTGGTCTCGCCGGGCTTCCCTGGCACAGTAAGAATGCCAGAGCCGGGCATCCCGGGAGAACAGGGTTATGTCCTCACTCAGTCCACTGCAACTGGCTCCCTCGGAAAGTTGGATGCAAGGGGGCTGCAGGGCAGGACTGAGATGCTGTGGAGGACCTGGATGGGTGTCCTGGGACTGCAGTAGCGGGGGGGTGGGGAGGCTGCAGCCAGATGTGCAGAGGTGGAGCTGGGTGACAGTCTCAGGACTGCAATAGCAGAGGGTGCTGCAAGTCAAGAGCGAATTCCTATGCCCCCCCGCTGCCATGCGTCAGCCGCGTCAATTTCTGCGGAGCCGGGGGGGGGGGGTTGGCGGTGCCAGGATGCGAGAGCAGAGGCAGCCCCCTGCACACACTGGAAACGGAAAGAACTTTGGTTTAATCAGAAGCAGATGCTGGCAGATCTCATTTCCCCTCCCTTCCCCCCGCTTTGGGGAGGGCTAGATCCTGTTCCACGTGCCAGCAGCGTGGCCCCCAGGACACCCGTCCAACCAGAGGGGGCCATTTGTCTGCAGTGATGCAGCCTGGCCCCGCTAATGCAAGGGGGCAGCTAGGGAGACGCATGGGGACGTGGCTGACACATGGGGACAGAGCCTCCCAGCGGCAGGGGCGTGCCTGTGGCTGACAGCTCTTCTGGTAGCACGGGGCCAAATGGCTCTTTGGCGGAGCGCACTGGCACTGTCTCCTAGCCGACAGAGCTGGGTGTGGCCAGAGGCTGGGGCAGCCAGTGCTTTGGCGGGAGCAGCACATTCCTGCCTGACTCTGCTTTTCCGCTTTCCAGAGCCAGGCCATGATGGCAGAGGAGGAGGCTGGGCCATCTCCCTCCCAGCCTCCCCTCCTCCCGCCTTACAGCTGGCCGGCCGACTCTCTGCTTCTGCTTGCCAGCTGCAGCCCTCTTCCCCTCCTGCTTCACGGAGCCAGGCCCCCAGGTTAGCAGAGAGAAACTCCCAACAACAGCCCCATTGATTTGTACACGGCCTGGGCTTCCTCGCTCATCCCTGGGATGGAACAGAACTCTTCCCGGGCCCCATGTCTGTGCTGGAGAGAGGTCTGCATGGGCACCCTCCATTTCAGGGCCTCTTGGTTTGGCTTTGAATCTGCGCCTCTCCGGAGTTCAGGGGAGTTCTGATCTGGATTCCTGGTGTGAGCCCATCTCTGGCTAGTCCTGATTTAACCCTGGCTTTACCACACTTGCTGTGTCCTCTCAAGCTTTCCCCCAAAGAGCCTAAGTAAGGAAAGGATGGGAGGGGAAACTGAGGCATGGAGAAGGTGTATGACTGGCCTATCTCCTCAAAGAGCCAGCTCTCCCAGGGACGGGATTTCTGCCAAGGCTGGCACCCCTTTTACAATGACGGGAGTTGCTCCAGTAGCCCTCTGGTCAGTGTAGCCGTGGGTGGAGATGGAAAATCTATCTCTGGCTGTATGCCCTGCTTGCACTGCCTCCTGGGGCCGAGCAACCAGTCACAGCTGCTGTAGGAAGCAATCTCCGTCCCTCTCCCCTGTGCGCTGCATGAAGCAAAGCTTCTTTGGAGGTATTGTTTCAGGCTCTCTGCAAACTCAGGCTATGCTCAGGCCATGTTTTCAGGCTTTCTTTGTGCCTCAGAGGGTTAGAAACACAAGTCTTGCAAAAGGAAAGTTGAGATTCTGATTTCATCATGTGACTGAGACCTTTGGCCGGGGTTTGTGGTACCTGGGCTTTGAACTAGCCCCGGTCCCCTCAGCTCCTTGATCATTGTAGCTACATGTGGTTGAGCTTCCTCCAGTTTCAGTAGCGTTCTGGTGATGCGGTGGCCAGCAAGGAATTCACACTTATGGAGGTAGCCCCTGCTGCAGGACACGGTGACTCTGCATGTGCCACCCTAAATTGTCTTGGGCGCTTTCGGCTGCTACTCCATCTGAATGCAAACTTATCCCCTCACTTCCACCTTCTTCCGGCCAGCTCTGCTTCCCCAGCTTGTCTGATTCTCTTCCCCAGGTGCACTGTTCCGAGCTGAATCTCATGTTATTTGTTAATAATAGTTCTGCTCCTAGGCGACTGGTGCCTGCAGGGCAGGAGATGCAGGCAGGGGGCAGGAGGAGACACCCCCTTTGGCAATTAAAGTCTTTGTGGGGGCCCGGGGAGGGGGCAGTGCAACAGTGATTTGCTGCCTCGTCCCTGTAATCCTGGCGGGGTGTTCTGCACACCCCAGGTAGAGGGCTCGTGTGGGGTTTTGCAGCCGTCTTGCAGGACGTGCACAGAACTAGAGGAAGCTGTTTGCTCGGCTGAGCAGATCTTTGCCAGGTGACTCCTCTGCAAGGCCGGGTGTTTGTCTCTGCTTCAGGGGCCTTGGGAGGGACCAGAGCCTCTGGAGGACGAGGGCGCGTGGGTTGGACTGCCTGGCGTGAGCCCTCGGAGAAGGGTTATCTTGGCGTGGTTACCAAGGAACATGGCCACGAGGGATCTGGCTGCCTGCGTCGTCACTGTGGCTGCCTCTGTGGGGGCTTGGAGCTCCCCGAGCTCCATCTGCCTGCAGCTCCAGGCTCCCTCCCAGTGGGGCTGGAACATTTTTTATGGGGGAGGGGTGCTGAAAGCCAGTGGTCCTCCCTTCAGTCCTGTAAGTGCCCCCCTCCCGCCACCCAAAGCTGGAGCCTGGTTGGGGGCTGTGCGAGTGGGAAACACAGACCAAGTTAAGGCAGCCAAGTCTGGGACTCCACATATGGGGCCGGCGGTAGCCCCAGGTGTGGGGCTGGAGGCAGCTGGGACCCACGTGCAGAGCCGGGGCAGCCAGGGCCCCGCATGCCGGGCTAGCAACAGAGCCCCAGACGCGGGTCTGGCAGCACCGGGACCCCGGGCACGGGGTTGCGGGTGAGACAGGCACAAAAATGAAGTGCTGCTGCACCCCCTGGCCCCTAGTTCCTGTGACTGTGGCCCCTCCTCTGCTGCCCGATCCTGCCATGGCTCCCCAGCCCGGCCCCGATCCTGCCAGGGCAGGCAGAGGTGCCATTCCCGCCCCCAGCCCAGGGGCTGCTGCGAGAGGAGAGAGCTTGGGGATCCCTCCCTCCTTGCAGTAGCCCCAGAGCACCCTCCTTCACCCCAGCCCCCTCCTGAGCCCGGCCCCACCCCATAGCCTGTATCCCTACCTGGAGCCCTCAGACCCCAGCCTCCCAATCTTCTGCTCCAGTCCCGAGCCCTTTATTCCTGGCCGTACCCCCAGCCAAATTTGCCCCACCCCAGAGCTTACCCCCCACAGCTGGAGCCCTCACACTCCTGGACCCCAACCCTCTGCCCCAGGCCTGAGCCCCCTCCCACACTCAGAACCCCTTGGCTCCACTCCTGCCACGTGAATTTTGTCATGTGCACTCATGTGAGATCGACATGTCGCATGTCCCCTCCGTGACGCACATTCCCTCCACACTGATGCACGTAACAAAATTCATTCCAGCCAGCGGTAGGAAAAACCAGAGGGGATCCTGGTCAGAAGTAACGAAAGGGAAGCATGTGCGTCCAGTGATCTGGAAGAAAAGGGGCATGGTCCCTATAGGGCTCTCTTCAACAGCGAGGTGACGGGGGTAAGATTTCAGTGCTGGACAGAAAGGCCAGGAAGACTTTGGAAGCAAGTTTTTTTTGTTCTATAGTGGTTGACACTGAAATGTGCATTTTAGATCAGGCTGGTCTTTGGAAGGATTTATTCAAAAAGTCCTGTCTGCCTGAAACTCCAAATATTGAAGGCGAAAGAGGAATACTTAGCTCATGTATCTATGCAACAGTTTTTTAGAAATGTGATTGTTATAATTGTCAGCAACTCGCTAATGAAAAAATGCTAAAGAAAAATTTAAACTAGGGCCCTGTAGGCTAATGTTCTGAGTAAATATTACAGTCCCCAAAGCTGTCCTTAGGGGCCTGCAGGGCCTGGGTTAATGCCCCTTCTATGCCAGCCCTTGACTCTGCCCTGCCTCTTCCAGCCCCTGCTCCGATGGGACTTGGTGTTAGGGGGAGTAGAACGGGCTGGGGCTGGGCTGAAGCAGAGCAACCCAGCTGGGAGATGGCCGAGCAGAGCAGGTGGGAGCTGGGTTACTCCACTTCTCATGGCTCCCGCCGCCGGCAGCGAATCGAGGTCAGGCCCAACCCCTGCTGCCAGCCCTGCCTTGCACCCCCCCGTAATTCCTCAGGCCACCCTAGGCCCCGCAGGGCCCCCAAAGCACAGATCTGGGGCAGCTGCCCTAACCATCCCATGGACAGGCCGGCTCTGACAGTAACGCCTGGTTTTCATCGGCAAACCCCGAGACCAACAGTGTACACCTGGCCGTTAGCAAATGGCTTCAGT
>JANRFK010003679.1:64559747-64572665 GCA_030068395.1 Apalone spinifera | reverse complement strand
TTCTGGTAGTTGGGGCAGGATAGGATCTGCAGCGATCTGGTCTAATGTCCTGTTAAAGGACAGGAGGTTAGTGATCTAAAAAGATGTTACCAGCGGAGCTCTTTTGACAGTGAGTCGTGACATTTACACTGCCACTTTGGCTCCAGCTCAGGTGTCGGGACAGCTCAATGAATGGTCCCTGTAGTAAATAGCAAGGGAAGGGATCTGGCTTGACCAGCCAGCAGGTAACTCACATCCCTGTCCCTCTCGTCCTTCTTCCCCTGTCCATTCTGAAAGGAACCATTAAGCTCAAACGGGAACCCAGGGACCCAGCTCAGTGTGTACTGCAAATGTCCAGGCAGAGTGGATATGCTCAAGATCTGATAGTGGGGATGAAGGACACAAAGGCTACAGAATTCAGTGCATTGATTCCAGGGCTTCGTAAGCTGGAGAAATAGTTGTTTACATTAAATCCCAACCTGCCCTCTGAATATGAACCGGAGCAGCGTCTGGAGGTGTAGGAATAGGGCGCTAGGAAAACAAACATGGGAGAACTAGTTTCAGTTCCTGCCACAGATTCCCTGTGTGGCCTTGATCAAGTTACTTAATTTTCCCCTCTCTGAGAAGGGCGTGCTGTCCCCCTAATTCCTATGGTTGCAATGCTGTAGGGAGGATGGCCATACAAGTAGTGTGCCAGGCAGAAAGACGGGAAAGCATCCCTTCAGGAAGTCATCCAGCAGCTTGTGCCGACCTCGGGTCCCCTAACTCCCGCTGAGAAAGTGACGGATTTGCCTTATCACACACGTTTTCCCCCCATTTCCTCCTGCTAACAACCCCCTCCCAGTGGGCCGCATTAGCTAGGGGCCTGGTGCTGTGACGTGTTCTTTTCTCCACATTCTGTCCTCTCATGCCTACCCAGTGCCTTCCCCCATGGTCTCTAAGGGCTTCTACACTTGTGCCTCCGGGGAGGGCCGCACTGAAAGCAGCATGCGGAGTACGGACGTGGCACACCCAGCTAGTGTGGGTGTAACTAGCAGTGTAGGCAGTGGGGCATTGCCTGGGTGAGTACAATAGAGATGTGCCAGAAGAACCCCTAGGGCAGGGCTGGGGAACCTTTTTTTTGGGGGGGGGCCACTGACCCACAGAAAAATCAGCCGGGGGCTGCACACAAGTGAGAAGCAAAACAAACCCCCTAAAACCAAACCCCACGTTCTCCTTGCACATCAGAGCCTGGGGGGGACCCGGGCTAGTAGATTTTGTGGGCTCCGTAGGCTCTGGGGTGGGGCCCAAAATGAGGGGTTTGGTGTGTGGGAGGGGGCTGCTGGGAAGAGGTTTTGAGGTGTGGGGGTCTAGGCAGGAGCGGCGGGGGGAAAGCCTCCAGGCAGTGCTTTCCTTTCCCAGGGAGGGCAGAGGGTGCAGTAGTGCACGGACCCCCTCGCAGGCAAAGCCCGTGGGTCGGACCCAGTCCCAGGCTTGCCTGACTCAGGCCATGAGGCTGGGGGCTCCCCACTGTGGGGGAGGGGAGCCTTGAGCCTTGGGGGCCAGATCCAAGCAAGTTGCGGGGGGGCTGCATCCGGCCCCCGGGCCAGAGGTTCCCCACCCCTGCCCTAGGGTGTATACCCTATATGGCTATTGACATGCCCAAGCGGTGCCTTCCAGGTCTGCTCTGCAGCCTTCCCACTTCCAGAGCCACCGGGGACGTCTCCATTTACCGGAGGGAAAGGCTCCAGCAGCGCCTGGCCTTTGCCAGAGCCCTCCATCGCCATGCGTCGCAGCACGTTGCACAGCGTGGGTGCAGGCTGCCTGCCTTTCACTGTGGTGTGCCGCTACACAGCCCCTACACGCTGTTCCCAGTGTAAACAGGGGCTTAGATCGAGGTCTCCAAGACTTTTCTGCGCTGGTGGCCCTTGACATGCGGGACTTCCCCAGCCCACCTTGACTTTGCCCGTATACTTGCATCCTCTTCCCTACACCAATGCACAAACCAATTGGTCAGTTCACTCTGGGGCCTTGCTACGAGAAGAGTGCAACGGGTCACTGTGAGGCTCTGTGTGTTTGGCAGAGAGTGCAGAGTGAATAAGACAGATGCTCCAAGCCGTTCAGAACTGCCGACAGATGTTAGTGAAGCATGACTGCTGCCGCTGGTCCAAGGATGTTTATTTCCTGCAGTGTGAATCAAAATGACCTGGACTGTCTTGTTAAGGAGTTGCCCATGGACATTTTATCCAAGTTTCTCCAAGCAATGCACAGTCATTAGGTGAGCTTCTCAGGAGATAGTTGGGCGGAACTGTCCCCATTTTACAGATGGGAAAACTGAGACCGTTTAGGAGATGAGAGTATGGTCTGGAGATAGGGCACTAGTCTGGGACTCTAGAGATCTGGGTTCAATTTCTTCTTCCTCCACAGACTTTGTGTGATCGTAGATAAGTTAGTCAATCTCTGGGTCTCATCGGTGGTGGGAGAATAGCACATCCCTGCCTTACAGGGGCATTGGGAGGTTGAATACATAAAAGATTGGGAGGTGCACAGATACTATAGGAATGGGGGCCATACAAGTGCATAAATAGGCACAGAGTGAACAAGGGGTTTGCCCAAGATCTCGCAACAGGGTAGTGCCCAAGTCAGGAACACAGTTCAGGAGTCGTGATGATTAGACAGCACTACTGGCTGTCACAACTTAGCATCCAAGCAACTGGTGATAACACTGTGTCCTTCTGGAGATGCTGTGCGCTATGGTTATGTTCAATGGATGCTGAATACAATGCATGTCGATATTAGCTAGGAAGTCTTCATTCTGCCTCTGTCTCCTGCTCAGTAGCTAATTGCATGGTCTCATCAAACAGGAATGGAGATTCAGCTGTGCGAATGAAGGTGAGGTGGTTGTCTGTGGTAACGCAACTTTGCAAAGCAAATTCCAGTGCTGGTTAGGAGCTCGCTGGCTTCTCTGCTCACCTGGCGTGGGATTTTTCTGTGACATCAAGGGTAGTGAACATCAAAGCCTGAGTGAACAAGTAATAAAGAGGCTCCTCGTATTTGCAGAGGTGTCTTTGATCGCTCCAGAAAAGCTTTGCCTTACATAAAAAGTGGGTGGAGGACCTGACTACTAAACACCTGTGATGCTTTGGCTGCTCAGCAGGATTCAGAATAAAGCCCTCTATGAGCCGGTGTCTTGATTTTTTTTTTTCTTTCCTTGTGGCTTTGTTAGCCGAGGGCTTTTGTTCAGCAATCCTGCCAGCTGACTGGGAACTCCAAACACTGTCATTTAAGTCAAAGCTGGTACTATACTTCCAGGACCCAGTTTGCCAGTGGGTTTGGAACAGCTTCCTAGAGGGGGGTGAACCGTTCACAGTGAAGAATTCCTTCAACGCCTGCAGATTATCCATACACCAAACGCTAGTTTGTTTTTAATTCAGTTGTCTCTTATTTACAGTCACAGGCTATCAATAATATGTTTTATGCAGCTGTATTTTCAGCCCGTAAGTGGCTTGTGAAACATTTCCCTTGACTGTGGCTTTGGGTAGCCATTTGGCCTACTTCATATTGTGCATGGTGGGAACAATTCATCCGTGGGCAGAGGACATAGCCTAAGTCCCCTGAGTTGGGCTAAGGCTAAGCCCTCATAGTCACCTTCACCGGATGAATTTCACCTATTTCTCCTTGCTCTCTGATTGGACGATTCCTTCGGCCACAAGAACGTTCAAGATGGCTACACAGATACGTTCTCTCATGATCGTTCATGCCACTTCCCGTGAACAACATGCCCGTTGGAATGTCCACAGGGAACAAATGGGAGACACTGACAGCAACAGTGCAGCAAGTTCACTGTTTGATGTGGCAGGAGAGTGAGCAGGAAACTAAGGAAGCAATGAAGCTATTATTGTGGGAGCAAAAGGGGGCAAGGTCAGAGGTGGCATGGGAGTCGTGCAGGTGAGGATGAGCTATCTGAACTTGGTCTGGTGTTTGAAGGAGAGCCAGTGGCTGTCCACCCTGAAGGAAGATCGCTGTAGCACAGGGGTGGGCAAGCATTTTTGACCAGGGGCCCCTTCAGAAATCTTTGAAGTGGTCCTGGGCCACCCCAGAAGGGGCAGGGCCTCAGGCAGACGGGGCGAGGCCAGGACACTTCCGTGCTTCCCCACCCATAGACTCTGATTGGCCCGAGGGTGCGGGAAGCGGAGGGCCTCCACGGGCCGGGTCAACTTGCTTGGCGGGCCGAATCTGGCCCGCGGAGGCCCTTTTGCCCATCCCTGCTTTAGCACTTGCTAAGTATCATTATTATTACACAATGTGCTACACTCTCTGTTTGTTTTTAATGTGATTGTCAAGAATACTTCCCAAAGTGTCCTGGTCATTAAAGTGACAGCGGTATCTAGAAAAGATGGTGGACATGAAAACCTTCACATGGCTCCAATATGGACAGAAGCCTGAGGGTTAAGAATGTTGCTCACATCAGTGAATTAAGTATCATAATACCCTTGGGGGCTAAGGATGTAAAAGTTCGATTAATCGGCAAATTGAACAGTCAGTGCAATTTGAATTGACTATTTGATTAGTCAATAAGGGTGCCTCTGCCTTTGAAGTGTATCAACAGCCCCTGGGCTGTTGCTATACTTCAAAGGTGAAAGCGCTGTGGGGAGTATGAGGCCAGCGGGGGACTCAAGGGGGATTCCAGCTGACTCTGGGCTCCATGGGGCACTGCCATTTGAAGCACCCTCTCCTCTGCCTGCCCCCTTGCTGCCTGTCTCTGACAGAGGCAGCAAGGGGGGCAAGTGACTAGTTGACTAACGTGTCAACTAGTTGTTCACATCCCTATTGGGGGCAGTGAGACTTTAACACCCTTCCCCTTTTACAGGGGAAGAAGCTGAGTGACACCGAGAAGAGATGATAATCCAGCTCTCCAGACTCCCAGTCTTGTATATAAATAGAGCTGGGCAAAAAGTTTCAGAGAGTTTATTCACCAAAAAATACAGTGAAGTTAACCAACACGATCTGCAAACTCAGATCGAATTCAGTCAATATTTTCAGTCCAAAATGGATATTTCCTCCCCCCCAAAAAAACTCCCCCTGTCTGCATGTTTTTTTAGTTTTGACATTTTCAAAATGTGACGTTTCTTTCAGACCATTTTAAATTCAGCTCAGTTTATTTTTAAATAGGGTAAAAGACACCTGAAAATCAAACAAAATGAAAAAAAAAACCTGTTGTTTTTTTTTTTCCCCCAGGGTGACCCAAAATGATTATTCTTTCGAGATTTTTCAGGTTGGTCACTGAATCGAAAAATCAACGAATCACTCTGCCCTCTCTATAAACAACCCTAATTTCCTCCCTTTTTGCATGTAGATCATTTTGTCATAGTTTAAAAGATGAGAACATGAAAATCAGCATGCAAAGTAACCTGACAGAGCGAGCCAGGGTACTGGTCTGAACCACTTAGGGAAATAACCAATTTGGCTTGAGAGTTGTGAATATGACGGGTCAAGTGCTCACTCTCTGATTTCTTGCTGTGTGTCTACAAAAACCATCCTGCTTCTCCACTGCATCACAAGGGCAATGTGGTCTGTTCAGAACCCCTCTGAGTTTGCTGCTGGAAGATGACAGCCAACATTGGTTTTGAATTAATGGAAATTGCCTATCTCCTAGAGCTGGAAGGGACCTTGAAGGTCATCGAGTCCAGTCCCCTGCCTTCACAGCAGGACCAAGTACCATCCCTGACAAATTTTTGCCCCAAATCCCTAAATGGTCTCCACAAGGATTGAACTCACAACCCTGGATTTAGCAGGCCAATGCTCAAACCACTGAGCTATCCTTCCCCCCACATATTTTGGCCTGAAGGTGTTTGGGATCATTGTCCTCTTTGGCTCTTGTGTCATGCAGGTATGATAGTCTGAAGAGAGTCTGGCTGGTCAGTTAGTTATAAAGCATATCTCGCATACCACTGTCTGACTAGAATGAACTTTACAGTGTAACGCAGCAGGCAGGTGTGAGTTCGCCATTCATCTATCCATCTCCCCTTCTAGAGGAGTAGGAAACTGAGGAATGCTTCCTTCCCTTCCACGTAGGCTATGTCCAGACTGCAGGCTTCTTTCGGAAGAAGTTTTTTCAGAAGAGAGCGTCCACACACACCGTTTTCCGAAAGAGCTCTTTCAGAAAAAGGCTTCTTCCTCATAGAATGAGGTTTACCAATGTCAGAAAAACCTCTGAGTTCTTTCAATTTTTTTCTCTCGAAAGAACATGATTGCAGTGTGGACGTAAGTGAAGTTTTTTTTTGGAAAAACAGCTGTTTTTCCGAAAAAACCTCTGCGGTGTAGACATACCCATAGAATGTTGCTGAGTGGCTGTAGGCCCCTTCCGCTCCCTTCCCTCTGCTCTGCAGCAGCAGGTCATTAACACGCGAGTTTCTCCAGAAACTCACTGGTATTAGCAATGCTGCTGGTGCACAAACATCTAGAAAATTACAAAGAGATGCTATAAAAATGCTGCGCTACAGGAGGGGCAGTATTATTGTCAGACCTGATTCTGCCCCCTTGACCCACGTGAGCAGTCTTTTCTACAGTCAAAGGCAGTGTTGGCTGCATTCAGTGGGATCAGGCCTGGCCATAGATTTGGCTGTTTGGCTTCCTTTGCAATACATGAGTGAATTGACCGTACACCTGGCGATTTCTATGCAGAGACTTGCTGGTCCGTGGTGGCTCTAGGCTCTGTGACAAGTTATGAAAACACAGCTCAGACCCGGGGTTCCATGAGGCGTTCTAGCAAAGGGAGAGTTCTGTCCTCTTCCCAAGGAACCTCCTGGAAAAAGGGCCCAAATCTTTGACTCAAACTGGGCTCCCTTCCCCACCCAGATTTCAAGGCCATCTGTCTAATACGCAGGTTCCCTCAAACCAAGGGGCCTTCCCCAGGATGCTCATTCCAGCACCAATGACTCTACAAACCCAGCAGGGCCACTGTGATTCCCTTGCAAGGACTGCTTCCCACCATCAAGGCCTGCTGTGGGGCCTGCACTGAGGGGAGGGAGACGGTTCCCTCCCCACCCGCAATTCCACCCACCTACAGGGGAATCTGCCAAACTTGGAACCTGTGGGGATAACGAGGGAGCTGCTGACTGCTTCTGGGCCTTCATGGGGGGTGACGTGGGGCAGAATAGGATACAAGTGGCTCCCAAGAGAGAACAGACGGCGGATATAGAGGTTCCCCTTCAGTCTCTGTCCTGTTCAGCACCCCTGGCCTTTGAGGGGGAGCCGAGGTACTCTTGCTGCAACCTCTATGCCTGGAAGGAAGTGAGGGAGGGAGTAGAAGAGGCTGCCCCAGAGATGCGCCCCCCCTCACCCCATGCATGGGAGCGGGATAAAAGACCCAGGAGAAAGTAGAAGTAGAGCAAGTAGCAGCTACCCAAGCAAAACTGGGCTCTTCCTAGCGGTGTGTGGGAGGTGTGATCATTCAGGTAAGCCCCCTTTAACAATGCAAGGAAGATGTAGATGCCGATTGCTCCCCCGGGTAACAGTTATTTATCCTGGGCTTGATAGTAAATACAAGTAATTTTATTACATCCAAGACAGGGAAGATTTCCCCCTCCCCCCCCCGAGGTCATTCAGCAAGCTGAAATTAATAAAAAAAAATTGCCTGCGGTTTACAATGGACCAAGAAATGTCAATTGAGCACAAACTTGCATGATCCACCCCCGCCCCCCGCCAAAGTTTTGGACACATGGTGGACATGAAAGCCAGACGGGTGAAACGGTGACTGTCAGTATTCTAACGTGGTATAATGCGTGTCTCCACACAGCTCTGTGTTGAATAATTAGCGGATTGTTTTATGTTATATTAAGCAATGCAGGTGATTGCTCTCAATTTTAAATGACAGGATATGTGATTTTATGAATAACTTGGGAGGTGCTGATTTTAGACTTGCATAAAGTCCCCGGTTTTGTTGTTCTTGAGATGAAATACTAGGCACAATTAAATGATGCCAACATATTTCATGGCTCTTTAATGCACTGAGAAGATGGGGTCAAATCATTAATGTTAGCTAAGCAGCAATGCTCAAGAGGTGAGGCGTGAGAGGAGAAGAGGGCATATCTAGTGTGCCCTTCCCCCCCCAAACAGCTAGTTGCACCCAGAATAGGCTACAGTTGTGTAGCAAGAGGTGCGTTCCCCAGCCAGTTTCATGAAGAGTTGTGAAGGACACCGGCCAGTGCCAGAAAGCTACAAAAACATTTCTCTTTTAACCTTGTCTTCTCTTGCTCATAACCTAGTGAAAGACTTGCCAAGCTTGGGCCAGTTTGCACACTTGCGTACGCATGGCCGTCTAATCGAGCGGTCTGTCTGCTGTTGCGACCTGGGACTTCCTTTGCTTTTAAGGACAGATGCAGTTTGGTGCCTCCCCAGGGTGACAGGGCCCCTTTAAACATCAGTTTGTCGGGAGATCTGGGCCTTTTGCGGCACTTTCCCCCTGTTACTCAGGCTGTCTGCCCAAGGCATGAACAGTCTCTCTCTGCCCACCGGCTGATGCTGGGTTGCTTGACTCACATCCAGCGGGGGCTTGTGGTAGTACCATGATTTCAAGAGCTTGTTCATCTGCTCCCGGTCTGTGATTCCCCTCAGGTGATCTTCTTCCCCTTCTCCCGCCTCGGCCTCCCTGGGTGCGTTGAAACGCCGCAGTTTGATCTCCTTCTGCATGCTTTCGAAGAAGTGGAGGATGCACTTGTGGGCGAAATCCCGGGCGTGCTCGCAGCAGGTTTCCTCGAAGATCTTTTGCTCGATGTCAATGTAGTTGCTCCAGTAGCGTGTCTGCAGGAAAGCGGCCTGATTGAAGCAGGGTCTGAGCGCGCGGGCAAGGAAGGCTACCATGATCAGGATCAGGAGAATACTCCAGCCAAGGGCCTGGGCGATACGGAGAGAAGCAATGAGGCAGAGAGAGTGACTCCAACATTAGTATAATACACTTGCTGTTTGGCTGGATAGCTCTTCACTCAAACCAAGGCTCTAAGTAGGAGTGGGGAGGTGGGAAGATGTGGAGGTTCAGGGTCTAGCCGAGGGCTGTCCACCCTCCAGGATTCGGGAGTTAAAAATTAATCTTTAATGAAACTTTATGTCATGTGATGAAACCTCCAGGAGTATGTCCTAGCAAAACTAGCAACCCAATCCTAGCCACAAAATCCAGCCAACTGCACCTTGACGAGAGTATGCTCCATAGGAAAGCTGGGCTCTTCTTCTAGAGCCCTGTGAATGGCCTAATGGGGATAGAGCATTTTATCCACCCAGCTATAATCTACACAGGTAAGCACAACTGGAGTTCCCCATCGGGCTAGGGGAGGCAGCAGGCCTGGCCAGGTCTGACAGACCTTTGTCAAGCTTAGTCCATGCAGACCTGCTGCTGTGCCTGCCTTTTACCAGGGCTGCCAGGTGTCTGCTCTAACCACTGGCATCCCACAAAGCACAGATGATGTTCAGTGCTCGTATTGGGCTGTGTGTGTTCTTAATGGGATGGATGGAATCTCAGGGGAAAAAATTAATGCCCCTGATTATCCCCTCTGATGTACATTTGCTGCCCCCTTTGGCTTCAGGGAGAGTTGCTTGCACAAAGCTGAAGGAATAGCAGGGCCCTAGGAATTCACAGAAATTAGTAACACTGCAAGGAGCTCAAAGCTAAACCAGCTGTAACTTCCCAAGAGAGAAACTGATTAACCCTTGTTTTTCCTCTAGTATCGCTCCATCAAATCCCCAGCCTGGTGTGCAATCTGCGTATAGAGCAGGGAACGAACATGCAGAAATCCTTGGGGCCATCCGTGGTTCTGCCACATGTCATTGTACAGACCTTGGGCAAGCCACTTCACCTCTCTCTATCTCTTTCCTCATAGGGAAGTTGTGAGATTTAAAGTTTGTGAAGTGTTTCAACCTCCTTGAATGGAAAGGGCTTTAGAAGAAGAGCCTCTCACTATTTTTGGTATGAGCATCCTTATCTTTTTTATGCATATTTCTAAATCACCATTGCCCCCCAGAATCCAGGGACCAGCAGGTGACACAAAGCTTTTTCTAGTATCTACATAGGGGACTCCAGTAGAAATTATGATGAGGATGGTATCATTCTGGATGTCAGAGAAATGGAGCCATAGTCTGGCTTTTAGGTTAGTCCTATGGTTCTCAACTGGCGGTCCATGGACCTCTGGTGGTCCACGGTGACTTTTTTGGTGGTCCACAGGAACTTTGTCCAAAGTCACACGGCATGAGCAGGCGCCGCCGTTAGGCTGTTTTACGCCATGTTCAAACCAAAATGTTTGTTGTCTGCTCTTTTTCATCACGTCTCAAAAAGGACGTGGTCCACAAAAATTTTTTGATTGGCCTGCTGGTCTGTGGACTGAAACGAGTTGAGAACCACTGGTTTAGTCGATGCCAAAATGCTCCCTGACTCCAGAAGGAATAGGAGCAGGCTCATGCTTCTTTGAGCTGTTCTACAGACCCAGACTCCCAGAAAAGCCTCCGACTTACTTGTGACCAGCATCTCAGGTACCTGGAGATCGCCTTCCGGGCAGGGTGGTTCTTCATGAGCTCATCATCTTTGCAGGGCACTTTGGAGAGCAAGAGCTGCGTCTCGGCAGGGGTGGCGTTGGCAAACCCCACAAACTTTTCAGGGTCGATGGAGCTGCTGAAAGCACAGATGAAGCATTTCCCATCGAGGAGGGTGACGATGATCCAGATGACGGGAGCAATCATGGCTCGCTGCATGATGGAGGAGCACATGTACCTGTGGGGGGGAGAGGGAAGTGTGAACAGGTGTCAGCCGGAGGGCCCTGGAGACGACGTCTGCCGCAGAACGGGGTCGGTACAGGCAGCAATCCTGTTGTCCAGGAAAGTGGGGGAGGGAGGGTGGAAGAAGGACACCGTTGCCCTGGGACCTAGTGATTCAAAGAGGCCCAGGGCTTCTGGCTGCTGCCTCAGCTACAATATCAGTGGTGGCAGCTAGGCGCCCCGGGTCCTTTACATGTCTGTTGGCGCGCTGCATGTGTCATTCCAAGCTGCACTGTGGGCGGGGGTGAGGGAGCGTGGTGTGCTCCGGGCAGTGTGGAGGGATAGCTGCCCCAGCTCCGCCCCTTCCTCCCATGGCCCCGCCCCTGCTGGGAGTGTGGAGCTCAGCCCCCCGGCCTTGTCCAGGGTCCTGCTGCGGCTGTTGGTGCCCCTTGCCAGGGAATACCATTTAGCCCAGCCTGGCTTTTGCCAGCATTGTGACAGATCACGTCCTCTCTGTTCTTGAATCTCTGCGATGATGTTTTCTTGCTGAGGAATCTATTGCATAGTCCAAATCTCTTCACGCACTGACCAAAGTATTAAGCTCGTGCATGGGGAAACTTTGAAAACCAGATCCTCCCAGCACCCAAGAAGCAAACCAAAAGTGTGCCTGATTAAGGATTCTCTTGCATATGCCATGCATGGTTCTCGGTCAGCTCCCTCTCTTCCCCTCTCTCTACCCCTTTTCTCCCTCCCCCCAGTCAGCCCATCCTCAAAATAACACCTCTGCTCTTTCAGCCTTTCCTTGCGTCCATCAGCTTACCTCCCCACAACAAATTAGAGCAGTCCCTGTTGCTTTAGTCTATGAATGCCACCTAAATTAAAAAAAAATAACAAAACATGCACAGTGTATCAAAATGATCCTACAGTTGTCTTGCTGTAATTTCCCTGAAGAGACGTCAGCATTGCCATTTTCTGTCGTGATGAGGGGGAAGAAAAATCATATTCAAACCCCAGCTGTGCTAAAAACGGCTGTTGTGTGTCTGTATTATATATTAATGTGGTGACGCCCATTGAGCTTCAATTGAGCGTGTAATGCTGTTGGACATCTTTTAATTATTTATCCCTGGGGCATGCTTCACAAATTTTATTCAGTGTCATGAGCCTCATTCTCCTCTCTTTACACCAGTGTAAATCAGGAGTAACTCCACTGCACTCAGCAGAGAAGCAGTGGGGCACAAATATGGAGTAACTGAGATCAGAATCTGATCTTTTGTGTCATTTTTTCCCCTTTAAGCCAGGGAAGTAAAGATGCAGTGCGTTAGGGGCAGCTAGCAGAGAACTTTATATACTGTGTAGCCTAAATTTTGCCTTTCTTAGCTTCAGGCCATGCCTGCTTGTGTTATAAATACATTAAGGATTAAGTACAGAAATACTTTGAGCTCTACTGTTGAAAAGAGCTTTATTAAGGTATTAGTATTGTTCTCTTTTTCTGGGACTCAGAATTATTCTCTTCCTTCGTTCCTTCCACTCAAGGAGCTGATAGCTAAAGGCTCAGATACCTCCACTATCATCTTTGAAAAATCATGGAAGTCAGGAGAGATTCCAGAAGACTGGAAAAGGGCAAATCTAGTGCCCAGCTACAAAAAGGGAAATCAGAACAGCCCAGCAAACTACAGATCAGTCAGTTTAACTTCTGTGCCAGGGAAGATAATGCAGCAAGTAATTAAGGAATTCATCTGTAAACATCTGGAAGAAAATAAGGTGATAGGTAACAGCCAGCAAGGATTTGTAAAGAACAAATCATGTCAAACCAATCTGATAACTTTCTTTGATAGGATAACGAGTCTTGTGGATAAGGGAGAAGTGGTGGACATGGTATACCTAGACTTTGGTAAGGCATTTGTTATGGTCTTGCATGATCTTATCAATAAACTAGGCAAATACAACTTAGATGGGGCTACTATAAAGTGGGTGCATAACCAGCTGGTTAACTGCTCTCAGAAAGGAGTTATTAACGGCTCAGAGTCATGCTGGAAAGGCATAACAAGTGGGGCTCCGCAGGGGTCTGTTTTGGGACTGGTTCTGTTCCATATCTTCATCAGCTATTTAGATGATGGCATAGAGTGTACACTTATTGAGTTTGCAGGTGATACCAAACTGGGAGGGGTTGCAAGTGCTTTGGAGGTCAGGGTCATAATTCAAAATGATCTGGACAAACTG
>JANRFK010003679.1:64541923-64552886 GCA_030068395.1 Apalone spinifera | reverse complement strand
TCGACCTGCCTAATCTGCATCCCTCTGCTGACAGAGGGATGCAGCCTAGACATATCCTTACTCGTTCTAGCCTCAAGGGGAAACCATCACTGAATGAACCATTAAGGAGTAAAATGAGATGAGAAGGGACGTTTCCTCCATCCATATACCCTGCAGCTATTGGACAACGGCAGGCTTGGTTCTTACCACTGTTGTAACTCCCATGTCAGTGAGATTACAGGAGGGTAAATCAGGTGAGAAAGCACCTGATGTATGTTTTAGATTTGCAACAAATTTAGCTCTAAATGTGTCTTCTTTCTAATGACGTGGCTCATTAACTCGAACAATGGGAATGCGGCTTCAGTACTACATTACATTTAAATGAGTGTTGTATAACAAGGAAAAGTAGCCATCAAATGGACCACAAAAAGGTGTATGAGATTATGGCTCCCGACATTAATAGCAAGTTCACAGTTCATTAGAGGCTAGCTGGAGAAGGAGCTGTTTGTGGAATGAAAGAAAGAAGCCAACCCAGGTAGAGATCCATGTGCACGAGGGTTGGCAACTTTCTAATGGCACAAAACTGAATACTTTATCCTGTCCCTTCCCTGAAGCCCTGCCTGCGTTCTGCCCCTTCCCCAAGGACCCACCCACTCACACACCATTCCCATCACTTCCCCTGCTCCAGGGCAGGGAGTTGGGGTGCAGGAGGGGGTGAGGGCTCTGGCTGGGGATACAGGTCCCAGGGTGAGGCCATGAATGAGGAGTTTGGGGTGCAGGAGGGGCCATGGGGCGTGGGAAGGGGTTTGTCGTTCAGACGGGTTTGAAGTGCAGGAGGAGGTGTGGGGTCCGGGTGGTATTTACCTAAGGTGGCTCCCAGGAAACTGCTGGCAACCCTGCAGCACGTAGGCAGAGGTACTGGCAGGCTGCAATCCTGCAACTCCCATTGGTTGCGGTTCCCAGCCGGGAGGGGTGTGTTGCAGAGCTGGTGCTCAGGATGAGGGCAGTGCACGGAGCCTTCCCATATACCTAGGAGCTGCAGGGACCCACTGGCTGCTTCCTGGGAGCTGAAGGGCAGGTGAGCAGCCTGCCTTAGCCCCACTGCGCCACTGACCGGACTTTTAATGACTCTGTCGGTGGTGCTGACCAGAGCCGCCAGGATCCCTTTTCACCTGGGCGTTCTGGTCAGAAATCAGACAGCTGGTCACCGCAATGTGCACCCAGATTCAGACAGATGGAGGGACAGACATGTTACCCGATGAACACTTTCTGATCTGTCCACGTCCTCTCCTGGGCAGCTGCAACACAGGACCCAGCTGGGAGGGAAGCAGGGAGATTTCAGTGAGGCTGATCTGCTGTTCACACTGCTGTAAATCCAGTTTTACAGAATTACTCCACATTTGCACTGGTGTCACTGGGAGTACCATCTGCGTACATACTGGGCCAGCTCAGGTACCGGGAGCAGTGGAGCTAAGGGAACAGAGAGTTCTGGGTGGATATGTGCAGCCCATACCAAAGCCTGTTGCCATATTTTCTCTCCTCTGGTACTCAAGCTAGTTAGATCTAAGCTAGATTGGGTATGTCTACATGAGCTATGCACACACCTTGCGACTGCAACGTAGACACATCCTGAGTGTCAGCAGAGGTGTTTTCTATTAGGGATGTGAAAGTGTAACCATGTACATGGGGTAATGTACATAGTTACACACAAGTGCCCCCCTCCTCCAGCGCTGCTGCCTCGGTATAAGAGGCAGCAGGGTGGAGGAGGAGATTGTGAGAGATGGTGCATGTGGGGAGCTTTTAAGCTGTCTCCCTGCATGCTCCCATGGTGCTGCCTTTCCCCCGCCCCCTCCTGCGCTGCTGCTTCTATATTGGAGGCAGCAGTGTGGGGCAGAGGGCAGGCAGAAGCTCGTACGCGTGGGGAGCTGGCTTCCCATGTGCACTGGCTCCTGCTTGCCACCCACGCTGCTGATACTGTATCAGAGGCAGCAGTGCACAGTGGCAGATGCGAGCCACCTGCTGCCCTGCATGTAACTGTGTAACTGCTGCAGTTTTCAGTGGTTACATGATTACTTAACTAAATGCATTTTAACATCCCTAATTTCTGTTGCAGTTATTTGGGTAGCACCCACAGGGCTAGCGGCACTGTTTTATCGCAAGCTTCCCGTGTGATCTTGGGCAATGGACAAACCCTGTGTGCCTCTCCCCTACTGATAAAACCTGTCCATGCTCCTACTGAGAACATGCTAGTCCTTGTAGCGTGGCAGTATGGATATGCATAAGGATGCTTTGAGGATAACTGCATAGGAAGGGAAAATATCGTTACGCTGCATTTTTGCTGATGTATGTGATAGAAGGTGCTGGTGGTCTTTCAACAGACAACAGAGCATCTCACTGCCCATTTAAACCTCTCTATTTGGCATCTCTCTGCTACTAGTTTGGAAAATTCTTTTGGTCTGCATATTGCCACGTTGACTCAGAGGGTGTATCTGCAACGTTTAAGGAAAATCCATCATGCTGTGCTTCACTTACAGGTCACGAGGCAGAAAATATCCTGATTGGAAACATTGTTTCTTAGAGAACGTCTTTATTTCCACCTAGAGTTAAGCTCCTTAGCGTATGCAGATGATTTTGTACACGGGGCAGACACGTTTGAATTTATTATGATACTCTTCACTGCCTTGGAAAATTGGTGTAATCAATTTGAATTTACAATAAACTCCCAAAGTGGAAGTGCTTGCTTGTTGGAAACGGGACAGTATATAAAGTGTTTTGAAATGCAGCAGCAATGAAGTTGTAGAACAAGTAGAATCTTCTGTATACCAAGGAAGCTTGGTAGTTCCAACGCTTCCTTTAAGGGTGCAGTTAAAAGGAGATGGGCCTTAGCTACCAGTGCTATATGGAAATTGACAAATAATGAAAATGTTAGGACAGCGGAGGAGGAGCTGTGCTCAGGGAGTAGGGGGCTGACTAGGGCTGGATGGTGGAGGGTGAGCTGTGGTCTGCGGATGGGGTGGGGCGGGACAGGGATTGAGGGGGGCAGCTGCCCTTGGGCAAAAGAGGGGGCAGCTGGTACCACCATCCCTGAGTGCTCCTCCAGGTTCCAGGAATGGCTGCTGCTCTTCCTGCCCTTCTTCCTATGGCAGAGGCCAATTACTGTGAGTAACTGGACTTGTAATGTGTGTCTGGGGTCCCAGTGGAACTGGAGGCAGAGCAGGGCTGGGTGGCACTCCCTCTCTGCCTCCAGGGGGCTGACCCAGACCCCCTATAGCCCCTGGATGTTCCTGTGTGCTGCCCTGGGGGGGGCGTACCCCACAGTTTTGGGACCCACTGCTCTAGTGGGAATAGTAGCAGTTACTGTGGACCTGATTGTCCAGGGGGCAAAGCAGAGCCCAAGAGTAGGAGATTTTTCAGTAGCATACAGCTGTCATTGTGGCTCCTGCCTTTACCCCAGCTCTCAGAGTAGGGGACATAGCCAACAAAAAGGAACACGTCTTGGCCTTTCCTTCCTTGGCTAATCTTTGGGTGCTGTAATAGCTCCTCGCAGTCAGCTGACCTAGACTACAATGCTGAGGCACACTGTGCTAAGCAAATAACGAGTAATGGCCATTGAATAAATAAAACAAAAGACCTACACTGTAAAATCCAGTTTGTCTTCATGAATAAGGCTCTTTGGCATTTGTGCAGTCTTGCTATATTCTATCTTATAACTTCATTAAAGCAACCATGTGTAACTGGCCACAGGCTAGGGAATACATCACTTGGCTAGTTTTTATTTATTATAGAAAGAGCTGGTTACATGTACTGCTTCCCAGGCAGTTAGATCTTAATCCCTTGGCCTGTAGGAAATCTCTGTTTCCTGATCTGCACATTTATCCTCAGCCAATTTTCCAACCAGTGGCTGGCTGAGAAAGTTTTTTGTGATGCTGTTGACCTGGTTGGCTTGGAGCTGATTCCACAGTCAGATCTTTCCATGTTGGCTCAGTTCCCAACCTAGAAATTAATGGTACTTAGCAGGAGGCATCAGGCTTGATCTGTTGATATGCCAGCTGATGATAATCTATCTTCCACTGCCGTGCAGATGTGCCACAGACTGTTAAAGTTCTATGAAGGATGTTTGTCTCAGAATAAACCTGGGCCCTAATCTGGCCACGAGTGTCCGGCCTGCAGATCCCATTGCAGGATCAGGGCCATCTGAACTCTAACTCAGCACCACTGCTTACTGAATAGGAAGGGGAACTCTCATATCTGGAGTTCTGTTTGCTCCAAATTCTACATGTAGGGACTTACCATGAAAACACGTCACAAACCGTGAAATCTGATCTCCCACTGTGAAATCTGTTTTTTTGTGTGTTGTTAGCCAATACTATACAGCTCTCACAGAGGAGACCAGTGTTTCTCAGATTAGGGGTTCTGACTCAAAAGAGAATAGTAAAGGGGGTCACAAGGTTATTTTAAGGGGGCTGTGATATTGTCACTTTATTTCTTCACTGCCTTCAGAGCTGGGTGTCTGGAGAGGGGCAGCTGCTAACTGAAGGCCCAGATCTGCAGGCAGCAGTGCAGAAGAAAGGGTGACAATACCATACCATGCCATCCTTACTTCTGTGCTGCTACCGGCAGCGACTCTGCCTTCGGAGCTGGGCTCCCGGCCAGCAGCTGCTGCTCTTCAGCTGCCCAGCTCTGAAGGCAGCATCACTGCCAGCAGCAGCACAGAAGTAAGGATAGCAATACCACAGCCCCCCCTCCATAACCTTGTGACCCCTCCTCCCACCACATATCCATTTTGAGTCAGGACCTCTACAATTACAAAACTGAAATTTCAGATTTAAATAATTGAAATAGTGAAATTTACAGATTAAAATAGCCTATGACTGTGAAATGGACCAAAATGTGCCATGAATTTAGTAGGGTCCTGTCAACTCACAGGGGCAGGGCCCAACAGGGTTGTGGATTTGCTTCAACACAGAGTTGATTAGGGATAGTTGCTTTTATTAATCTCACTACATCACTACTATTACAGGCTTAATACTGCCAGATGGTTACACAGCTACTGCAAAGTAATACACCAATAAGCACTCGCAGAGCAATGCATAAAAGAGTAACTTGGAAATGCTTATGCCCGTTCAGGTCTGCGGGGAGTCCCATTCTGGTTACCTCACACTAGGCCACGGTGGACATGGCTCCAGCTGGGGGTCCAGGGCACCCTTCAAGGTCTAGGTCCCTGATGAGACTCTCAGAGGGGCGGGACTCCCAGTGATCTTATACTGCGGTTGTTTACCGGGTGTGCACGTACCTGGCTCAACACCATTTTTATCACTTTCATGAGCTGAGACCGAGGTCAAATTTGTTTACTGCTTAGTAGTTTCCCAGCTCAAGGCATGGCTTAAAGCTGAGAAAGCCCAGCTGCTGTTTGGGCTTGCAAGGTCCCAGGTGATGCTAAGCTGGGTACAGCAGGGATGGAGACTTCCATCCTAGGCCTGCTAAGCTGTAGGACCCTCATATGACTTTTATGTGACAGGCCCTATCAATATGCTTTTGCACTAGGTCACCTTCTGGGCTGCTTCCCGTGGCCAAGATTTTCTGTTGAAAACTCAGCTGGTATCATGGAATTATTTTAGCCAAGATCATCAGCTCTGTCATAAGTGAAAGCTGCCCTCAGCAGTAAAGACTCTTATTGCATTTTTTCCTACCTCTTGTAAAATTTTTCATATAACTCTTGGCTGACAGTACTCCAATAAAATACATTTGCTAATTCAATGGCATTCTTGCATTTGCACCCATCTGTTAAAGAGGTGTAGTACCCTTCTACCCAGTATGAAAAAGGCAGTTTGAATGGAGATGGGGTTGGAGATAAGTTTAGAAAGGGAAAATATTTTACCGCAAGATGACCCCTTGCGTACCATATATGGTCTCTTGCTCTGTTACAAGGAATTCTACGTGTTGACAACTACGGCAGTGGTCCACAATCTATGAACTGCTTTGATTCTGAATTTTTCAATAATTAAACAATCTGAATGTCTTGGAAGTTCAAACCAGAGCATGAATTTCTTGAACATGCTTTTTTGGTTAGTGTTTCATTTGTGCCGGGGTTTGCTGGGACTGAGGGCAGCTGCGCCCCTCTCCAGTACCTCTTTCATCACAAATTAAGTACTGGACCTCCCTAAACCTGAAAAATATCCTCGTCCCCGTCCCAGACTTCTTTTTTTGGGTATAGATAGCTCTTGATTATGGTCCACAGCTCAGGTTACTGACTACTGCTAAATGACTGTTTTGCTTTAAAAGAGTAGGCTGCAGTTGTTCCTATAAGTATTATAACACAATGAAGAATGTTGTAAGTGCATCATGATTCTCTGAACACTTTCAGTCCAGTTCTTATGGTTAGGATAGCATTTACGGTGTCTTCTCCTTTGCAGGTTCATTTCCCCTGCTTCCCCTTCGATTTTGTTTGTTTGTTTGTTTATTAATTTGCACTCACAGTTCAATGGTGGGCACCCGTTTAATTACTTGTCATTCTAACTCCCTGATTGTCAGCAGAGATCCTCTGAATACTTGTGCCTCTGACAAGGTTTGCGTGCGTGCGCGCGCGCGCACACGCACACGCACACACACACACACACACACTCTCTCTCTCTCTCTCTCTCTCTCTTTCTCTCTCTCGTGGGTATAAAAAATAGGGTTATCAGTTAATCATGTGGTTGACTACACGTTGACATCCCTACTTCAGATGGCAATAATTCTTGGCCGCTACTGACATGAGTGGCAGTCTCGAGCAATAGACCAACTCCTCCTTACCTAGCTCCTCTGCCAGCCAGACCCCTCTTCTACATTTTAAAATGTAATTAGAAATGTGAAGATGTTACGTGCCAGAGTTGATGCAGATTTTGTCAAGCCAATCACAGTCACTGTCAACTGCAAATCCTGTTTTAAACTCAGCTTCAAAATTCCCACAACTTTCTGAGCTTCACATGTTATTAAACCCGTCAGCACTGAGTGGCGCTGCTGTCCCTGCAATAGCAGAAGGCTGGATGTAAAGTTTCTGGTCTGTTTCAGTGTAGAACTATAATGGGTGTATTTGCCAAACCTAATAGCTAAAGAAGGCCTGGCTTGTAATATGTGCAGAGTTCCTGCCACATGTGTTGAAGAGCTCTGTAGATCAGGTCCTAAGTAACTTTAGATAGGGTGTTAGTCCTGATTATTGACCATATTTGGACAAATGCACCCAATCTGCCTAAAAGTCTTCTGTCCTAATATAATACATTTATAGGCTGAAATGAAAACCCTGGGTCTGATTAAATGTACCTGAATGTTGAGAGAGCTGTGGTTCTGAAGGTGAATGGTACAGCTGTGGAATATTTTGGTGTCTATATTTATTAAGATTTATAATAGTTTACACAAGGAATAAAAGCACCTAATAACAGGGTTCTAAGCTAATTTATAGAGTGCTTTGTCAACTCTCTGGCCCAAGGTTCCTGTAGTTTCAAAGCTGATTATGCACTAAAAAAATCCCTGGAGACATTGTATTGATTATTGAGAAAGAATAACACGCAACAGTGTATTTATCCTCTTTTGGACCAAGCCACGGAACTGAAAGCCATTTCCTAAAGCACAGCTAGGCATGCATTAAGACATCCTGCCTTAAACTCTGACAATGCCTCCTAGCCACAGAAAATACTGATTTCTTTCCAATGCAACATTGAAGTTCATCTTCTATCCATGCTCTTTAGCTTTGTATTTTAAAGACTTGATTTTTTTTTCTGCTGCTTTTGTGGTTATTTATACCTGCATGGCATGGCCACATAACGTTACCAGTGGAAAGAAAGGGGTCTTATTTGATGGGGTTTGACACTCACTTTGCAAAGGTGTAGAACAGATGCTCACACAAGAGAGTGGGGAATCCAACTCCAGTCTTGGTTCTCTCTACACAGCTTGACTTTCCTCATTAGGCCCCAATGCTACAAGCGTGGTCATCCAATGCAAACCAGAGACACAGACTTAGCTCATGTATATAACTTCTCTGCAGTGAAAAATACTGCACTTCCTTATCCAAATCCTTTAGTCTGACATCTGACAACACTTCTTGTCAGTCACTCCAGCCTTCAGCAAAATAGTCACATGGAAACAGTTTCAATCATCTATTTATCTCGACAGACATGGGATATTGGATGAGAGGAGACTTTCAGCAGCAGCTGTCATAGAGAGAGCGAGCGAGAAGCACTAAATCGCTCTGACATCCATCTTCTCTGAACAGCCACGTTTCTCTTCTAAATGCTTCTTTTACCAGAGAGAAATCTGCTCATGTCTCAGGGTTGCCCTTGGTTGAAATCAGCACCATCTACCTGTTAATGGATCTGGGCAGAAACTCTCCCCAGACAGTAGAGAGGACTGCATTACTTAGAAATTAAGGGAATCCTTTTAACGATCTGGAAGGGAATCAAGTTTTTCTGCTAGCCTCCCTCCAATATCCATTGCAACCAAGGAGCTTTCTCAAGCAGAAGGGTTTCCTGCAGGAGCTTATATCATTGTATGCCTTTGGAAGGCGTCTGATCTGGTGGAAGGATTTGTGGAGAGAGGAGAATCTTACCTGGCCATGCATGGGCATAGTGATGGAAGTCTATTTCCACAACACAGAAAATACCTTTGGATCGAACCACACTGGGGAACTGAGTCACATAGTGAAGGGCCAAATGAATCCCTGTTGTAACTACACTGAAACTGAAGCCAACTGCATTATGTTGTGGGTGAATTTGTCCCATTATATTGAGCCAGAGTTTCTTCTGGTGCAAAGACTTAGGGCCTGAGTCACCTCCAAAGATATGTCTTCACTATGGGAGGGATCAATAGGGCAGCAATTGATCCCGAGGGGGGGGGGTTGATTTATCATGTCTAGTACAGACATGATAAATCAACTGCTGATCACTCTGCTGTCAACTCCAGTACTCCACCTCGATGAGAAGCGCAAGGGAATAGACGGCAAAGCATCTCCATTTGACACACTGCAGTGAAGATACCGTAGTAAGTACATCACTGAAGTTGTATAACGTCGATCGATCTCCTGCAGTAGTGTAGATCAGCCCTAACTAAGATTGGTGTAAGCCATTAGCAACCTTGAAATTGGTTGAGTTTCACTGATGCAGAAACACTGAGAGAAGAATCAGACTGTTAGCCCATACTGTCTTCATGGCTGAGCCTGTTTTGTCAGGGGCAGCGTACCATCCCATAGCCCTTTACGGTATCTCTGCACTGAGGTTGGGAGGTGTGATTGCAACATGTATAGATGTACTCAAGCTAGCTTTGATCTAATTTGAATAGTAATAGCAGTGAAGCTGCCCCATCACTGTATTATCCGTTTATTGATTAAACACAACTACTTTGTGCTAGGGATGTGAAAGTGGAAATGTGTACATAGTTAACTGCTGAGCCTGGTCTCATCAGTTAACCGTCATGGTTACATGCAGGGCCCCCCCTCCTGCGCTGTTGCCTCTGATACAGAGGCAGCAGTGCGGAGGGGAGTGGCAGGTGGCTCCACAGGAGCCAGTAAACATGGGGAGCCGCTTAAAAGCCTGCTCCCTGCATGCTCCGGCTCCTGCCTGAACCCCTTCCCCCCATGCTGCTGCCTTTGCGTCAGAGGGGGAAGGCAGGAGCTGGTGCTTGCTTTTAAGGTGGGTGGATTTTTTTCCTGCCCCCTATGTCAAGAAACCCTCCGGCTCTGGGAGTTCTGCATAGGATGTCTCCAGGTGAAGGGAGGGGACTATCTCTCAGGAGTTCAGAATGACCTAGCAGATCATTCTGCAATCAGGAGTGGTCAGTCCATCTGGATGTCAAACAGTCCATCTTCCAAAGGTGGGGGCTTCCCCAGGTCAATCTGTTCGCCACTCGGAACAACAGAAAGTGCCCAGTGTTCTGCTCCTTCCAGAATCACGTTCCTGGTTTGGTCACAGATGCACTCCTGCTACCTGGGAAGTCCGCCTGTTGTATGTCTTTCCCCACTTCCCCATAAGGTACTTCTTATGGTCTGCTGGGACCGAGCGGAGGTCATTTTATGGCCTCACAGTGGCCTTGAGAACACTGGTACACCACACTCTTGGAACTGTCAGTGGACACCCTGATTGTGTTACCTCTCCACCGCGACCTGATCACTCAGGACTGCGGTCATCTTTACCACCCAGACCTCCAGTTCCTCCATCTCATGGCTTGGAAGCTTCATGGTTAAACCCCATGGAACTTCTGTGCACGGAATTTCTAAGGGAGCTCCTATGTGGCAGCAGGAAACCAGCCACCAGAGCCACTTATTTAGCTAAGTGGAAAAGGTTCACTTCCTGGTGTGCCCAGCATCACACTTCCAGGTCCCTATACCACTCATTCTAGAGTCCTTTCTACACCTGAATCAACAAGGCCTGGCAGGATCAGCCATCAAAATACATTTCCCTGCCATTTCAGCCTTCCACCCAGAAGAGTCTGGATGCTCTGTATTCGCCAGCCACATGCTAAGATGTTTCCTCAAGGATCAGGAATGATTATATCCTCAGATTAGACAGCCTGTTCCGACGTGGGACCTTGATCCTCTTCAAATTAATGGGGCCCCCATTCGAACCATGGGCGGCTTGCTCCCTTCTGTACATGTCATGAAAAGTAGCCTTTCTAGTCATCATTTCCTCAGCCAGGAGGGTGTATGAGTTAAAGGCCCTCACTTTTGACCCACCTTACATAGTCTTTCACAAGGACAAGGTGCAATTTGGGCTTCACCCGGCCTTTCTTCCTAAGGCTGTGTCACATATTAGCTACAACTAATCAGGAAAGAGATCTTGGAGTTATCATGGGTAGTTCTCTGAAAACATCCACGCATTGTACAGTGGCAGTTAAAAAAGCAAATAGGATGTTAGGAATTATTAAAACAGGTATAGAAAATAAGATGAAGAATATCTTACTGCCCCTACATAAAAATATGGTACTCCCACATCTTGAATACTGCGTACAGATATGGTCT
>JANRFK010003679.1:64526839-64538897 GCA_030068395.1 Apalone spinifera | reverse complement strand
CTCTCTTCATATGGGACCTGTTCCAAACCCCTAATCATTTCTGTTGTCCTTTTCTGAACCTTTTCCAGTGCCAATATATCTTTTTTGAGATGAGGTAACCACATCTGTACACAGTATTCAAGATGTGGAAATACCATGGTTTTATATAGAGGCAATAAAATATTCTCTGTCTTATTCTCTATCCCTTTTTTAATGACTCCTAACATTCTATTTGCTTTTTTCACTGCTGCTGCACACTGAGTGGATGTTTTCAGAGAACTATCGACACTGACTCCAAGATCTCTCTCTTGAGTAGTTGTAGCCAAATTAGTCCCCATCATATCATGTATATATAGTTGTAATTATGTTTTCCAATGTGCATTACTTTACATTTATCAACATTAAATTTCATTTGCCATTTTGTTGCCCAATCACTTAGTTTGGTGAGATCTTTTTGAAGCTCTTCAGTTTGCTTTGGTCTTAATTATCTTGAGCAGTTTGGTATCATCTGAAAATGTTGCCACTTCACTGTTTACCTCTTTCTCTAATCATTTATAAATAACTTGAATAGGATGGGTCCCAGGACAGACCCTTGGGGGACCCCACTTGCTACCTCTCTCCACTCAGAAAACTTACCATTTATTCCTACCCTTTGTTTCCTGTCTTTTAAGCAGTTCTCAATCCATGAAAGGACCTTCCTTCTTATCCCATGCCAACTTACTTTACTTAAGAGTGTTTGGTGAAGGACATTGTCAAAGACTTTCTGGAAATTTGAGTGTACCATAGCTGCTGAATCCCCCTTGTCTACATGTTTGTTGATCCCCTCAAAGAATAGTAGATTAGTGAGGCATGATTTCCCTTTGCAGAAACCATGTTGACTTCCCCTCAACAAATTACATTCATCTATGTGTCTGACAATTTTATTCTTCACTAGAGTTTCAACTAATTTGCTCGGTACTGATGTTAGACTTACTGGTCTGTAATTGTCAGGATCACCTCTAGAACCCTTTTAAAATACTGGTGTAATTCGAGCTATCTTCCAGTCATTAGGTACGTAAGCTGATTTAAAGGATAGTTTACAAACCACAGTTAATAGTTCTGCAATTTCACATTTGAGTTCTTTCTGATGGAGTCAGGATGCAATTATGCTTCATGACAATGAAGATACATTGATTCTTTCCAGGCAACTTAACAACATGAGAATTTTTTTGCTTTATAGTTCCAAGCCTCTTCAGGCAGCATTTTGCCCCAAAGCACTCCTTCTTAGTGCTTTTCCTCAGGGTCATACTCCAAGTTCTTCTTTAGCTTTCTTACAGACTTCTGTGGCTGCTTTTGTAGTGTTTCCCCCATTTCTATCTCTCATATGCTCACACCCTGGCAATCAAATCAATCCCCAGCCCTTGCATTTGAGGCGCCCAGAAAACCCCTTGGACAAGCATAGCTCAGGTTTGCATGCAGTCTAATCCACAGCTGGAAGTTTTTTCCATTGTTTTAGCATTCACTAAACAAAGGGACTTTTGACTGTTTCCTCATTTAGTCTGAAAGGTAGGCAGCTATCACACCTAGCAGTTTCACAATTTGGTGTGATTGCCTAATCCCCCACCTAAAATGGAACTGACTCAGAGTGAAGGCGTAATTGAGTAAGACATTTCTGGCCCTTTGGAGCATTGAGATTGTCATACAGCAGGTCTGCAGAGCCATGTGCGATCCAAACACAACATAAACAACACAGCCCTTTGGGTACGTCTAGACTACAGGCTTTTGTCGACAGAAGTTTTTTTGACAGATACTGTCGACAAAGCTTTTGTCGACAAAGAGCGTCTGGACTACATCCAGTTCTGTTGACAAAGCAAGCCGCTTTGTCGACATGACAGTGTAGACGCAAAGGACAGTGTAGATGCAATAACGCCTTCTGTCGACAGAACTCTGTCGACAAAAGGCGTTATTCCTCACAGAATGAGGTTTACATCTGTCGACAAAACTGCTGAGTTCTGTCAACGTTATGTCGACAGAACTCAGAGGCCGTGTAGACGCAGGTATGGTTTTGTTGACAAAAGTCCACTTTTGTCGGCAAAACCCTGTAGTCTAGACACACCCTTTGAGATCTTTGCACAGGGTGTGTGGTAGAAGAGCAAAGTGTTAACATGAGTGTTATTAACATGAAATGGGGCCAGCCCCATCTGTGCCATGGTTAACTGCCGCCCAGCCTGAGTGGGCAGGACTGTTGGCACCTGGTATAAGCCAGAAGAGCACCTTGCAGTCATAAAAAAGGGCTGAAAAAACACATGGAATGACTGGAAGTCAAATAGGTTGGGCTTCTGCGAGAGGTTCCGAGGTATGGTCTGCAGTAAGCTGGCAGGGGAGACCGTAGGAGCCTGCTCTCCAAAAGGGTCTCCCTGGAGCAAGCCCTAGGAGGTGAGATTCTGCTAAACGAGCAAAGTACTTAAAGGCAGCTTGGAAGGCAGGTTGAAGACTATCCCCAGAAGAGCGGAAAAACTTTTGTTTATTATCATTGGAGATATTTAAAAGCAGGTTACAGAAACATCTATCAGGGATGTTCTAAACAGTGCTTGGTCCTGCCGTGAGGGCAGGGGACTGGACTTGATGACCTCTCAAAGCCCCTTCCAGTTCTTATGTTCTGTGATTAACCTTGGGAGGAGACAAAACCTGAAAGATGACCATGGCAGAAGCCAGGCCCCACAATGGCAGACACTGGGAATTATTGGAAGAAGAACCCTTTCCATGCTGTGGCTTGGCTTAAGGGGGCATTCTGTGTGGCAGGGAGTTTCCCCCATTCCACATGTGCTCCGTGGTAACTGTTTTCCAGCCAAGCTCAAAGGACAGACGGCAACCTCCTTTCCTGTACTTACTGCTGTGACACAGAACAAGGAGTGTTATGGAACACCCATAGCTTCCAGCTCTAACTGGTCGACTCCTGTGCAGAAGGCAAGCCCAAATCCTATGCACCACCTAAGTCCCATTTAAGCCCTATGGGGCACAAACCTTAGGTCAGAGCCTGGGCTCATTGAACCCCATGGCTCAACTCCCACTGACGTCAGTGGCACTAAGGTTTCACCCCTTGTGTTGGCTTCTCTGTAGAGGAGTATAGTGTGCACATGGGGGCTGGAGGGCTTTGATCAGAAGAACTTTGTTGTGGTTGGCAGGTGGGTTAGATCTGGGTCTCTATTAGTCTTGCTCCGGTGGTCAAACCTTCCCCCAGCACATCCCTGCTAATGGGATCTCTCAGTGATTCTTGGCAGACTTGTTTACCCCCTGATATTGACAGGGCTGGCTTCACCATGAGGAGAACTGAGGCGGCCGCCTCAGGTGCCAGACTGTGTGTGGGGGAGGGGCGCCACGAGGACGCAGAGTGTAGAAAATTGTGTCTGCTGCTGGTGCAGATGGATTCTCTCTGCTCTAGATGCACAGAGATAGTGGGGTGCTGTGCTGGAGGAAGGAGGGCACAAGAGACATAACAGGCAGGCAGGAGAAAAGGTGGAATGGGGGTGTCATTTGAGCTCCCCGCCTCAGGTGCCAAAATGTTGTGGGCCGGCCCTGGATGGTGAGGTAGCATCTTCAGCTTCTGAGTCAGTTCTTCTGTGTGTGGTTTTTGGGCTCGCTCAACCCTGCTTTTATAGCTTGTTCTTCCTCTCGGTCTCCTATACTGGGCTTCCAGCGTCCATCGCCAAGACCTATGCTTGCTCATTTATACACAAAGGCTATGTCTAGACTGCAGGCTTCTTTCGGAAGAAGTTTTCCGGAAGGGATTATCCAGAAAAACTTCTTCCGGAAGAGAGCGTCCACACTGCAAAAGCGCATCGAAAAAGCCGTCTGCTTTTTCGAAATATAATGTCCACACTGAATGGACGCTATCTCGCATTTAAGCTGTGATTACTATGGATGGAGTGGCACCAGGGCACCTGTGCTTTTTCCTTTTTCTTCTTCTTTCAAAATAACTCTCTCTTCCCCGTCCACACACACCTTTTTCCTAAAGAGCTCTTTTGTAAAAAGACTTCTTCCTCGTAGAATGAGGATTATCAATGTCAGAAGAACCCCTCTGTTCTTTCGATTTTCTTTTGAAAGAACACAATTGCAATGTGGACGTAACTCAAGTTTTTTCAGAAAAATGGCAATTTTTCTGAAAAAACTCTGCAGTATAGACATACCCTCTGACTGCTTGACGATTGAAGGTAATTTTTGAAAGAGCCAAACAACAAACAGGAATCAGAAAACACCCACAAATTGGCTTCACAGCTGTTCATTGCAGTCAGAGTGCTGAGCTGAGCTCCCTGTCATCTTTGCTGCTTTTCAGCCTTTGCTTACTGGCCTGACTGGCTGAGCGGGAAATCTAATTGTGCAGTGCGTTGATGTTTTGCATTATTTCAAATTATTAGGCTCCTGGAACACGTGGCTGCTAAATAATCATTGTATATGTTACCCCCAAAAAATATATTCTCACTGGAGACCACCTAGGGTTACACTAGCATGGGTTTATTGCCACTATGTAAAACTAAAGAGGAGAGAGCAGCTACCAAAGGTTTAAACTAAAGAAGATACAGAGCTATCTCTCTCTCACACACACGCAAACAAGCAAGCGCACACACCTCTCCATTCATTCATTCATTCATTCATTCACACCCATTCATTCCTGCCCTCAGGCACTCACACACTTACACAGGCATATGGGTTGCAGAAGGAGCCAAAGCATGTAGATCCTGGAGGGTCTATCTGCTCATCATGGCTAGGGAAGCTGGTGAGGAGGAGAGACACTAGAGAGGAGCTTCTCAGGAGCAAGGGAAGAAAGAGAGAGTCTCACATGTGCTTCCTCTCCTTATATTGTGTCTGAATGGCCCCTGTGACTCATTCACCTCGTCATCAGGGAGCATGCCCAGATTTCCCTTTATCCAGCAGGGAGCATGCCCAGACTGTGATGACTCATTGCCATGTGGTCCATTGTTCCCAGTCTTCTTCTGACACACTCTCGCACTCATACTCTCTCTCCATTCACTCAGGGGAGGATGCAGCTTAGAGAAAGTTACAAGCAAGGTGGCTGAGAGTTACAAAGATTGCAAAATTGCAGCTTACAGTAAATTCCAAAGATTACAAAGTTTGAGAAAGATCACAATGAGTTGCAGTTTAAAACCTTAGACCTTACAGTTTAGTGTAGATTCAGAAAATCCATGTATATAAATCAAGTAAGTTAGGCTTTTTTATGCAACAGTATGATTGTTTGTTTGTGTCCTTTGCTGACTAAACATAAAATCTTGATCCATGCAAAAATATTGACATGGAACCATGCAAAGCTACCTCTTCCTGGGCGTTGATTGAAACTTAGAATAAGGCTACGAGTCAGTCCCTATAGGAACCCACTGGAAACAGACCTGCTCAATGATGACGTCTCAGTTTACAGTTGCATTTGGTGACCTCTCTGTTCGCCAGTCTTGAATCCATTTAGTGTGTGCCATGTTAATGCTTATATCACTGTACTTTTTAAATCAACATGTCATGCAGTACCACATCAAAGGTAACAGCACTGATGTACAATGTTACAAAGCGCCACTTTGTAATCTCATCAAAAACCATCAAGTTATTTTGATAGGGTTCATTTTCCGTAAACGGTGTGGATTTGCATTAATGACATTATCCTCCTTTAATTCTTTATTTGAGAATTATTAATTTATTAACCTATTGAGCAGTAAATATCAACAGACTAGAGGAAAATCTGCGTTATCCATTGTATGAAGTGTCAAGGGCATAATACCATCTCCAGCATTTTAGAGACAGCATGAACATTAAGAGAAGAGCAGTGCAGTCAAAACTGGAGCAATATCACTAGTGGTAGCATTTATTTTTAAATGTTCATATTTACTTGAAGTCAGTGACAGTATCTGCTTTCAGAACATGGGGACATCTGATGTGTGTACCAGAAAAGAACAGATCTGTCAGCTAGATTATTCAAATAAGTCCCTACTGGGGACTCGCTCTCTCCTCTGTTCCTCCCTGGTTTAGCTCTGCATCTCAGGATTACAATGCGCTTGTTCTGAAATGCACACTAGCTGTCTGTTTAAACTGGAATGGAAACTGGCATATGCCTGTAGGGTCAATCTTCAGAACGGGGACAGGAGCTGCTCTCTTGGTGGGAGCAGAGGGGGAGAAAGTAAAGGGGGAGTTGCACGGGTTTGCTTAGCACAGCAGTTTCTGGAATCTGCCTGGTGAGAAGTGCTTCTCGTTAGGAATAAGCTATATTGTTTCTGAGAATGCAGGGAAGTTATTTTCTCAAACTTGGCATTTCTGAGTTTCTGATTGGTGCCCACCATCCTCTAGAAAAGCAAAAATGACTGTGACACGAGTGGGAAATAGGTCTAGGGGAGAACTCGCTGGGCACTAATGAAAACCCATTTAGATGTGCAAAGGGCGTGGGATCTCTTTGGAGCACTATTCCTTTCTCTTCATGGCAGCTCTCTGGTGTGTATGTATATATAAAGGGGATGAATGTATTAATGCAGGCAGCTCCTGGGGTCAACCAAGACCTCCTTGTAATCATGGGGATTTATAACACCAACTGCTCTGTCTCCTTATGCACTTCTCTCTCGTCTCCTTTCTGCTGTCAGCTCTGCCCGCTTATCCTGCACAATTACCTTTGCATTGCATTGGTATCTTTAGTACACCCTGCTTGAGAGAGTATACAGTGACTAAGTGAAATCAAGCCTGCTAAACAGAAGGCATATTTTTCAGCTCTGAGCAGAGGTCTCTTTAATCTAACACAGAAAGGCGTTACAATTTCCAGTGCCCGGGAGCGGAAGTTTAGACAAATTATGGCTGGAAATAAGATGTGAATTTTTAACCATGAGGGTGATTGTTATTAGAACAATTGCTGTCTAGAGAGGTGGTGGATTTGCCACCATTCGATGCCTTTAAATCAACCTTTTTGAAAGGGGTTTAGTCTAGCTCAACCCCACGCTATGCATAATGCAGGAATCGCTGGATGGAATTTTATGGCCTATGTGTTATTCAGGAAGGCAAGTTAGATGATCATGATGGCCCCTTGTATGATAAATATCTGTAAATCTATTAAACAAATGTGCGGCGTGGCCGAGTTACAGGGAATCTGTCTCAGGCAGTGACAAGGGACGCATAGGAAAAGGTTCTTTCAAACAGGGGAGACGTGTGAAGGAAAGTGAGCGGAGGACCATGGGAGGTGCACTTTACGGTCCCTCTTCCCTCTCTGCTACTTCCCTGTAGTTTCACTCTTAAGTGTGACATGCAGGGCTGGCCTTAGGGAAAATGGTGCCCTGGGCGAACTTGTGCTATAATGCTCCTGTGGGCACAGCACCACCTATTTCCCCTGGTATCCGTGGTCTTCCCAACCTGTGCCCTTTCACCACCAACCTCTGCAAAGTGCCCCCTTCATTCCAACCTCTGCACTTTCCTCCCACCTGCCCAGTACCCTCCACTCCCTTTACCCAGCAGCACCCATGCCCAATTGCTCCTCACCCTCTGACGGCAGCACGCTGGGCATGGGCCCAGTTTGCCCAGCTCTAAGGCCAGTCCTGGTGACGTGAGGTAAATCACTCCTTGTCCCCACCCTCCTTTGTTCTTTCTCCTCATTTTAGAACCGTATTACGCTGTGGCTGTACTGTAGCGAGTGAGCGGCTCCCCATCTGTCCTGCAGGGTGCTGTAGCTCCAGAGCACTGTGTAAAGCAGGTGTAAGCACAAGTGAAAGTCACTTGAATGGTGCTCACTTGCCCAAGCCACTAGTGAAGCAGGTTCTTGTGCAACCTCCATTTGCCTAGCTGCCAGACTATGCTCATCACCATGATATCTGGAATGCATGATCATCCAACATGCAGTTACATAGCGGTTTAGGAAGTAGCGAGGGTGGCCACATGGACACACCCCCTCAAGGAGAACTCATCAGATCTACATGGGGACTTGAGATTTAGGCCAGGTCTACGCTTAGGGAGAAAGTCGACTTAAGATACACAAGAATAGTGTAGTTGGAGTTGATGTACCACCCTAAGTCGAATTTCTGCCGCATCCCGATGGTGGGAGGTTAATGGGAGAAACTCTCCCATCGACTTCCCTTACTCCTTGCAATCCCATGGAGTATCAAGGTTGAGAGGGGCAGCATCAGCATTCGATTTAGCAGGTCCTTACTAGACCTGTTAAATTGAACTCCGGAAGAGCGATCACCAGAACGTCAGTCTCCAGGTAAAGTATACATAAGGCCTTAGTCTGACACAGAGATGCCCAACTGTACTTTTCTCACAAATAAAACACTAGAGCTGTCACCATCAGTTGCTAGAGTTGAAAGCATTAAGAGCTCAATCGCACAATACTCTGGCTGCCAACATTCCTGATCACATAAAAAGGAGGTTTGCTTCCAGAAGAGTTGTCCTTTAGAGTGCAACCAACCATCTCCTTTGCAGTGATGTATATTGGACAAACTGGTCAGTCACTTCGCCAAAGAAACAATGCTCACAAATCAGACATCAGACATCTCCACCCACGCAAACCTGTAAGCCAGCATTTCAATGAAATTGGTCATTCCCTTAAAGACCTGACAACATGCGTCTTACAACAAAGAGACTTTAACACCAGATTACAGAGGGAGACCTCAGAACTTTTATTTATGCTAAAATTCGACACGTTTTGAATGGGCCTTAATCGAGATAATTATCTTACACATTGCAAAGACAGCCTCCCCATCTTTTGATATTCGTTGTGACCCCAGATTAGCCACTTAATTGACTCTTACAGTAAGCAATTTCCTCCTTCCTTGTCACCCCCCCTTGCCCACACCACCTGTTCTATGTAGCTGATTTGTCAATTTGTCTTTTTTCATTGTATCCCTCTGTTATAATGGTCATGCCAATTCGCTTTCAACATATGATCTGAGGAAGTGGGTCTGCCCCATGAAAGCTCATCATCTAATAAACTCTCTTGTTAGTCTTTAAAGTGCTACATGACTGCTTTTTTTGTTTTACCAAGATCAGACGAACATGGCTACCTCTCTGTTACTGCTGAAATATAGTTTCTCTGGATTTGTCCAGGCTTCAGCTAAGGATTACCACAGCTGTGCACCATCTCCATCTTGGCCAGAATGGGGTGAGGCTACAAAGAGCTCAAGTTGAAAAGCACTGTCTCAGATGTCAATTGTGATAGCCTGAAATGTGTTGTAACGAAGGTTGTACCAGGTGGGGAAAATAGAACAGCTGCATGGTCTAATGGAGTTCCTCTACCAGGGGACTCCTGAGCTCTAATGCCATCATGGTCTATGTGGGTGGCTTTGGGTAAGCCCCCATAACCTCTCTCGGTCTTGTTTCACCATTTGGAAAATGAGGGAGAGGGAGGACTAAGGGAGCTTACCTACCACACAGGGTTTTATGATGATTGATAAATGTTCTTAAAGAACATCTATTACATTTATTATTATAAATAAACATTTATTTATTTATTACGTAAAGCACCAAGTAAGTACGCAACATTGTTACTGTTATATCCTTAGATGGGCTGCTCCTGGGTAGCAGCCTCCACCCATGTGGCAACGCTGTGATGACGGATGAGAGAACAGCTGAGGTTATTGATCCAAAACATAAAGCTGGTCTCACATGGTCTGCGAAGAGCCTGTTTTCCGGTCTTGGAGTGACAAAAATCCAGGAGCAGAGGTAAGGGCAGCAAGGCACCACTAAAAGAGGACATACTGGTGAACAGACCTAAACCTTGGAGCATCCAGTAGGAGGCGCTGCAGTGGTGAGTCACATCTTGTCACAGCATCTTAGAGTACGTCTACACTACAGAGAAGATCGAAGCGGCCACTGTCGATCTTCCAGAGTTCGAATTAGCGGGTCTAGTGAAGACATGTTAATTTGAAGGGAGAGGGGCACTCCGGTCAATGCCGGTAGTCCTGCTTCCAAGAGGAGTAAGGGAAGTCAAAGGGAGAGTGTTCTCCCTTCGCCTTTCTGCAGTGTGGACAGTGCCAAAAGTCAAGTTAAGGGACTTCAACTTCATCTACGCAATTAACATAGCTGAAGTTGCGTATCTTAATTTGACCTTACCCTGTAGAGTAGACATATTCTTAGGGAAGAGGGCACTTTCTCCCATCTCCCTTGGGCAAAACAGGTGCCTGTGTTTATCACAACAGAAGTGACAAGGGACTCACTTTTCACCATGAAGAAACCTAAAAGCAGCTCTTACAGATAACACCTTGCCATTCACTGGCATCTTCTTGCCGAGGTCCTCACAGTGCTTTACAAATATTAATGAGACTGTCAGGGCAGAGAGGTGGAAACTAAGGCACAGAGATTGTCTGACACTTTCAGAAGAAATCATCTAACTTTTGGATGCCTGCGGTGAGAAAACTAGCATTCTGATTAATGCCATCTTCCTTGCTATACACAGTGAGCCGCAAACAAAGAGAGGGGTTCACTGTTGACAAAGGGCTCTGCCCTTTCATTCTCCAATGCAGATTTGTGACTCGGGAACTTGGATTTTTCCCATTTCACTCTCACATCAAACTCTATGTGCATTTCAACAAAGCGACATCCAGCAGCAGCACACGGTTCCGAAATTTAGGTTGCCATGTGTATTACTTAAGATTGGTGCATGCAGTGATGCTGCAATGCATGTTTCATCCATCGAAAAGCCCTGATGTCACTGCAGAAAAATGTGCAGTCTAATGCAGCTTCTAATCTAAGCTATGGGCTGCCTTGAAGCATATTTTGCTGTGTGAAGCAAGAAGCCAGTTAATGCGGTGTCTGTATTGTGGCTCCAAGCAAGAACGTCAGAACTGTTACTTTCTTCTGTGTCCAGTCAACCATAGACAAAAGCTTTATTCTTAAACCAGATTGTTTTTAATGTCATGTTCGGCATTTTGGGAGGAGGTAGGGCAGCAGGTTTGACACAAATTCTGAGGCATCCCTAAACTTTGTTACATCAAATATTAGAAGTTCCATATAATGGATACCAGAACTGTCAATCATTCGGGCATTTAAAAAAATGGCTTAGGACTTAGGAGCACTTACTGCTTAGCCTAGCCAATAGATGAAATGAATGTCTAGTACTGGGACTAGTAAACCCTCCTCCCATTCCAAGCTATAGTATGTGTGTGCGCTTCCTTCCGTTAATTTCTGCTTCCAGAGATTTAACTGGTACAGATAAAGCAAACCCCTGACTTCTACTGACAATCTTAATTGGGTGCATCAAAGAAGGAACTAAATGTATAGCCTCCTGAATTCAGCAGGGTCTAGTGGAGAGAACACTCTTCCGGAAGACAGGAATTCCCCTGTTCTCATTTTGGCTCTGCTCCTTGCTTGGTTTATGGCCTATGGCATGTTTATTTTCAACAGCTCTCTGCTCCAGTTTCTCCATCTGTAAAATGGAGATAATACATCTGTGACGGGATTATCGGGGTGCAGTTTGGATTGTGGGACTCCGGCCCTCTCTCCCACCATCCTGAGGTATCCCTTTCTCATGGTTACACTCCTCTGATAGGCACTGCACTTACCCAGACATCCACAGCCAGGGACATACCCAACTGCATTACATGAATGATCTCCCAGCTACTCATGAACCAGCGGGCAGGGGGCCTGACTCAATGACCTCCCAAGTTCTCTTCCAACCCTAGGATTCTATCATTTTAGGGTGACTCCTTGCAGTTCCCCCGCAGTTTCCCAATCATGCACCCCAGAACGATGCTATCTTCCACTGGTCAGAAGCCTGGTTACTGTAAGTTCAATGTCCAGTTTGTTCCTTCCCGCGGAATTTGCATGTCCTCTTTCAGAACTTCAGCGTAGTCTAGACATACCCTGAATGTGGAGAGGACACACACTAGCTTTTGTAAACTGAGCTGAGGATTCCCAAGCACTTCAACCAAGGCACAGTTTTAGGCAAAATATAAAGCAGGATTATTAACTACTGAAAAATAGATTTTAAGTGGGTAGACAAAAGAGATCAACCTTAATTACTTAAAAAAAAAATCACCATCTGAGTTCTACAAACTAAACAGTATTTAACTCAAGCAGTATTTCACCCTGACATGAATGAGGAGTCCTGTAGCACCTTAGGGTACATCCACAT
>JANRFK010003679.1:64499247-64510094 GCA_030068395.1 Apalone spinifera | reverse complement strand
GACCTGTAAATAGAAGCAGAGGGCTGCAGGACAATTAGATGCAGCTGGGAAGGAATTGGCTCAGGCAGACTGGGGCCAGCTGACGCCTCTGCTGGCTGAAGGCCTTTAAAAGCCTCAGCAGTTAGAAGCTGGGGAGGGGAGGGGGAAAAAAAAAAAAGGAGAGGTGAAGGAGTGACAGAGAGCAAGTCATACTAGCATTAGAACAGAAACAGCCAGCCAGTGAGTCCCAGGAGGAGCAGCTGGGCTCCCTACCATAGAGACCTGCTGTAAACCCCAACCCCAGGGGCTGGCAGTGAGAGGCTAGCCCTAGCAGTAGTCAGGGAGAGAGGAGCCCTTGCCACGTAGGCTAGATGGGCTGATTAGGTTGCAAGTGAGGGGATATTTAGGCTGAGGGGACAGTCTCAATCAAGGGGATTTCACCTGTAAAGGGATAGGCTGGGCTTCTATATAACCAGGTGCTGGTAGTAGAAAGGGGACTGATCTGTAGCTACTCTCCTTGGCATAAGCAAGAGAAAGGGATGAACCCCCCCACTGGAGGAAGGGTTTGTTTAGCAGACCCAGGAGACCAGGGTTTAGCTGGAAGGGTGGTGAATGTAAGTCTGGGCTAGGCAAAGTAGAAAATAGTGCAGGGAAGTGTCAAGATTTGTGCTAATACAGACCTTGGCTGCTGGAGGGGGGCCTTGGACTGGAATCTAAAGTAGCAGGCAGGCCTGGGGGCCTTTACCAACCACAAGTGAGCCCCACAATCTGGATAGTGAGTGTGGCTGCCTGGGTCTATTTGCTCTAGCTGCTGAAGGAGCGGCCCGGTCCAGGCAGTGGCGTTAAGGACTGCCTGGGGTGGTGTGGAAGGACAGGGCTCTTGTGACTTGTCTGCAGGGCTAAGCCATGAGGATGAAGTGGGACAGCTCCTGAGGAGCAAGAGAGAGGCCACACAATGTGCAGCCGGGCTGAGGAACTGCAAGAAGAGGGCTTTGAGCCCGGAGGCACCTCTAGGGGTGAGTGGAGGCTGCCGTGACCCAGTGTCTTTCCAAACATGGGGGTACTAAGATTAACTTTAACCCCACCCTCCAACGTTGTCTAGGTACTCAGCTCTGTGCTGTGAACCGAAGGAACCTGTAGCATCTGCTGGGATTTCCTTAGCCAAAACTGAACTTCTCTTTGAAAGGGAGAGGTTCTAAAAATTGTAGCCCCAGATCCTCAAAGGTGTCTCAGCACCTCCCAGTCTTGTTTTCAGCAAGCGGTAGGTGCCTAAAATCTCTGCAGCAGTCCAGCTGTGTTTTAGACCACTCTGAGCTCAGTGTAGTGTCTAGAGATAATCCTGCCATGAATTATATTTAGAAAATACACTGGATTAAATTCCATTTCTGCAAGGTGTAATACAATAAAACTTCCCCTTTTGGCCTCTTTCACATGGCTTCTAGCTTATAGACATACAGACACCCATGGACTCTAGTTTAGCCCGCATGTGTATATACCGTGACTTAGTTAACCTTTAAATTACTAGCTTAAAACAGAATGCTGTGCTATGCACTTCTTGAACAATTCTTATAATCATGCTTTCCTGAGTGGTATGGCTCCAAACGAGCAAAGTAAAGACTTGAGGGTTACCCCACTGTTTGCAATAGTGGTCTTCTCTTGTGTGAATCTGTTTGATTTTTCTCTAAAAATATGGATCACTGATGAATTTCTTACTGATTTTGATCACTTCCGCTGCTCTCCACTGCTGGGGTTATTGGCTGTTGTGTGCATTTCATTAAAGAGACACAACCGAGGCTGTAGTGGCAGAAGGTATAACAACCTCTGCTCAAAAATGAATTGAATAGTCCAGGCACTAATTTTTCTTGGCGCTTATATAGCGCTTATGTTGTCAGTGTGTGTCACAAGCACAAGTAACATCCCGTGGGATGAGTATCGTGAGGGGAGAAAGGATGGTCTAATGCAGTTCTCACACTTCTGACCAGGAAAATTACAGCACAACCCCCTGAGGAGGGATCAAACTTGAGCCTCACTGCCCCGGGGAGGGCGGAGCAAAACCGAGCCTCACTGCCCTGGGTGGTGGTGGGGCAAAGCTTGAGGCCAGAGGGCCAGAGAAGAAGCTCAAGGATTTTAGCCCAAAGCAGGAGGCTTTTCAGCCTTGAGTTTTGGTTTTGGCCCTGGGCATCAGGGCTCAAACTTCAGATCTGGGTCCTAACATTTCTAAGCCAGCTCTGGTGATCCCATTCAGAAGGGGCCATGATCCACTATGGGGTCCCAACAGACAGTTTGAGAACTGCTGGTCTAATGGTTAAAGCACAAGTCAGGAGAGCTGTGCTCTACTTCTGACATTGCTGCAGAATGACCTTTGGCAGGTAGCTTCACCTCTCCGTGACTCTGTTTTGCTGTCTGTGCAATGGGGATGATTGTTGCTGTATGTCACAGAGTGGCTGGGAGACTAAATTCACTATATCCTCCAATGGCAGAGGCAGCTCAAAATCAGTTATTCTCACCATCAGTATATTTTCTTATAGCACCTGTAAATCTGAGTGAAGCATACTTGCTTTTTGGGTCAAGAGCTCACTTACAGGTTATCAAGCAAGCGAATACTTTGCACTGAAAAGCTAGAGTTTTCAAGTGTTCAACCTCCACAGCCAGGGCTAGATTGTTAGAAGAGCTCAGCTCCTATTTAGGAATTAAGTGAGCAGTTTTTTAAAATAGCCAGACATGAGGGTCTTCACAGATCTGGAAGCATCACAGTGGGAGCTGTTGGGGTGGTGAGGGTGTGTGTGTGTGTGTGTGTGTGTGTGGTTTTGTTTTGTGGGTGTGGGGTTTTTTTTTTTTAATCTGGCTCTTCTTTTGATGCCAATGAGGAAACTGAATTCATCTGGAAATCTGGCCCCAGTTGGGGGTGCTGCACTTTTTTCCAAATGTTGCCTACAGTGCATTTCAGCCATGGGTCTCAATGCACTTTGTAAGAATAGGTAAAATGGTCTCTATTTTATAGATGGACACTGAGGCACAGAGAGAGTAAGTGACTTGCTTGAGGTCACAGAGCAGGGCTGTGATGCAAGTCTGGGATAGGACCCAGATTTTCCTAATTAGAAACTCGCAGCATATCATCTGGCTTTTCTCTGTAGAAACAACCTGAAAATCATACAGATTTTCTTCTCAACACTCTGCCTTTAGCAGTAGCGCTCTCACTGACCATGTCAGAAGAAACATAATCATATTATGCCTGATCCTTTCTAATTTACATTGACTTCCCATATGTCAACATGCAATTTAAAAACAGCACTGATCATCTTTTATCCTCTGTTAGGCATAAGCTCTGCTTGATTTCCCTTTAATTGCTACTTGAGTGGAGATGTGCCTGTGTCACATGCTTTGATGCTCATCCACACCATCTAATGTAAAGATTAGTATTAGAGTCTTAACTTTCTAGTAGACAGGCATTTCCCATTAAGCCAGACAGCCAGAGAGCCTATTTACAGGCAGGATTCCAGCACTGTTCATCAGAAGATCAATTCAAATCTCCCTAAGTCATATCTGTTTAATTTATCATTTAATTATATTTGTGTTAATCTGGATAGCTGTGCTTTGAGCAGCTGGGGCTATTTTATTTTAATTTTTTGTATGTGTGCTATGATGTCACTTTTTTCTTCCTTTAATGTAAAGAATATTTAAGTTAAAGGACACAGAAGTTTGGGGAAGGATGTTGTGTAGTGGTTACATCAGAGCCTTTGGAGTCAGAACACCTGGGTGGTGTTCCCAGCTTTGCCCCTGATTTGTGTTCTCGTCGGTGAGAGACTGACCTTATGCAAAAGAAAATTGTGCTCCCCTAATCTGAGAGCTCTTTGAACATGTCAGCAAAATAGTGGACAGTGGGGAACTGGCTGACATAATGTACTTGACTCTCAGAAAGCCTGACACAGCTGATCCTAAAAGGTCCTGAAGAAAATGAAATAGTTATGCAGTTCTATCCGAAGTAATAAAGTTAATTAATATGGAAAATATCATGGTACCATTATATAAACCAGTGGGCTACCCTGAGCTGGGATGCTGTGTAACATTCCAGTAACCTAATCTACAGTGGCTATACTAGACATGGATCTGAGATAGGTAATGACAAGTATTATATTCATGGGGAGAATTCCATCTAGGAAGAGAGGCTGAAAGGTTGGGACTGTTCTTTTAAGAAAGATGCTGGACATGATGCAAGTATATAAAATAATGAATGGACCAGAGAAGGTGATCCGAGTTCCTCTGTTCACTCTGTTTCATAATATAAGGACAAGAGGCTATTCAATAAGGGGAAATGTTATCTGATTTTAATATTTGTCATTTTCATAATTCAGGGGTAGATGTAGGTGGTCTGCAGGCCAAATCCAGACTGTCAAATGCTTTGTAAGACTCTGAAATCTCTTTAATTTATATTAAAAAAAAAATTTCTTTGGTATTTGTACCTTCACTTTACCTTGGCCAAGAAATTTGAACATTGACAAATAATTGACTCTCAGCATAGTCCACCTATGAAACTTCTTACCATGGATATGGAGGCTAAGAGCTTAGCGAGATTCAGCATTTAATGGGACACTTAGGTGGCTATTGATGATCTACCGTTACAAGCAGTAAGATTTAACAGATGACCTCCCCCAAGCTTGGAAGGGTTACAAACCCTCATGGTTCCGGGCATGAGATAACTACTACTCAGTGGGTTAGGGTAGAAACTTCCCCTATGAGCAGGTTATTCTATAAGTGTCAATGTGTATATCTTCCTCTGAAGTGTCTGGTTCTGGCTACTGCCAAAGACGATAAGTGTGATGGACTGCTGGACTCATCTTGGATGGCAATTATAGAATCATAAGACTGGAAGGGATCTTGAGAGGTCATCTAGTCCTGCCCCCTGCACTCATGGGAGGACTAAACCATCCTTAACAGGTGTTTGTCTAACTTGCTCTTAAAAAATCTGATTCCACAACCTCCTTAGGCAATTTATTCCAGTGCTTAACCACTCTGAGAGAGAGCTTTCCCCAGTAACCCTCCTAAACCTCCCTTGCTACAATCTAAATCCATTATTTCTTGTTCTGTCTTTAGAGGTCAAGGAGAACAATTTTTCTTTCTCTTCCTTGTAACAACCCTTCATATCCTTGAAAACTGTTCCAATTCCTACATTCCATTCAGCCCTCCATGCCCCATTGAATGTATCTGTTTAATAATACCATATCTGTTTAATAATACCTAGCAATGGCAAGGTTGAATAATAAAGCTGCTGAAATCTCACCATATTTGAGGCTGCAGCCAGCTTCTATTATAAAACCCTATTTTAGGTAGGGGATGAAACAAAAATGTTGTACTTTTGGTTTCAGTGTGACCAGCATTAGGTGATATGGAAAATTGTTACTGTCTAATGGATATCCAGTGGCCTATACAAAATGAGTTGGTGCTTTTATTCTATTCTGTTTTGGACGGTTATCCCAGGTTGCTACTGGCACTCATTGGCCTGAGACCAAATGGGTCAGGGAAGCTGTATAGCCTGTGTTACAGGAGATCAGAAAAGCTGGTTACAATGGTTCCTCCTGGCTTTATAATCTATGAATCAATGAGACTGACCTCACAGGAAAGAGGTGAGCAGTGTATGGAGGAAACCATCTGTAACCTAGACCACAGCAACAGCTAAGATTAAGAGACCTCTACAGCATGGGCTAGGAGCCCACTGGCTTTTAGCTTAGAGGCTCCTATAGTAAGCTTTAGAGGTCCCAGGTTCAAATCTGTATGGCGGTGGTTACATATTTTTCTGTGATTTTTCTGTCTCCAGTTGTCAGCCTAGTGCTTTTCATCACCATGAAATCAACCATAAGAAATTAAAAAGTAGGAATGGGGAAGGACATGGAAGGTAAACTCCAGATTTGGAAATGTGAATACTGAATCCATTATTAATAAAGGTGTTAAGAAAAAAAATCTGCATTGAAAATGTTGCTGTGGCATACAGAATTAAAATTTCATATCCACTGGCGTCTTATAGAGGTTTCATGATCCATACCCAGCAATCCTGCTAAAAATAGCCGCGTTATCTAATCTTCCAACCTACTGTATGACAGAAGATCACATGAAGGAAAACAGTTTGATGTAGCTTTCAGCTGTTTTCTCACTGCTTTCCTAGCCTGCACTAGAGCATTATTGTTGTATCCCTTGTAATTCATATGAAGACAGTGCTGTTCAAAGGTAGAGAATGCCAGTGGAGGAGAGTTCAGATAAAACACAGAAGATTTATAATGCAGTTTAGATATGGCCATGTGGGAAAGAGGATGAGGAATTTACTGCTAATTTGTAGCCGTAAGAGCTTTTTCTGGGTGCAGTAAGAGCTTCAGTGTGCCACGTATTATGCCACATTCGGAGTAAGGGTTTGTTAACTAAATGCTTCAAACGTTTGACTGCGGAGAGAACCAATTTCCTAAGAAGTAACTAAGAGATAATGCACCATGGACTAGATTTGCACCATTTGGAATCTGATCCAAACAACTTCACTGAAGTCAAATGAGAGAGTCTCGCTGACCCTGATGGGCTTTGGAGCGGACCTCTAAATGCTGAGCAACTCCATTCCACTTCATTAGGTCTTGTCAGAGCAGAATTTGGCTTTCTTTGTATGCTGATGATCCAGTGCAGGGCCTCTGTTGCCCCAAACTCCCATTGATTCCAATGGGTGTTACATATGTGAAGGCCAGTGCATCATTTAACACACATAATCCTTGCGTCTAATCTAATTACATTGATAAATCTTAATGTACAAGGACGTGTTTATTCCTCCCACCACGCACTCTCCTTTGGGGAGTAAGGAGATAACATTTTTACATTCTGGGTTATACAATTAAATACATAGGCTCGAGAGGCTGGCAAATAGTGCGTGCGGGGAGGCAAAAGACTTGCCGGGCCCTGGGGCAAAGTAGGGGAGGGGGCATGGCTCTGCTCTCCTGGAAGGGAGGGGCCTCTGATAGAAAGGGCAGGTGTGGAGTCAGCTCTGAGCGCTACCCAGCGTGTGGTGAGCGCCCGGACTGCTCCCCTCCCCCATGTCCCAGCCAGCTCCTGGCGTGTGCTGTGCGGTGCTTTGGTGGCAATTTAAAGTGCCCGGGGCTGCTGCCGGAGTGGCAGCTAAGAGCTCCCGGCTCTTTTAAATCTCTAGGCCCTGGGGCAGCTGCCCCTTTGTCCCCCGTTGGCGGGCCTGACTACCTCTGTGAGTGCTGGATGCATCTGAACAGTCTTACTAAGTGAACTACAGTCATGCTGGTGGAGGTGGTGTTAGGGTATTTAGACACCTATCCACTAGAAATGGGTGACTGTTATATAAGGCACCTAGCAGACTCTGCTAATATTGATTGATTTCCAGTCACTACCAGTGTTAGATTCATTCCAGCCACAAGAAGGGGAAAGGTTCTCTCTCTTCTCCTGTGTCGATCATCCTTTGGCAGCTGCCATGCCATCCTTGCTTACGTTTGTCTTACCCCCAACCTGTGCAGGCTCCCCGATCTCCACATAGGCTCCCCGACACAAGGCTTGCTTTAGAGAATATCTAAAAATGTGCTGCCAGGGAAATCAGTGCTAAGAAACCAAGCAGCATGTGTGTGGGTGATTAAAGCAGTAGGGTAGGTGCATGGAACTGATGAGCTGTGTTCTCTGTTAGTTGGGAGTCAGGGTGACATCATTGGCAATCGTCTCTGCAATGCTGGCTTGAGACTTTTTTTTTTAACCTTTGATCTTTATTTCCCTTGGGAAAAGAAGGGGGTGGCTGGTGACTAAACAGAACACCCACTCTCCTCTCCTGCCTAGCCGATGAGATAATTGTGCCGTGGTAACTTGCCTGCTTCCTTAGTGGTATGCAGTGTATTAACTTCCTGGATACAACCATCAGCTCCAACAATGGAACCAGAGATTGGCTGTCTGTAAGAGTGAGATTTACAGCTCCAAACAGTGAGATTCCAGGACAAAGAGTGAGACTTTCCAGGTGGCACGTTAGGTTATTGCTCATCTTTGGTTACATCCAATCGTCCAGGTTTTTAATACAACCAAAATTTAATAGTTTGTTTTAATATGAACACTGTTTAATATTGTGTATGAAACACTTCAGTGTCCTGATTCACACTAACGACTAGGGCATGTGAGACTGCTGTGTGTAGTGCAAACCAGTGAATTTTAATAACCACTGTTTGCTGGTCAGAACAAAAAGCTGGCTGGTTGGAGATCTTTTAGGACCAGAGTTGTTAACTCCTGTTTTTGGCACGTAGTCAGTGCTTAGTCGATTTTTCAGTGTCTCTTGTTCTGTTTATAAAAACTTAACAAAAAACTCTTTATCAATATGTTTATTTTGCATATCATCTTGTCATAGTGATCATCTGTTTAAAAACACTTTACAATACAAATGGTTTGCTGTATAGGTTGTTGCTCATATTACATTTACAGCCTACTCAAATGATCAGATTTCAAAACAAATGCAACATACATTATTTTTACATTCATTTAATGAATTTGGTTATTTTGTTTTAGTTCTGTAATCGTAAAGTAATTAAATTGAATTTAATTAAGGTGACGCTAACAAACCATAGATACATGATTCCGAGTCCACATTTCTTTTTAATATCTAATTTGATTTCACATTTTATTTGTGTACTTTGTTGCCATGTGCCCAGTTGTGCAGTTTTTCTTATTTCTTTTGGTGCCTCAAACTTGAAACATGGCTTAGGATTGACCAGCTTCACTTGAATAATAGAGGACAGTGTCCCGGTTTGGTGTGAATCAGGGGCCGAGCCTTTTGATCCAGCCTGCTGGCTGCCCCACCGGGACCCCTAGGTAGGCTCTTTGTCTGCTGCTGTTCACAATGGCTGGTGGCTCCCTTTGGATGCCGCACACCCCTGGCAGAGGGAGGAGACTTTGCATGCTGCCCTTGTCCCCAGCCCAATCATCAAAGCTCCTATTGGCTGGAAACTGGCCAATGGGAGCTGCCATGAGTGGGCTGAGTGTGCAAAGTCTCCTCTCCCCACCACTAGGGACACGCAGGGCACAGAGTGGCAAATGGAGGGAGCCTCCAGCTGATTTGAGCAGCCTGGGGCTGCGGCAGGTAGAGAGTCTGCTTTGGAGTCCCCGGCTGCTGGCCAGGAGCCACTTACGGTAAGCACCTCCTGGCCAGAGGCTGCCCCTGGCACCCCACCCCCTCCTTCTCCCCAACTCCCTGCTCAGATCACTACCCAAACCCTCTGCGCCGCCCCATCCTAGGGGACAACTCCCTCCAAGATCCTGCACCGCTTCCTATACTCCTCCCCCAGGTCAGAGTTCTCTCCTGCACCCATGCCTCCTCCCTGCCCCTGCATCACAATCCCTTGCCCCTGGTCACCTCCCCAGACCTCTGCACCCCTCTCCCCTCCCCCCCCCATCCCAGGTCATAACTCTCTCCCAGACCCTGCACCTCCCCCAGGCCAGAATCCTCTCTTGTACTCCTACCCTCTCCCAGACCCTTCATCCCAATCTCCTGCCCCAGGTCACAACCCTCCTCCTTTACCCTAACTCCCTCTCAGACCTCACACCCTCTTCTGCACCCAACCTCTGTCTCAGAACCTGCACCCCCTCCATAGAAGAGTGTGGCCCTTGGCCAATTACCAAAACCTTGGAGTGGCCCCCCCCATCAAAAATCCAAAAATCATTGCCCGTCCCTGGTCTGAATGGTGTCTTATTCTTCTGAACAGGACTGAATGCCCTCGTCTGCAGCTTGTGAGTGGGAGTAAAACTAAAAGAAGCTTGGCAAACTTGACAGTCATGGGAACTTAAGACCACTAGGTTTGGGGATTTTTTTTTTGACATTGCTAAGATATGACCACATATTGTCTACCCTGTATTATTTTATATATATGGAGATAGGTATATCTCATAAAGCTGGAAGGGACCTTGAGAGATCATGGACTCCAGGCTTCTGACCTCATGGCAGGACCAAGTACCATCCCTGCCAGATTTGCCCCAGATTCCTAAATCACCTCCTGAAGGATTGAACTCACAACCTTGGGTAGAGCAGGCCAATGCTCAAACCACTGAGCTATCCAGCATTATTTGTGTCATTTTATGGAACTGCCTCATCCACTCACACTGAGGGATAGCTGACTTCTGCATCTGTTAGTAATAGGGATGTTAGCTATTGATTATTTTAGTAATTGTGTAGCAGCAACAATTTTTAGCAGGTACTACAATGCTCCCCAGCGGTGGTATCGGATGCCAGTGCATTCCGGGCCCCACTCTCAAGGAGCCTCCTGCCACCTTTTGCTGCTGCCTCTGTACCAGAGGCAGCAGCACGGGGTGGCAGGGGAAGCTGGTCCGCGAGAGGAGCTGGTTAAAAAATTCGACCGCTTACAACCTACACAAACATGACAGACAGAGGGCAGGGGAAGGAGCGTATAACACACCAGCAGAGTCAATAATGTGATGGAGGCAAACAGTGTGTCAATACCGTGATTTTTTTTTTTTTGGACAGGAGGGGGTTGGCTAGAAGAAGGATCAACTAAATGGGAGGAGGTGATGTGGGTCAGGGCAGGAGAGAAGAGAAGATGCGAGGAGGGACAAGTGAGGAGTGAAGTTGATCAACACATGGCAGAATTCTCTGAATGTCCGGATGTGTCTGCTTTGGCTGCTTCTGCCCCGTGGGTTTCTCTATTTGGGTTCCTGTCTGCTCCTCTCCCTCCCTTCCCCACACCATGTAGCCCTGAGATACCGCCTGAGTCCTAGCGCTTTCTCTGTGGCTGCGTCTAGACTGACAAGTTGCTTTTGCAGAAAAACTTGCCAGCTGACTACACTGGCTGCTTGAATTTGCGCAAGAACACTGACGATCTAATGTATGATTG
>JANRFK010003679.1:64478395-64489830 GCA_030068395.1 Apalone spinifera | reverse complement strand
ATCAAATGCCCTACTAAAGTCTAGTTATACCACCTCCACCGCTTCTCCCTTATCCGCAAGACTTGTTATCCTATCAGATTGGCTCCATGTCCTATTGAGGAGTTGGACCTAATAATCATGGTCATGACAATGACCCAAGTGAGGCTAGCAGCTCTCTCTTACACAGGTTCAAGGCCTGCTCAACTGACAGAGCCCCCTCTATTGCACTGCTACCTACAGCACCTGGGTTTTCTTTGGTCTCCCACAAATCCACTCACCCAGCTTAGCTTCTACGGCCTAATGGGATCACAGACCATTGTGGCATGGCTACAGGCCAACACAAGCAACTCTTCCTTACCAGACACAAGCGTGACTTGGCAAGGGTTGGCTGCCTGTGGCTTCAACCATTCTTTAAGTCGGTGTGTAGTTACATGCACGGGGACCAGAAGTTTGTTTTTCCTCCTGACCCAGCTCCAGATCATGCAGAATTTTTCCCACCGTGAATATAGGGAATTTCACACACAGCTGTAATAAGCATTTCAGGAAGGGAATCCCTTCTTGTCTCTGCTGTTCTTGCTTCATACTCCATTAAACTGGTTGTGTGATACGAACATGAACCTGGCCTGGCACCTTGCAGTCCAGCCTGAGTAAGCAACGGAAGCAGCAGATCAGGGCCCCAGTTACGACTGAGAATAAATCACTCCCTGCTTTCCCCTTCCTCCCCTTGGGAGAAGTAAGCTGCACAACTTAGTCCCCCTCTGCTCCAGTAGGCTTGCTACAGGGGAAGCCTTAGCACCAGGCACTGACCAACTTCAGGAGCAAGAGCGTGGTTTTCTGGGTGGGTGACGGCTCTTCTCTGATTCCCCTACACGTTTCTCTTAGTAGAATGGGTAGCTGCTGTGGGGCAGTTATGGCCCCCATTACAGGAAGGTAGCCAGGGTCAGAATCTGGCACATAAGAGTCTGTTGTTCCGTCTCCACAATCCCTTCAGCTCCAGCTCTGTGTTGGCTCAGTGCAAATACAACTGTAGAGCAACATTGGTTCTCGCCAAAAATCCTTCCAGGGAAACCTGAGCCACTGCTGATTGACTTCCATGTTGATGCCGGAGGCCCTGCTCCAGCAGCATGCAGCACCGACAGCAAATTGCACTTTGCATGGCACTTTCTTCCTAGATGTATTTCTCAGTATTAACCGGGTGTTTCCTCTGCTGATGACAGCAGCTTGCTGCCTTCCATGCAAGCGTCTACAGGTTCTGCACAAATTCTATCAATACCCACAGCTGATTTTTCATATGCGGAACTGAATTCACTGGCCTTTCTCATACGTAGACATTTGCCCCTTCTGAACCACCAGGTTTTTACTAATATGTTGGTTTATATAATAATACGTGGCTCTTAAATCGTGGTTTTTATCCAGACATTGAGAGAGAAAAATGGATAGAGGTGCCTAGCCCTAGGTCCCCTCATTTGAAAATGCTGAACTAATTGATTAGCTTAAAGTCACAGAGGATGCCTTTGGCATGGCCAGGAAGAAATCCCACATTTCTGGTCTCTTGGTTACATGTCTTAATCCAGCATCAGATAATCATTCCTCTTCAATCTGAAAGCCATTTTTACAGTGTTGCTGTTTTCATCATCAGTTGTTTAGAGCAGTGTTTCTAAACCTTTTTTTATAAAGTACCCCCTTTCTCAAAAAAAAAAAATTGTAAGTACCCCTAGTACCTACAGTTTTCAGATGCACAATTTTTTTTCTACTATTGCAACACATTTGTTTTTAACAACTTAATTGTAGCCGGGCAGGCGATGAAATTTTGGGGTGTAAAAAGTACAAAAATAATAAAGCGCTATAATACTTAAAACAAAAATTCCGTTTTCTCCAAGTATCAGAGGGGTAGCCGTGTTAGTCTGAATCTGCAAAGGCGGTGAGGAGTTCTGTGGCACCTTATAGACTAACCAAAGTGTTGGAGCATAAGCTTTCGTGGGCAAAGACCCACTTCGTCAGATGCATGTGCATGCATCTGACGAAGTGGGTCTTTGCCCACGAAAGCTTATGCTCCAACACTTTGGTTAGTCTATAAGGTGCCACAGGTCTCCACCGTTTTCTCTAAGTTTCAATTGTGTTAATGTACCCGCCGGACTTCTCTCAAGTACCCCTAAGGGTACTCGTACCACTGGTTGAGAAACGCTGGTTTAGAGCGTATGCATTAATAACTCAGCTTTCCCTAATTAATGGCTTTTCTCCACTCTTTATGACCAACCAACAAAGATCCTCGATCCAACATTTCATGGGGTGGGTTTAAAGGGGCTGTTGTAATTTTCTTCTCTTTTCACCTCATGAGGGTCTGGGTTATCTAAAGGCTTGTCTGTGCTTAAAACAGCACAGCCTTACAGCTAGCATACCAGTGTAGACCAGGGGTTCTCAATCCCTCCCTGCGCCGCACTGCATGCTAAAAAATCTCCATGTCCTGCCTGTGTCACAATAACTGATTTTTCTACATATAAAAGTCAGGGCTGGCATTTAGGGGTAGCAAACAGGGCAATCGCTTGGGGTCCCTGTGAAGCTGAGTTGCTCAGGCTTTTCCTTCATCTCCAGGTGGCAGGGTCAGTGCCCCAAATTTCAGCTTCATGCAGTGAGGATTCAGCTTTTTGCCCTGGGGCCCAGTGAGTCTGCTACTAGCTCTGTTTGCCGAACCCCCTGAATTCACTTGCCTGAGAGGCAGTAGCAAGGTCAATGGAAGAATTCCTCTGTCAACCTCATGCCGTCTAAATGGGGCCATTGATTGGCTTACCTTCACTGTTCAGGGATGTGGATTTTTTGCACTCTCAACCAACTAGCTAAACTGGCTTAATTTTCTAGTGTACGCCAGACCTAACTGTATTAATGCTTTCAAGGGCAGAGGATCTAGAGTGTGTCTGGTTTGATGCGTGGACCATAAAACTAACTTCACAGCAGCTTTTTCCCTCCTGGATTTGTAAACAAAGTTGAAGAAAAATAGCTTTCTGGGCAAGCTTCTGTGACATAGCTGAGGAGTTATGTTCAATCTAGTTGTCAATTCATCTACTTTAAACGTTACAGCTATAAATTAAGCCCCTCCTGCAAATGGATTAACACTTAAAAATGTGCAGTAAATTAGATTTTTACAAGCTTTTATCCATCTTTGATGATCTGCGTCTTGTGAGATTTCTTCAGTAAACATTTTAAGCAAGGAAAATGTATGTATAAAGACAAATTGAAAAAAAAAGTTTATTAAAAACAAAGCCTTCCTCTCATCTCATAGATATAATTGTGCAATGACATCCACAGAACTTCTCATCAGAGTCCCCCAGCTAACAGGTTCTGTCCTCTTCTTCCACAAGCCCTCTAGAAGCAAAGCTGACATTGTGGAGAAACACTAAGGGCTTGAATTAGCTACCCCCGTTACTTACGGGGAGTATCACGCAAATATTCTCACTCCTACTGACAAGTATCCCTCCGGCCAGGTGCCAATGGCAGCAGCACTGGCCAGGTTCAATTGAACCAAGGATCCTTTTGTAAAATAAGCTCTGGCACAAGCCTCTGTCCACAGTCACACTTCTACTTCTGTCAGGTAGGGAATGAAAATAAAACCTCCATGAGCACCATTTAAATGGCTCTTCTCCACTCACAGGTAATTAGGAGCCTTCAGGAATATGGAGCCACAGTGTCTTTTATTTGTGAGGAAGAAAAAGAGAAACCATAGATCTAGATACAGTTATACACACACGCGCACAGAAAGAGAATTGCATACCATAATTACATATACACACGCACAGACAGAGCTACCTTGTCCTCGTCCTTGTATGCACACACATTATATTGTGTTTTACTCATTTTAGATATGGATGTAGTTGCACACAATAGAGTTAGTAAAATCCACTCTAAGGTCTGTGGTCAACCCAACAGTTCCACTGTATGAATTGTTGAGGTCCAGACCCCTAAGTCATACAACGATTCCCATCCAGCTCAAGCCACTCTCACAGAGCCAGTTAAATCTTGGTATAGTCAGGGGAGTACCATCGGGTGGTTCTCCTCTGCCTGTCAACTCCAGTCCAGAGACGTGCCCAGCAATGTCCTGCTCTGATGTGTAGCTACATTGTCCATCAGCTTTGCCATCGCTGATTCGGGCAGGCCCTTTGTGAAGTCAGTTCTACTGTGCGCTGTCACTGGCGGTGGCACCTGTTGGGGTGCTGTGGACTTAGCTCTATGCTGCCTTCCCCAGTCTCCTCAGGCTTCACTGCAAAGACTGCTCTGTGCCACCCGGCTTTTGAGGTGCTGTGAAGTAAACGCCATGCTGTCACTGCTGGTCTACTCAGGCCTCACTGTGAGATTAGCTCTGTGCTAATCTCACAGTGAGATTAAGTCAAGCCCTGCAGCAAACCCACCCTTCACTGCTTGGTCCAAGCCAGTCCTGCAGAATTACCCCACACGGGCTTTAGCATTTCCATACAGGAAACCCAGACCAAAACCTGGGATAGAGCCCCTAGCCTCTAGCACAGAGCTTCCTGCCCTCTCTTGGGTGAGCTTGAATATCATTCCCAAACCAGATTCCACTGCCTCTAAAGTCAGGTTGATCCCCTTATTTCAGGCCATGACTTGCACAGTTCTTGTGCCCTTTCTTGAGTAGGGTCGCAGGAATAATCTGTTATCACGGAAACCATCAGAACACGGACAAGTTCCAATAACAGCAACAAAACGCAATATATAAAACGGTATCTAAGCAACTCTGTAATTTAGGTTACAGAATTGTGTCCTAAGGCTCTGATTCAGTAACATATTTATGCAGATGCTTAAAGGTAAGCATGGGCTTGAGTCCTATGGGCTTCAATGGGACTTAACCATTTTCTTAAAGTGGAGTGTGTTCTAAAGTCCTTTGCCGAATAGGGATGCTTTCCTGAATCAGGTCCGAAGGGCCCAGATAAGACTAGTACGAAAATAGTGTTGGAAGACATATATGGGAATATTTTTTGAAAGGCAGACCTTTTCTTCAGAAAGCAAGGTTAATATGAATTTCCATTTGAACAGCTGCATCCTACAGAAGGCTCTTTACATTTAGTACAACAGTAGAAGTGCCAAATGCATAATTGTGTGTAGGGGAAGAAAAAGACAATGCCGTTTTATTTTATAGCATCCCTAACAAAGGATATCCCCAAATGCTTCACAAAGCTAAATAGTAAATATCAGCTTTATGCTGTTTGGGATTGCTGCGTCCTTAAAAGTATGCTGAGTCTCTAAGCAGGGTCTTGCGTGCAACAATTCAATTTTGCAGTAAATTCCTACCATGGCTGATGCCATTTCAGCTCTACCTGTGTTAGGAAAGGTAGGAGCACTAGTTCATATGAGCTGATGACATTTTAAGTAGCATGTCTTCTAACCTGGATCAGAGCAGATCTAGCTGATGCCGTGTTTAAAATGCCCCAAGTCCCATTCATGTTGGTACCCTCGATGTTGCTAACGCCAGTGAACCTGAACTGATGTAAAAATTGTTGCACACATTAAAAATAATTAATGATTGTAATGCAATTTGCCATCGACAGATGGAAAGTAGTAGAGACTGTGATGTCATATGATTATTTAAAATGCGAGCAATGAAAAATGATCACCATATTCTAGGTGTCTCAGTTAATTTCCACTCTAACATTTTTATTTGTAAGTATATTTGACAAAATGAGCTGCGGGTTTTACCATTATTTGGAGCAGAAAGCTGAATGTTTACTCAGAACCAGCATTGGACTGTATTTGCCTCTAATTATTGTTTACATACTGGTAATTCGCAAAGTGATAATTTCTGAAATTGATGCATTCCATCCAATTAATATTTAATGCCTCCATCTGCCATTGTTAGGTTAGTTATTGGCCTTGTTAGGTAAAGTGGGTGAAGAAGTTGTCTGATGCTGACAAGAAGAAAATGTTTAGAAATCTTACTGGAATGGAAGGCTAGAACATACTAACACAGGTAGGCTGCGTCTAGCATTTAAGAGATTATGACATATCTGAATACAGTAAAATCATCCCCTAAATCTTGGTGTAGTCTCTTGTATACATTAAACATATTTCATATTCTTTCTGTGTATTGGTGAGGGGTTTAAAGCAGTCAGAGCCATATGAGAGTTAAATTGTAAGTTTACAAAGAGGAGACATCTTTGATCCTATTCTATAGAGTGGGGGTGGGCAGCGAGTGGCCTGTAGCTGGATGTGGTTTGTCAGGGTTAGCCCTGGTGGGTTGCGAGATGGATTGTTTACCTGAGCCTGCAGGTATGGCCGCTCGTAGCTCCTGTTCCCACCCAGTAGGAGCTGCGGGAAGTGGTGTGGGCTGGGTCACTGCTTCCCGCAGCTCCCATTGACTGGGAACGGTGGGCCAATGGGAGCTGTGAGCAGACATCCATCCCTGTGGACGCTCTGGTAAAGCATCTGGTGGCCTGCCAGAGGTGAACCCTGGCAAACTGCATCCAGCTCGTGGGTCACTTATTGCCCACTCCTGCTATAGGGTAATAATAGGACACATGGGATCAATGCTGCTTTTACATGGTGTGATCAGTAGTAACTCCATTGACTTCACTGGAGTTACACTGGTATAAAACTGCTGTAAGTCGAAATAGAATAAGGCCCCATATTACTAGTACTGGACTGACCATGGTAGTGCAATAGTGTAATGAGAATACAAGACTGACTCCGCAAAGATCCGTAGTCAACTTTTGGGCATACTCACTGGAACTTCATGTTTTCAGGAGCCTGAGCATGCTCAGACTGAGCTGATTTGATCATGTGGTTTTCAAGTGTTGTGCTTAACTTTTGTACACTTATAAACATGTATGTGCATGCTTAACTATAGCACATGAATGGTCCCTTTGACTTCAGAGAGACTTCTCTTCTGCAAAAAGCTTATTGCGCAAAAAGCCTGCAGGGTAGACATAGCCTTGGATTGAAAAATTAACCCGATTGTGGAACTGTCATTTAAATTGTCACTGATGGCTATTTCCAGGCATAACTAGTGAACTAAGGCATATGTGCTTTTGGAGCTCATTTGGGGAGGTGGAGTATTGTCTGCAGAAAAAGATAATAATAGTAGCAAGGGTATGTGCTGCTCTGCTAAGAGAGTTCAAACATTTTTGATGTGGAGGGGGTAAGAGGCTGCTGCTTGATCAATTAACACCTAACATCTGGGGATGCCTGGTGACTGGGCACAAAAGTGAAAGGAAATAATAACTATTGGTCAGACTATATGAGCAAGAAGCCAGAGTCCTCTGTCTCTCTTATCCATGAAGGGGTTTAAGGTAGGCTTCTTGGTGCAATATGCTGAAAGGGTCCAACACAGCAGGGAGTCACGGAGAATCCCAGGGTCTGATTCTGACCAGTCTTATCCCACTGTGAATCCAAGTTATTCCTTTGCACTGTCAGTCTGGTTTTACAGTCATACAGTGAGAATGGAACCCACTCCTGACCCGTGGGTGGGTTCTCCTTCAGGGGTGAGATGGTTTTTCACTCTCATGCCCTAGCTTGCTGAGACTGCTGACAAACCAACCACCTACAGTGGGGATTTTTTCCTCTGTGGCCTCAAATTGCAGTTAGTCTGAGACCACCAACACAATTAGTGCAGGCCACCAAACTAGCTGTTGGATGCCAGTTCTGGAATGTGGCTGCCCTCATCTGGATTCAGATTGCTGATGTAGGCCTAGTTTACACTATGCAGTTAGATCTGTATAACTGTGTTGCTCAGGGATGTGAAAAATCCACACCCAGGGCGATGCAATTAAACCAACCGAATTCCTTGTGTAGACGCTGCTCCATCAACTGGAGCATTCTCCTCTTGACCTAGCTACTGCCTCTCAGGGAAGGGGACAACTATGCCAGTGGAAGAATCTCTCCTATTGGCACAGATAACATCTGTACTCAAGTGCGAAGATAGCATAGCTGCAGTATTTTAAGTGTAGACAAGTCCTTACTCTGGGGTAACTGGATTTACTTCAGATTTACATTAGTATAAAAAAAGTAGCCACTTATCTTGATTTTGATAAAATTAAAACTTCACCGAGATATCCATTTTGAAGGTTGTGTTTTAAGTATCTGTCAAAATCAGTCTGTGATTCAATAGTTGGTTGGTTTGATTCATTGCCTTTTGGTGCATTTGGGGCCAAATTCTGCTTTCAGCTGCGTCGGTGTAAATCTGGAGCAATTCATGGAAGTCCATGGAGTTAAACAAGATTTGCACTGGTGTCACTAAGATTAGAATATGACCGTTGGAGTTTTCAGAACTCTGTAATTTCACTGGGTTGCAACGGCCATGCGGCTGTGGACTAACGGTCTGATTATATAACTGGAATCTAGCAGATAAAAGTCAACAAGGCAGTCTTGTTGTACTGCTTCCATCAGTGTATTTCCATCTCAGGAAATGATTTCCTGCCTTACACAGAGGCCATGCTATACAATTTATTTCATGGAAGAAAGGTCCACTTGCGAGATACAGTACATTGGTTTCTTCATCACCAGTGAGTCCCACTACACAGCCTTGATTGTGCTGCCTCTGTAAGTTACGGTCTAGGAGCTTACACAGTCCGAATTAGTATTCTGCGGAGAAAACTGAAGGGTTCTCTTCTCTGAGTCATTTCAAAGGACCAGTGTGTGAGCTGTTACATAAAATGAAGTGTCTGCAGGAAAAATGAAGCATTTTTGTTGTTTTGTGCCTGTTAGAGATACTTTTAGAATAGTTTATATTATATAAGGCCTAATCCAGACGTGGGCTGAGTGCCCTTAACTCCAGTAGACTTTAGAGCGAGTTGAGAGCACTTAGAGGGTGTGTCTAGACTACAGTGTTTTTTCGAAAAAAGTGGCCTTTTTTCGAAAAAAAAACTTCCCCTGCGTCTAGACTGCTGCCACATTCTTTCGAAAGTAAATCGAAAGAACGCGGCAGTTTTTTCGACCACGGAAAATCTCGTTTTACGAGGCAGAACGCCTTTTTTCAAAAGTGCTCTTTCAAAAAAAGGCGCTATATAATGCAAACTGTGCTTTTTTTGAAAGTACTGGTTGTAGTCTAGATGCTTTTTTTCGAAAGAGGCTTTTTTGAAAAAGGCTTGCAGTCTAGACGTAGCCAGAGTGTTGCAGTGTTGGTCCCCAACGAGTAAGTATGAATTCTGCACTTTGTACCAGCAGTGGGAACACTGGATGCATGCACGTAATGGGCCTTCTGAATAGCAATAAGCAATGGCAAGCAGCAGAGTGGCACTTCTTTTTTAATACTGCACATCCCAGATATTAAAGCAATTCTCTGCCGCAGACAGGAATGTAATATTACCAATCTGGAAGATAAGCCTTTCTGTAAATAATCATCAATAAATAACCCCTAAGCCCCGACAGTTTAGCTCTAGCTTGACTAATGTAATGATAGTATCAGTGTTGAAAATAAAAGTATAGCAGCGTGGAAAGTTCCTCTCCGGCTTTGGCTGTAAAATGTTTTCGCTTGGTGACGTTCACTCCTGTGCCCAGAGCCAGCCCTTAGCCTAGGCATTGCATACACACTCTTAAATAGTCCCTAGTCTTTATGCTGGACTTCTGCACTGCGATGAATATTCCCCATTGTATGGGAGGGAACTGGATTCTCCCCACACTTTCAGCTTAATGATTGAATCTCTGCAGTTAACAGGTAATGGTGAACTAGAGCATTGAGCTTCTGCCTTGCTGATGTTAATGTTTAGAGACACCCACTGTCCTGGACAGCAGCAGGGCTTGTGTGTGTTCTTCATTGATGGCTGAGGGAAGCCAGGGATACATGGTAAACTTTCTAAGTACTGTGCATGGCATAAAAGTGCTTGTTTCTGTTCAGGTGGGAGATTCAGAGAACTTCCTAACTGTCAGGGTGGTTAAACACTGGAATAAATTGCCCAGGGAGGTTGTGGAATCTCCATCAGTGGGGATATTTGAGAGCAGGTTGGATAGACATCGATCAGGGATGATGTAGACGGTGCTTGGCCCTGCTGTAATGGCAGGGGATTGGACTCGATGACCTCTCAAGGGCCCTTCCAGCTCTAGTGTTCTATGAGTCTACGGTGGCTTCACTGTTCTGTCTTTCTGATCTCTTCCTGGCATACCCCACAACACTAAAACAATTGCATAATCTTGTTGTGGGGTAGAATTAATTGGAAGAGTCCAACTGAGTCAGCTGTTCTGATCAAAAGGATTGTAATGCTGCTTTGCGCCTTTCCCTCCTAGATCTCAAAATATGGACACTGAAACACAGAGAAGTCAAGTCACTTGCTGAAAGTCACATGACAGGTGTGATGGGGGGTGTCCACTCCCCTCCCCTCTTCCCCCCCAAGGCTGAAAGGGATTAAGGTGGCCAGGCTGGTCATTTAACTCCGTAGGCTGCACCTGGATGAAGAGTCAGGAAGCTGGGGATTGATTAGGAACAGCCTCAGCTATGCTGCTGCTGGGGCAGACAGCCACTCCTGGGAAGAGAAGCAGCATTTGGAGAGTGCGGGAGTGTGGTGGCTGTAGTTATGGGCTGGGAAAAATGAGTAGGGTTTTTGGAACTGAGACCCAGAGGGAGAAGGGGAACCCGTAATGGGAAGCAGTCCAGGGAAGGAGCGGTGAGGAAAAGCCAGGACTGCTGAGCTGAGAGTCCCTGGATTGGAACCCCGTGTAGAGGGCAGACCCAGGCCACAAGAGATGCCTGCCAGCAGGTCTGGAAAGTTTGTGAATCCTCCGGAGGGGGAGGACCTAAGTCAGTGGTTTTCAAATTGCGGGTCGTGGCTGGGTCATAGAATCATAGAACCATAGAGCTGGAAGAGACCTTAGAAGGTCATGGAATGTCGGGCCCTGGGTCTCGTGGCTGCAGGGGGATCAGGTGAGCAGTGGGGGTGCTAAGGCAGCTCCCTGCTTGTCCCGGCACCACAGACTGCGCTGCGCCCCAGAAGCAGCTGGCAGGAGGCCGACTCCTGGGGGGCAGGGGAGAGCACAGGGCTCCATGCACTACTTCTGCCCTGAGCACTAGCTCTGCATTCCCATTGGCTGGAAACCTGCTGCTGGCTGCTTCTGGGGCGCAGCTTGGTCTGTAGTGCCAGGAGAGCCAGGAAGGTGCCTTAGCCCCCCACACTGCTGACTGTAAGCCCCTCCTGCCCTACTCCTGATACCCTCCCAAAGCCAGAGCCCCTTCCTACACCCCAAAGCTGCTCCTCAGACCCACTCCAGAGCCCACACTCACAATTTTCTTCAACTGGGTCATGAGAAAAAAAAGTATGAAAACCACTGACCTAACTGGCCAGCTCCCAAAGAGGAGGCTGCAGATCCAGGAATCAGCTGAGCTGCGGATTGAGACCAAACCGGTGGAAGGTGCTACTGGTCTTGCCAGCTGGGAGCGATTTCTCAGGACAGGCAGCAGGAGACTCTGTGGGTATGTCTAGACTACATCCCTTTTTCGGAAAAGGGATGTAAATTAGACGTATCGCAAT
>JANRFK010003679.1:64467458-64478295 GCA_030068395.1 Apalone spinifera | reverse complement strand
ACCGCGCATGCGCCATGGCAAAGGGGGGCCCCGCGAAATTGGGCTGCCCTGGGCTCCGCAGAACGGTCATCTGCCCCTGCCCTGTGACAGCAGCTCTGTGTGAAAGCTGGGAATAGAAGCTACTGAACCTGGGCTTTTGTAACATCTGCCATAAGCCGCAACAATTGATAGGCGTTTTTTTGCAGTGCTCAATTTCTGTTCTGTACTGGTTGCAGACACAGTAGCTTCTGAGCTGGCCATTCGCGTTTCATTGTGAAGAGACTGAGAGGAGAAGAAGAATGCAGCAGCTACCTAGCACCCTGCTTTGTCTCTGACAGTTGTGAAATCGGGAGTGTAGTGTTAGTCCCAAATGGGCCTTCTAGTTTGCAGCTCAGTGGACTTCTCCCATTCCATCTCCTCCATGGCTACGTCTACGCTGGCATGATTTTCCGGAAATGCTTAAAACGGAACAGTTTTCCGTTATAAGTATTTCTGGAAAAAGAGCGTCTACATTGGCAGGCTGCTTTTCCAGAAAAGCCCTTTTTCCGGAAAAGCGTCCGTGGCCAATGTAGACGCGCTTTTCCGCAAAAAGGCCCTGATCGTCATTTTCACGATCGGGGCTTTTTTGCGGAAAACACTACTGTGCTGTCTACACTGGCCCTTTTCTGGGACAGTTTTCTGGAAAAAGGACTTTTGCCCGAGTGGGAGCAGCATAGTTTTTCCGGAAAAGCAGCTGATTTCTTACAGTAGATCGTCAGTGCTTTTCCGGAAATTCAAGGGGCCAGTGTAGACAGCTCGCAGCTTATTCCGGAAAAGCGGCTGATTTTCCGGAATAAGTGGCCCAGTGTAGACACAGCCCATGTGTTTTCTCATTCAGATAAATAAAAAGGAGAATTTTGGAGGTAAAGCAGCTCACATTCTAATCAAAGGCAATACTCTGAACCTGACTCAGCTCTAGAAACATATGTTGGTTTAACTACAGCGGTCGAGGGCGTGGAAAATCCACCCCCGGCTCGGTGCCCTTATACTGAACTCCCAGCACAGATAGTGTGATGTCACTGGGAAGGCTTCTCCTGCCAACATAGCTACCGGGCAGGCGGAGCAGGTGTGTCGGTGGGAGAAGCGGTCTCATCAGCACTGGCAGTGTCTTCACTAAACGCTACAGTGGTGCAGTTGCTGCACGTTAAGTGTAGACAAGCTCGTAGTTACTTGAATGAGAGCAGAATCAGGCCCCTAAACAGCAATAACTGGTCCTGTGGTAGTTTGTATTACAGTAACCATTCAGGATCGGGGCCGGTAGGTAGATGCAGTGCCTGCCCTGAAGAACTTGCCATCTTGGTTAAGACCCACTTGCAGCTCTTCTGTAGGTTTGTGTTACTTGCCTGTCAGCCTTCCTGTGTCTGTTTTCTGCAGGGAGTGCCAACTGCCCAGAACTTCAGATCCCCGTGATTTCTTTTTTAAAGGGAAAAATAAATACATAAAAATAACCAGTTGGGCAAGAAGTAGAATGTTATTTCCAGCTTTCTTGGAAAGAAGTAGAAACAAGAGAGCACAAAGCGTAACCCGCATTTGGCAGCTCCTTTTGAAATCCCTTTGAAACGGTGTTGATGTACGCTAGGAATAATACTGTCTGGCAGCCCTTTAGGAATCTGGAATTTCAGTGCTAACCACCAAACCAGAATCACAGACTTGCATGTCTTTCTCCTTCATTAAATCTTAAATCATTCAACTCTCAGCCTTACTGTTCGGCAGTGCCACAGAAGCAAGGAGTCGTTCGCATTTAGCTTCGATACCATCTCAGCTTTACTTGTTCATCCTATTCCTTACCAAGCCCTGTGATTGGTCTGATGCTTTCTTATGTTGGTAGTGGGGTTATCGACACTGAACCGTTTAAAGTTCAGGAGTGGTGCTGGTGCCACAGCATTGCTTTATTCTGACGGCGTGGCCACAGCAAGAGCACGGGGAGGCCGGCGCTCGTGGAAACCACCTGTCCCAGGGGAGTAGCTAGCGGTCCTGGGAGTGCAGCTCCCAGTGCAGTAGCCTGATTTACACTGGCACTTCACCGTGCTGTAACTTGCGGCTCGTGGGGTATGTGTGTGTGTTTCACACCCCGAAGCCGGAAAATTAAAGCGCTGTAACGTGCCAGTGTAGACTTAGCCTCAGTCTCTAGGGCCATGTTGACACTAGGATACTATTTCAAAATCACTAAATGCGACTTAAGAACTCCCAGTTTAATAAATTCAAACTTGTGTGTCCTTTCTATGGGGAAGCATCAAAATTAGTCCGAGGCAGGCTCTGTTAATGTGGCCGCGCTACCTTGGACTCAGAGCTCCAGGAAGTACTCTGGGGAGCTGGGGGAGCCTCCTGGAGGCCAATTAGTTTGAATTAGTGGCACCAGAGCATTCGCATGAACGTTATTTCGAATTTACGTGTTTGGAATTAGCATTTTTCCTCATGAAAAACAGGAGTACAGAATTTGAATTCCGCAGCCTGTTATTTCGGAATAGCGAGCTTGGTAGTGTTGGTGCACTGCTTACTAATTTGAACTTGGGCGGGGTGTGTGTGTTATTTCGGACTAAGGTCTAGTCTAGACCAAGGCTAAATAAGTTAGTTCTCTGGTGCAGGATGGTTTGGGGCTTGTATATATTGCCTGTTGCGCTGGGATCTCATCCAGGGTCAGAAGTACAGGAGGATCTGAGCTGCAAAGTTTGGCCCTAGGTCTGACTTTTCATAAAATTCCAGAAGTGATTGGATTTGGGTTTTGGTTTGGGCCTGTCTCTGTTGATAAGCTCTGTGGGCTTGAGCCTGATCAATAAGAACTTCCAAGGAAAACTCAAGGTGCCGCGGATAGTGTTAGTAATGATTAAGGAGGGAGTGCTCTTTTCTCTGGGTCGATACAGAACCAATTTGCGGCACTGGAGATGCTATCTTTAGGATCTTACATTTCTGGATCTGTGTGCTCCCTACTAATATTATGTGGCAAATACTCATTCTAGCATTAAATTCATTAACTCTTCAGCACTCTTGATAGGTTATCTATTATGCATTTTAACAACTGACTCAGCAACAGCCTTTCCATGCAAGAGGGATTTGCTGTATAATAAGAGCAAAGAGTGATTTACAGCTGGGACGTGGATAAGGATGTTAAGGACTCGTCGACTATCCGATAAGCAAAGGCTTATCGGATAGTCGAGTCAACTAGTCGCTTCCCCCCACCCCTCTTGCAGCCTCTATCAGATAGAGCAGTGTTTCCCAAATGGTGCTCCGTGGAACCTCGGGGTTCCGCGAAGTGAAAGTAAGGGTTCCACGAGAATTTGGTCACACCCCCCCCAAGAGACCTTCTCTGGTTTCCTGCCGGCTTTCAAACACCTCCCCTTCTCCGCTGCCACTCCACGTTTCCAAAGCCCGCTCGGGACATGTGTGACTACATTTTGGCCGCAACGTCTCCCTGCTTTTTGGGGTTTTTTTCCCCCTCGACAAATTTTCCTCCCGGCTGTAGGGGTTCCTCAAAATTCTTCCAAGTTTAAAAGGGTTTAAAAGGCCAAATAAAATTGGGAAACACTGAGATAGAGGCAGCTGGGAGGGGGAGAAAGGGTACTTCAAAGCGGCAGTGCCGCACAACTGAGCCGGGAATCAGCTGTGTGGCGCTGCCCCTTTAAAATGCTGAAGCACCGTGGAGAGTGGGGTCAACTGGGGACACCCCAGCTGACCCTGGTTCTGCGAGGCATTTCCGGAACCCGCGGAACGCGGGACCCTGGGCTCCAGGCACTGCCCCGACTCAGCTGTGCAGCTCTGCCCCTTTAAAATGCCACCTCGCCATTTCAAAGGGGCAGTGCAGTGGAGCCTGGGGTCAGCTGGGGAGTCCCCATCTGATCTTGGGCTCCATGGCTTTGAAATGCACTGGGGACTCCTGTACATTTCAAAGCTGGCACCTGCATGCAGCTCCAAGTCAGTGGGACTTCCCACTGGCCCTGGGCTGCACGTGGAGTTCTGCATTCCAACCGGGGCTCTTGTACATTTCAAAGGAAGAATGCGGACGTGCCTATTGACTAGTTGATGGAAATTACATTGACTACTTGACTAGTCAGTTAACCGCAATTACACATCCTTGGACCTGAGATGTGTGTGTGTGTGGACTCCTGGATTCTATTCCTGACTCTGTCACTGACTGCTGTCAGCTTGGACAAGTCATTTAACCTTTCTGTTCTTCAGTTAGTCCGTGGGAATGATTGTGACTCATGCCTACCTCACAGGAGTGTTAGGAATTTTTGTCAACTGACATTTAAGTGCTTTCAGATCCCAGAGGGGGAGATGGCTGAAGTGTCTGGTGTTGAGGCTCGGGCCCATATCTAGCTATTCTAGTGTGTAAACAGAAGAGCCTGGTGGAAGTTCTCCACTGCACATCGCCTAACGAATTGTATCGCTGAGTGTGCTCAGAGTTGGTGTAGCTACAGTTCAGCTGGCAGGTGTGTAAGTTTGATTGCCATGTGCCTCCCCCCTCTCCCATGGGAGCTGAGTGCCCCCACCTCCTCTGTTCTGCGTGTCTCCGTTGATGACAGTTTAATTGATGTTTGAGTTTTCCCCCTTCTACTTACTTAACTGAGGATGATAAATGTTAAATAGAAATATCCCTGGAGAGTATGCTGTACAGCAAAAGGTAGATCCTTTCCTCGCTCTTCATGAGGCATTCGTGTTAATGAAGTTCTGTGTGTGAAATGATGGAGAAGGGCATATAAACCCTACGTGAATGTGCTGATCTACAAAGTTTATCTTTATGCTAACTACAGCATTTGCAGCCTGTTCTGAGATTTCTACTGCAATCATTACACAACGGCTAGAAACGCCAGGGGCCTGGAATAGTGACACACGGCTCCAAACACGGTGGCCTTAAATAAACTTCTCCCATTTGTTTGACCTCATCTCTTAATTCTCTGTATGATGTTTTACTATATTTGCGCATTTGATTGCACCTGGACTATTGCCTTCAATTCTGGGCATGCCATCTTTGGAAAGATATTGACAAGACAGAAGGCGTTCAGAGAACAGCCACTTGCAATTATCAAAGAGATTGGAGGGATTGACTTGAGAATAAAGATTGAAAGAGCTAAATACAGATAACTTGGCTAAGGGATGAACCAGTGGGCATATAAAGTTAGGCAGATTTGAGGCGTATAAATACAGATGAAGAGGAATGACTTAGCATAGTTTGCTGAGATATAATTAGGAGTCATGGCGTGAAATGAAGAGGAAAAATGTAGATTGATTATAAGGAAAAATTTCTGACACGCATCAGGCTGCAGAATATAGGAAAGTGACTGAAGCTTCAGATTGTCCCATTTTAAAAAACTAGATTGGCGCTGGGCAGCACAAGAACTAAGGATATGTCTGCGCAGCACCCTTCACTCGAAATTAGCTACACAGATTGGCTACACAAATTGCATAGCTTATTTCCAGTTAATTTTGAAATAAAGCGCTATTCCAAAACATCCCTTAGCCCTCGTGGAACGTTATTTCGAAATAATGGGCTGCTTCAGTAGATGCCGAATAGCTATTTCTAGTATCCTGAAATAGCTCCACAGTGTAGACATAACCTAAGTGATCTAGTAGGTCTTCTCCATCTCTGACGTCTCTGAATCCTCGCTGAAAATTAAACTGGAGAGTGTAGCCATAGCAAAATGACTAGAATAACAACACAAACTTCTTCACTCCCCCGGATCCCACCATAGTGCCCCTACGCTGATGTGGAAAGACCATTTCTAGAGGTGCCAAGGGAGGTCAGCTTCCACGCCTGTTCTGTCCTTGGCCAGTCCTCTGAGCTATGCTGAGCACACCCACTTATTTCAGACCGGCTGCTGAAAAGCAGCAACATACCATCGCTGCCATCTGGATTTGTGGTATTTTGCCACCAGGTTTCTGAACTCTGGAAGGTAGTTGGCTTCTCTGTGTTTCTGAAATTATTTTGTGATCCGCTGCTGCTCTGTTGAAAACCTCAGTGTTCTGAGCTCACCCTCTCAAATATTAGCTGTGGATTCTAGTGTGACTTCTGCTGTCAATCTCTCATGACTTTTGTAGTTTTAATTAAAACGACACAGCGCGATCTGATTTTTGGCCCCTCCCATCTGTATCGAGATTTCAGAACAAGTCATCCTCTTCCCCACCTGACCCACCTGCTCCCTCCCTGCAGTACCTCCTTTCTTTCTTCAGTTATCCCTCCAAATCCAGCCCCCAGCTCCCAGCCCATGTGGTGGTGGCGGGAAGATGGATCTTGGGAAACTTTTATTTCCTCATATTTGGGGGCAGATTCCCTAGGCTCTTTTGCTTCAGTTTACTTCATATGGCCTTGGGGATGGGCGCTAGCTGCTCTTTTCTTCCTTTCCTCCCCACATGATCATGAAGATGGAAGCTAAGTAGTTCCACTTCCTGATGTATGTGGTCCTGGGGGCACAAATCAGCTGATTTCTCCCGCCTACATCCCCTTTCATCAGAATCATTGCAAACCCTTTTTAGCTCTCTCCTTTAAATAGCCCTCAAAAATATCACAATCTCCTGTTGAATTTTCTCCCTTCTCTTTCCCCGTGGTCTGGATTACCCTTTCAGACCTGTCTTTGCCCGTAGGTATGCTCGATGGAGTGGAGTTATAATTTGGCTTTTGTTTTAGCAGCCCCTAGTGGGGAAAAAGAGGGACACTTAGGGATTCGGCTCAAGTCTATCCTTAGTGTAACTGAGCTGTCTTTAGGGAAGTTTTACCAGGTGTGAACATGGACCAAGGACTGTGAGGAACACTGCTTCATTCTCGATGTGACATGCTCATGTTGCTGCTTTACCTGAGTAGGGGAATAGGGTGTTTTTCCAGGGACATGTTGTCTTCAGCAGTGAGGAAATAAAACCACCTGCAGGAGTATGACTGAGTCACTTCCATGAGTCACTAAAAGTAGGCTGAAGGGAGTTTTATTTTATGAATCAGAGTTAAAATGTGCAGCCTGTTTCCTCTCTGAAACAAGGGGGAAAATACCCGACCATTCCAAACAGTGACTTTTTTTCTCCTCCCAGAAAAACAAGCTTCTAACTATACTGAAATATATGAGTGAATGAGTGTGCCCCAAACTCCCTCCACCCTATGCAGAGGTGCCCTGTGCATTTGCATTGCTTTGACCATATGTTACAGATAGTCTTTTTAGAGCAGCATAGGGGCACCTGGATGGGGTGGGGTGAAGCACTTTTATGTCCTTAAATCCTTTAGTGTTCGAATGCAGGTGTCGGTTGTGGGGCGAGGGTTGCAATATAGAAATAGAGCGATAATAAGCACCTGATTCATCAGTTCTATGCTAGGGATGTGAAGGACTAGTCAACAGGATAATCAGCTAGTCACTTCCCCCCACCTTTGCTGCCTCTATCAGAAAGAGGCAGCGAAGGGGGATACTTCAAAGCAGCAGTGTCGCTTGAAGCCTGAGGCCAGACCTTGGGCTCCATGCAGCGCTGCCACTTTGAAACACCTTGCGCAGCCCGGGGCCAGCTGTTGCTACACTAGGGCTGTTGCTAAAATGCACCAACTATTTGATGAGTCAGCTAGGTTGATATTTAACATCCTTATTCTATGCTATATATATAAATTAACTAAACTGTTAAATAGGAGAAATGGGACTACTCAAAGCATGTGTTTCCACTGTGACCACTAGCTGCCACTGTTGCTGCACAAAAATCCAGCTGTTTTATCTGGCTGTGAATGACAATTAAATACCCAATAACCCCACCTTGCCGCAGTCCCAGCTGTTCCATGCAGTAATGTGACAAGCAATATAAAAACACACAGATTGTGATCGAGTGAAAGCCACTGCGGTGCACCCCCTCTTGGCCAGGTGTGGCACCACAGATGAGCCGTGTCTTCCTTCCCATCAGCCAGCTTATCCCAAAGACCAGCCAGACGTTTTTATCAAAGCGCACGCCCCTTTTCTGACTCGGATACAAGCAGGGATGTGCGTTGTCTTAGGCTCCGTACCACTGGCCACCTCTGGCTCTTTCCTTCAGGAGACTCCTCTAGCCTGTGTCTGGAACCTATCTCTGTTTCAGGAATTCTGCCTCGCTCCTTTTCCAGCCCTCTATAATCAGCATCCCACCGATGTCCTCCTTGTAGTTATTCCTTTGCTCTCTCCTCAACAGGACTCTTCCCTCCTCCCCTCCCGGGAGCTAGGTTCTCTAAATCAGATTCTCTGGTTCTTCTTGAGCAGGGAACAGCCCTCCTGCTTGCATCAGCTAGCTGTAGGATGTTGGCAGCTTTTCCCTTGGATGCCCCCAGTTCTTTAGTTATCCCTCAGGCTTCGGGGCATCTCTTGGTGTCTGCTTTTCTGAGAGGGAGGAGGCAGGGTTTATACCGGTCCCCTTCTCCCAGCTCATAGACGGTTGGTTGGATAACTAGGGGGGAAAGGGAAGGCGCCTGGACCACCCTGTCTGCCAAGACTCCTGGTCTTTAAAGAAAGAGTAACGGGTTTTCCTCCTAAACACATCTTATTTTCAGGACTGCTTCCTCTCTCCCAATATCTCCTAGGTCCTTGGGTCAGTGCCCAAGTATCGGGCCTCTGCCTGTCCTGTGGGACGTACATTGGAGGTGAGAGCTCTTGCTTGCTTGAGTGAAGGCCACTTAAAGCTATTAATAGCCCTTAGAACATGATACTTTGAATATATTTTAACTGCCTGGACTGAAGAGCAAAATTTAATTTGGGATAATCGACTTAAGGCTAGAGGAGCATGAAATTAACGTGACATTAATTTCATGTTTTCGGGAACAGACGACTATGCTGTGAGCATATTTTGGTTGAGTCCAAACTATCCTAGTAAAGGGTACATGACTCGATTGTCAATCTGACATTATTTGGATTCAGTCTTCATTTACTTGGTGGATCTTGGGCTGCAGCATAAAAACATTTTTAGCGTGATCTGATTCTGTACCTCCTCTTGAAGGGCCACTGAGCTTCCCTGACTTAGTGGACCAGATTGTTCTTTCCGCAGTGCAGGGACGAATTGATGATAATGCCATTAAACGGCTCTGGATTGACTCTGTCCTCACTTAAAGTAGAATCTGACGGATCATATTTAATTCTGGTAAAAGGAAAAATCTAGCTGTAACTTCCACCATTTTAGATTAGATCCTGCCTGAGAAGGAATATCATTCAAAATGAAAACTGAGGTGTTGGCAGAGAGATAAATAATCCCATCTCTTCCTACCTTTTTATGTTTATCAAAGACAAAATTTCCCCAAGCCAATGAATCGGTGGGCTGATGCAGTTAAGGAAGATTTGTTTCATAGCCACGGGTACACAATGGAGAGAGAACTTCCCAGCATCAAGTCCAATCACCTTTAGTGTCCTAACCTTATGGATCCATTTTGCAGCAGGGTGAACTAGAAATGGCTTTCCTGCATGACACTGTAGTTAATGGCTTGAATCACGTAGCTACCACACGGCACGTTAAGTACTCTACCTTTATGTTTATGCACTTCTCATTTTCTCTCCATTTTTTTAATGATGACTTTTATTTTCATGGCAGCCAAGACTTGCCTCAAACAAAATGCTAACAGCAGCAAGTAGCTTTTTCTTTTAAAAATAGCATGCTCGATTCTTAACCAAATTAGGAGCAGTGATTAGATACGGAAAAATTTGCAGGAACATGTGAACACAGTGAAATAGAAACTGCATGGAAAGTCTTATGGGAAGAAGTCAGCTGCTGTTGAAACTCAGCTTCTCCTTTTGTATTCCTGTCTGCACCATTTGGAACACTACATTTTTTCTTACGGGACTGTGTGGGTAGCTGGAAAGATGCATCTGTGTTATCTGTATTTCTGTTTTTAATTTGAATGTACAAGAACTTGGTTTTCAAACAGATGCAACTGTGCATGCAAAAATATGCAAACATTTGCATCCCTCATTTGCCTGTAGAATTACCATAACTGCATGAACTAATGTGATACGTGCACACAGAAATGACAAGTTAGGCATCTAGGGTGTGTCTAGACTAGAAAAAAGTGGCCTTTTTTCGAAAAAAATTCCCCTGCGTCTACGCTGCCGCCGCATTCTTTTGAAAGTAAATCGAAAGAACGCGGCAGTTTTTTCAACTGCGGAAAACCTTATTTTACAAGGAAGAATGCCTTTTTTCGAAAGTGCTCTTTTGAAAAAAGGCGCTATGTAATGCAAACTGTGCTTTTTCGAAAGAGAGCATCCAGACTGCCTAGGTGCTCTCTTTCGAAAAAGCGGCTTGCTTTTTCGAAAGTACTGGTTGTAGTCTAGACGCTCTTTTTCGAAAGAGGCTTGCAGTCTAGACATAGCCCTAGATACATACAGAAGTTAGACATGGAATTGTGCATCTGTTTGAAAATCAGGTATTAAACCTTTGACCTTGAATGCACAGAACTACAATAACTGACTGGGTTCTATTAGTCTTCTAAGCACTCTATTTACTGAGGTGCACTCTGTGTTCACAGGTTTGGACCCATAGTCTATTTTTAATTCTTTACCAAGCTGGTGAATTTTAATACGGCTATGCAGGAGACTCTTGTAGCACAGATTAGATCCAGTGTGTCCCACACAGCTCTGCCAACGTACCTCCAGTCCTGATCTGAAACAGTCCAGGTTTGGTACAGGGGGCTTTACAGAGTAGTTGGTGCAGATTCTAAAATGTAGTACCCCAGCACTTCTGTTCCAGTCTTTGTGCCTCTCCTGAGCAGTCTGCCAACTGTGCTGGGATGTGAAGGGGTTTGGCACTGAGAAGGGTGAGATTTTTAAATACCTTTTGCCAGCGGTGAAAGTAACTTAAAATTTCTTACATCAGAGGGGTAGCCGTGTTAGTCTGAATCTGCAAAAGCGGCGAG
>JANRFK010003679.1:64438710-64459836 GCA_030068395.1 Apalone spinifera | reverse complement strand
CCCCCCCAAGGTCGGCCGGAGAGCACCCTTTGCGGTGTCCTTTTATAGACAGGTCCAAACAACTTACTTCATTTCTTCACGTACCAGGTTACCACCCTCTGTTGCTTAGATACCACCCCTCACCTTACGGAAGGGGGACTTACTTACTATCCTTCATGCTGTCAGTTCTGAAGGATAGTAAGTAACCAAACCTAGGTCGGTATGTGCATTAGTTTTTAGGGAGTTTTTATACCAAGACATTTCTTATTAAGATGTTCCATTACTCCCCTTTGGCTTACAGTCTGTACCCAGTGCCTCTCTGTGTCCTTCCATGCTCGACCTAACTTACACAATTACACAGTTATCAATAGGGCCTCTCTCTTGGCTCCTGTTACTGAACCAAAGTCTTGCTCACTAGATTGAAGGCCTGTTGCTGTTTTCATGTTACAGGCCTCTATTTAGGTCTGCTGACTCCATGTTACTGACCCTCAACTTACTACAGGAATCAAATGGTAAAATAAGATTGCAAAAAGTACTTTCTAATGCCTAAAAATCAAAGTGTCCCATGATGCAGTACAGTAAGAGCCCATAAAGGGATACAAAAGAAATAAAAGATTCAAAGAGAGTCAAAGATATAGGGTGAGTGTTTTGGTATCCCATAAGTGAAAGTACTCCCTTTCCCCAGTTGGAAGGGAACAGAGCTCCCATTACATGGGTCAGCTGGAGGCATGGGATTAGGAACGTGATTCATTCATCCATATCTAGATCTGTGTATGGCCCCTACACTAATTAACATAGTCAGCTAAGTTGTTCTGCTCAATACCATTAGATAGAAACTGATGGATTCATAATTTTAAAAAATATATTTGAGATATTTGATTCCTTTTCAGCTCTTAACCAGTTAACATTCAGCCTGGGTATATACCTTATGTGAAGCAAAAGAACTGAAGCATCCCCAGAAGGGGAATACAGGTTGGACCTCTAAAATCTGGGACTCTCTGGTCCAGCAACGTCCGTGGTCTGGCAACATCCGTGGTCCAGCAGGGACCACCAGAGAGCTCCAGTTGGCCAGGTTCAGAATCCTAGCCCGGGCGGGGCTGGTGGTGGAGAGCCCAGCCCCAGCAGGGCCAGCGCAGGGCAGAGCACAGCCCTGGCCTGGGCTGGAACTAGTGGGGCCAGGAGTGCAGCCAGGATGGGGCTGGCACTGTGTAGGAGCGCAGTGCCAGCTGGGGCTAGCGGCGAGGAGCTCATCCCCAGCCGGGGCTGGAGTCAGCTGGGCACACAGCCCAGACTGCCACTGTAGCGGGGGAGGGAGGGAGTCTCTGCCGGAGCTGGAGGCAGCGGGGCTGGTCCTTATCTCGGGCTGGCGTGGTGGGGGATGCAGCCCTGGCCAGGCTTGGCACAGCATGGGGCTGGAGGCGGCGGCAGGAAACAGCCCCCACCTGGAAGCAAAGCTGACAGCCAAGTAGGGAGCCTGGACCTCCCCTTGTCCGGCAAACTCCATTGTTCAGGACCACTCAAGTCCCAGACAAGGGAGGTCCGACCTGTACTTAATTTCCAATGCATATTCCATAGGCTTCCATATTTTCTCTGCTGTGGCTAAATGCATGGCGAGAACTGCTCATTGTCTTGCTTAGTAAGGTACTGGAATATAGCAATAGGGAACTGAGGGCTTCTGGGAAAAGGGCTTAATAAGGGGTGAGTCACTGGTTATGATAAATTTCCGTCGCTCTCAACAGAGTGCGGTCCAGCTAGCAATAGCTTTTTGTCACAATGCCTGAGTCACTTGTGCTATGTAAAGCTATTGCTGGGTGATGATGCTGATACCAAGGCCTTATTCTGGGCTGGAACATGTCTTAGCGTGTCTGTGAATTGCAAAGAAAAGTCTCTGGTGTGTAAAGCCACATTTGGAAAATCAGCTCTGAGTGGAGCTCAGCAAAGACTGAGAGAAGAAAGCATTATCCAAGTGGAAGAGATACTGTGATATCTGCCATAGATACCATGGTGCTGGGTCCATTAGAGATGTATAGACAAGCAGGCAGTGCAGGGATACACAAACTTTTCCCAGCTGCGAATCCATGTTGGCAATCTTCTAGGAGCCCAAGCCAAATGACATAAAATGAATCTGTTTGACTTTGCCAGCCACTCGGGCCCAGATTTAACACTCTCTGTAGTTCTCTGCAGTCTGTATTGACTGCAACTTTATAAAGGACAGGAGGGAAGCTAGAGGTCACACTGTAGGGATACAGCTAAACTACATCCCTCTTTCGATAAAGGGACGTAAATTAGATGTATCAAAATTGTAAAGGAAGCCAGGATTTGAATTTCCTGTGCTTCATTTACATAATGGCGCCCGCAGTTTTTTTTTCGAAAAGTGGCTTTTCGGAAAAAAAAAAGCCGCTGTTAAGATGGGGTATTTTAGACAGAAATGCCCCATTTCAAAAGATCCTGTAAACCTCAAAAAATGAGGAGTACAGGATCTTTCGAAACGGGGCATTTATGTCGAAAATGCCCTGTCTTGACTGCTGTTTTTTTTAAAAGCCCTGTTTTGAAAAAAAAGCGGTGGCCGCCATTATGCAAATGAAGCGCGGGATAGTTAAATCCCCGCTTCATTTGCACTTTCAATACGTCTCATTTACATCCCTCTGCCGACAGAGGGGTGTAATTTAGCCACGGCCTAAATGTCAGTGGGACATATTTTGTCTGAGTGGACCGTACTTTCGCCACGCCTGAAAGTACGGATTATGAGAGTACAGTTAGGCAATGAAAATAAATCTGATTTACAAAAGGGTAGCGTTGATGAAGACAAAGCTAAACTTTGAACATCTCTTCTTTCCCGCCTGCTTCAGAAACCAAGCTGTTAAGCCGTCCCATTGATTTAGTGCTAAAGTGCTCTGTGTGTTCCTGTTGTTGCAGGAAATCTAGATGTGGTTGAGATTCGTATGCTATGTCTACACTGAAATAAAAGACCTGCAGCTGGCCCAGTCCAGGGTGGAGGCCGTGGGGCTATAAAGCTGCTGTATAGACAGTCATTCGGGCTCAGGATGGAGCCCAGGGTCTGAGACCCTCCCCTCTCAGCAGAGTCTCAGAGCCCCACACATCTATGCTACACTTTCATAAGACCATGACCTGAGTAAGCTGACCTGGACTCCACTGGTATTCCACTGGTCTTTCGTTGCAGTACAGACATATCCATAGTGTTTTGCTCCTTAGCCTGGAAGAGGCAACATGCTGAGTCATTGGATGGATGTCCTGTGCCTTGGGAGGATATTCATGAGGCCAGTTACGCAATGTCGTTGTTGGGGTTTCAAGTGAATCCACTTCATGCCTCTTTTCCTCTGCTTGAAGAATGGTGGCTGTGACAAGGAGCCTCAAAGGGGCAAGAAATTGGCAGTGAGGAGAAGTGAAAAAATCTGCCCTTTTGCTGCCACTCACACTCCTTCCAACCCCAAGCATATGGGCTTCTGGACAGTCTGTATTGCAGTTGCTTAGGGACTCGATGTTTGGACTATTCAGGAAGCCATCATCTTGTCAGTTTCAATCGATGGTGCTAGTAGCAAAAGCAGAATTGAGAAGGGTGAAGGCCAGGTTCTGTAACGCCCACTGCATTGCGTGGCATTGTGCTCACTCAGCAGCATGTCCCCTTTTCATCAATGGAACTAGTTGTGTACGCCCTGCTCAGTGCGATTGAGGACTGCAAAATCCGGCTATACGTTACTAAGGAGGAGGAGGTCAGATGTCACCTGCACACTTGCAATACGAAACTCTCATTCGCCAGCAGCCCTTTTTAAAATGGGCCAATGCTAGTGGGAGGCGCTATTATATCAATAATGTAATACATAAACTGGGTTTCATGGATACTTCTGTTTATATTTTATAGTCTTTAGGCGACTGATTTTTTTTTTTTTTTTTATACCAGCAAGTCTAATCCCTGTTAACCTGCAGGGCATATTTTTTATTGCAAGGTTTTACCAGTAATACTGCCTATAGGAACCTTATTATAATAATTTTGCACTAGCATTTAAACTTTATACTAGAGACCAGAAAGAATAATAAGATTTCTCTCTGAACATAAAATATTTTTATTAAGATGTTTGTGAATTTTTTTTTTTAACTACTGTGCCTGAGAGGTTCCCATAGATTCCTTTTTCCTTCAAAAGTCTTGGAGTGCGAGATGTGCTTTTTGTACTTGCAAATTGGGATCACTTTGTCCATCACTGAACGCTGCCAGTGGGTGGATTTTGGCAGTGACATAACTGGATATGGTAGTCTTTTGACAGCTGAATTGCAGGTGAGCAAAGCAGAATTACTCAGTTGAGAATAGGTTCATATTCCAGAGTTTACACTGGTGATCTTGCAAAAAATGCCATGGGATATTTAATTACCAGAATTGCTCAAATGTCTTGGTTTTACACCTCTTCTGGGGGGAAAATGCTTCTAGTCACACATTGATATAATACGGTGTCATGTGACATTGGTAAAAAATAATAAAGTGTCACTTCTCACACTGAAAAAGGAGCTTTTACTCTTATCCATAAAACCATTTTTGTCTTTGCCTCTGTAAGGCACATGCCTAGAACTTTCTTTAGGCTCCCTCCTGCCTGGCTTCTTGCTGTTGATTTACATATACATTATTTGTTTTTATATTTCTGCTGAATAACTGCTACTTTTCTTTAGATTGGTAAAAATAAGTGGTGTGGGAAGGGGAGTGGTGTCATGTAAAGAGGCTTTGGTAGTCTCAAAAATTGCATTTGTACGTCCCAATATTTATTTTTGGTAAGTTGCCTATTTATGCACAGAATTACCTTTTTTATGCCCACAAAGGCATTTTTGCATTTGTCACAGCCCTCCAGCAAAGGACACAATTTAGACAGGGCCATGAAAAATTCAGCCTCCAGCGGTAAATAGTCAGCCTGGCCCTTTGTCTATTGTGTATTTCAATGGGAGAAAGAGATAGTAGTTCATTTTAACAGTAAATTGATTATGACAAAACCCCTGAAACACAACGTTTGATAACTTGGAGTAGAGGAAGTGAGCTGGAGATAGTTGCCGCAGCAGAAGTTGTTAGCTAGATCGTAGGTGAGGCAGGCTGGCCTGACATCTATGCTGTGTCCATTTATCTTATCCTTGTTCTGGGAAGGCACCGAGAACCTCTTGCTGCCTGTCATTAAAACAGGCACCTTGCAGGAAGTGCTCAGTGCACAGGATAGTTGAGGCCTTCTGGGGGTCGTGCAGTTTCAGATTTTCCCCTCTCACTGTGCCCCAAGATGCTGACTGCATCGGGTTGATATGGTTTTTATTTTTCTGAGGGCTAGAGGTGTTAATCTGTAACCTTAAAAACAACTAGTAGTCCTGTAGCACCTTAGATACTTAACATAAATATATATCTATATAGTATAATGACCTTTCGTGGGCAAAACCCACTTCAGATTCATGCTAATCTGAAGAAGTGAGTTTTGCCCACAAAAGCTCATGATTGAGATATATATATATATAAAATCAGTCTCTAAGGGTACATCTAGACTACATCCAGTTCTGTCGACAAAGCAATGTAGATGCATGTAGATGCAAAGGACAGTGTAGATGCAATAACACCTTCTGTTGACAGAAGTCTGTCGACAAAAGGCGTTAATCCTCGTAGAATAAGGTCTACCGCCGTCAACAAAACTGCCGAGTTCTGTCGATGTTATGTCGACAGAACTCGGCAGTAGTGTAGACGCAGGTATAGTTTTGTTGACAAAAAGGCCACTTTTGTCAACAAAACCCTGTAGTCTAACACACCCTAAGGTGCCAGAGGACTACTTGTTTTTATTTTTCAAGTTTAGATAGACTTTTAGGTCATCACTGTAGTATCTGAGCACGTGCTGTCTATTCTTAGTGGCACTGCATGGTGCCAGCAGAGGTATCTCCTCACTGGAGGCTTCTCTGCTCTGAATTCACTCCATCCAGTGTTCCTGGTTCTGACTTCACTTCCAATGCCACTGACTTCCTTGGAGTTACTCTGGAGCAACACCAGAGTAAGTGAAATCAGACTCAGGGCCCATTAATGTTCAGAGATTTTTGGATCTAGTGTGAAATGTTGATTCACTGTGGCTAAAATTTTGAAAAGTTACTCGTATCCAGATGCTTGAGCACTAAAGCTTGGCAGCCAATGCCATATTTAGACACCTAAATCAAAATGAGTGGGTTTTCGAGTGTTCTGATTACACAAACTCCTCTGCCTGTAAATGGCAAGTGTGCAGCACGCTTCAAAATAGGGCCTTGTGAATTTTAGGTTCTAAATACAGTTCGTGACCTGTAACCAGAGGATATTTATTCTATGGGTAGGTTTCATTCATGGTAGTTATTGAAGGTGGAGTTTTGTTTTTTTTTTCAGATGCCCTGATAACATGACAGGTGCACTGTGAACAAATTATAGTAAATAATAATCAAACTTGCTGCAGTTGCGTGTGAATTGTTTGGAACCCCTGAGGCAGGAGGGAAATCCTTATGTGAATTTTATTTTGTTCTGTTCTTGCATTTTAATATACCTATAAAGTAAGCAGTGTGGTGTGTTGACACTGGCGAGACCTTTGTGGAAGGTATTAAAATAGGCCAATACAGCTGCTGTGCTAGTTGTTTTCTAAAGCTCTTGTGTAACCCAAGAGAGGATCAGTAAGGATGTGTGCTGTATGTTGGGGCTGGGGAGGGGGGTTGTTCCTACTTGACAGCTGGATAATTGTTGCATGCTTGTGAAAAAAGCAGCATATCATGGAGCTGGAGTGTCCAGTGTACCTGGGAATTGCAAGTGGAGCACAGCTATAATTCCTCCAGCTACCCACGTGGTGCCGACATGCCTCTGATGGGGAGTTAATCTGCAAAAGCAGAACAGAGGGGATGTGAGGGAGAGGATTAGACATTTGTTCAGTATTTTGTAGTTAAGCCAAATGTAGCTGCTCCATCTGTCCCATGGGATCTGAATCTGCGGACTCGGCTTCCGACATACAGCAGAGCCATCTCTCCCTTACACACGCATTTGACTGGTCCAAGTGATCCAGTGTGTAGTGGGGTTTGCAGCTAGAGCTGCAATCTGCTGAGCATATGCATGTCACTCACCATCTACTCTGACAAAATTATTGCCAGTGGAGAATGACAGTCAAACTCTATACCAGTGTTTCTTAAACTGTAGTCGGAGTGTGCCGTGGACAACAACAGAGTTCAAAATGGCCGCCCTTAAAGGGGCAAGCAACTTTTTTTTTTGTTTGTTTGTTTCTCTCAACAAAAAAATCTTTGGTGTTTCTCATTAAAAAAAAATTGTTTGGTGTTTCTTGGTCTTAAAAAGTTTAAGAAACACTGCTCTATGCTCACCCAACATCCTTTCGAGGGCAACTCACGAAAACTCTGTGCCTGCTCCACGGAGATTTATGAATATCAAAGACAACCAAGGCTGGTGGTAGCTGTGTTGAGAAATAACGAAGGATAAAAATGAAGTTTTGCTCATAGAAAAGACAGGTTTAATAAGCTGTCTGCCCTCCATTCCAGCCCATCTGGCTGTACTCCTTCCCTAGTGACTGGTGGCAGTTTTGTGGCCATCTTTCAGAGACCATGTCTTCATTCCGGGGAAGACTGATGTTGCTACTTTTGGAGTTTGATTTAGCAGGTCTAGTCAGTGGCCAGTGCTCCTGCAAGGAGTAAGGGAAGCCTATGGGAGTGTTTGCTCCCGTTGATCTTCCGCTGTGGGGACAACAGGGAAACTCGAATCAAGGTACGTCAACTCTAGCTATGTAATTAACATAGCTGGAGTTGCAGATCTTGATTCAACCTTCCCCTTTAATGTAGGCCTGGCCTAATACTTTCTCCACTGACCACTCTTGTTAGCTTCCAGTTCCTGGCTGACTTTGTTCTCTTCCAAATCTCTGTGGCTTGCTGTCTCCCCACCTCTCCCACCTTGTGTGTCCCCTCCTCTCCACCCCTTCCATCCTCTCTGCCTTACCAGTTAATGATTGACGCATACGGCACTTCCCAGGGGAAGCCTTTGGAGAGTAATTCCACAGCTCTGACATGCAGTGCTCCTGCCTGGTTACAGCAGTGCCAAGTCCCATAGCTGTTGTACTGCTGAAAAATTACCAAAGTCCACCCCCTTCCCCCCCCCAGAGAACCTCTTTCACTCTAATACAGCTATACCCAGGACCTTTCACTTGCCTTTGCCTTTAAAAACAGCTTCTTGTTCTCTGTGCTGGTCAGGCTCCTGCCTGGTGTTTCAAGCCAGTGACAAAGATCTTGTCTTGATCCTGTGGGGGTCCTGTCTCTGAATTCACTGAGACCAGTGAATGAATTACTGTTTGCCATAAAATGCAGCCCGGAATGAGGAGTTGCATAAAGTCTCCCATCAAGTCTCTAGACCAAAGTTGGGGGTAACAAACAGTTTCATCTGGGGACTTAGTTTTCCAGCATCTGGATGCAAGTAACTCCATGGATTTATGCTGAAGCTGCCTGTCTGCAGTAACTGGAGAATTGTGGCTTATAAGCAGAAAGTGGTTAACCACTATCTGATAACTGGTGCCAAATTGGCATTCAGTGAATGTGCAACATGACTAACGTACACAGCAAGGTCACGGAAAGAGATAGCATAGCTGGAAAAAACATCACCAGGAGAGTGTCAGATTAAACAGCTCCCCCCCAAAAAGTTAGCATGTGAGCACCATCCCCAACATCCTTGCGGGGGTCAAACTTTACTCTTACATAAGTAAATCCAGTTCCCATTAACATCAGTGGGAGCTTCCTATGTTTGTACCAAAATTGACTTGGGCCCCCACAAAATACCAGTGAGTTCTAAATTGCATTTGTCTTCCTTGCCTACTGATCAACTTATATCAAAGCTGAATTTGAACTATATTCTCCTTTTTCCCTTTCAACCCACAGTAAGCAGAACAGAAACTGTGTAATTGTTCAGCTAACCTGGGTGCAATTACTAGGACTGTGTGCACAAATCAAGTAGTTGCATGCAGAATGGCAATTAAGTGTCTAAATATTCATTTGAATATGGGAACCAGGAACACCTACCTATGGTTCTTTCTCTCTCTCTCTCTCTCTCTCTCTCCTGTTTCTAAGTGAAAGACCGACCTTTTAAAATAGGAAAATGTGAGAGAAGTCTCTAGTCTTTTTTGGGGGAGGGTTTTACAGGGTTAACTGTAGCACCAGTAACTGCTTTAGTCATTTTTTTTGATGTGACTAGATTCCAGGGTGGTGGTCGTTTGTTTTTTTTTTAACCCATCTATAAACAAACTTCTTTAAAATCCTTTGCATGGATGAACTAGTAAACTTCATCATTTTTTATGTTCTAATATATTGCAGTTAAGTAATCACTAATCCTTCTTTACTTATGATTGGAAGGGAGTTTGGGATATTGTGAGTGTGTGCTTTCTTACCTGAATAGCTACTGCAGATTTGGACCATAAATTAGTGAGAGAAAACACGTTCTCCTCCTAAGTATCATGAATTGTTAATTTAACTCTCACATTTGGTTACTTACACTAGTAGGCTACAGATGGTGGAAATACTTGTATTGATTTGTTTTCACAACCTTATTCTTAATCAAGATGTTCTACTGAATTTCTCTCTCTCCCATTGACGGACATTGATCTTTTATGGTATTTACATTCTGCACTTTTCCCTTTTCTCAGTTTTATGATTGTCTGACTGCTTCAGCAAGGTAGTGATTTCATAAGCTGCTGTTTGTTTCCTTATTGTGGATGTTTTTGTCCTTTTGGTGCTGACATTAATGTTTTCATGGCAGATCTGACACAAAAAGCCACTTGTTCTCATTGCTGGCCTTTTCCCAGGATAAATCAAAGAAGCTAAGATATAGCCAATTGTGTTAAAAGTTATTGTCGTGAGGTATGGAATTCTGAAGATCTATGTAAAACGAGTTTGTGTCTCTTAGCCCTGTTCCTTGTGCATGTGTCCCCATTCCAGGAACCCCTCACCCAAATAACACTAATTTGCACTGGTGTTTTGTGCATCAGACTTTGTGCATTGGACAGTAATTTGAGAAAGCATAGAAACTAATCTACCTTCTCCACTGGAAGTGGGGTCTGGGCATATTGACTGAATGCCTTTGGAGATGGTCTTTCGATACTGCTAGGTATCTTTAAGACCATGTCCACATGAGCAATCTTACAATGGTACAGCTGTACCGATACAATTGTGTTGCTGTAAGATCATTCATGTAGCCACAGCATGCCAAAGGGAAAGAGCTCTCAAGTTGACATAATAAAAGCAGCTCAATGAGTGGCTGTAGCTATGTCGATGGGAGAATGTCTCCTTCTGACAGCACTGTGCACAGAAGCCTTGTGCCAGCAAAATGTATGTTGCTCAAGGTTGTTGGTTTCCCCCCCCCCCCCACACACACACACTCCTGAGCAACAAAAGTTTTGCCGGTTTTGTTAATGTACACATAGCCTTAGATATGAAATGAATGGAGATTGCCTGTTTCCTAGAGCTGGAAGGGACCTTGAAAGGTCATTGAGTCCAGTCCCTTGCCTTCACAGCAGGACCCAGTGCCATCCCTGACAGATTTTTACCCCAAATGGCCCCCTCAAGGATTGAACTCACAACCCAGGGTTTAGCAGGCCAATGCTCAAACCACTGAGCTATCCCTCCCCCTGTAGCTAAGATTATCGGTAGCATTTCTGAATTCTGTACAGCTTTGTTAATAGTAGTTACTCTGATAACATGGTGCGTTCTGATGGCACTTCATGTACTCCTTCACACAACACACAATTGCCAGTGGATTGTGAAAGCCAGAAGTACAACTGGGTTCAAAAAAGACTTGGGTAACTTCATGTAAGATAGGTCCATCAATGGCTATTAGTCAAGATGGTCAGCGAAGCAATCCCATGCTCTGAGTGTCCCTAAACCCCTTACTGCCAGAAGGTGGGAGTTGGATGACGGGGATGGATCACTTGCTAACTTCCCTGTTGTGTTCATTCCCTATGAAGCATCTGGAACCAGCTATTGTTGGAAAACAAGATATTAGGCTAGATGACTATTGGTATCACCTAGAATGACCATTCTTATGTTCTTAACATTACTGATTAACTAGTTTTAGCTAATTGTAATTTCCAAAACATGCTAGGCGTGAATTAGAGTCCTGAAACATTCTTATTTTTCGCATGTTACATAACACATTTAAGTCATTGCTCACAATTATCATAAATTTGTAAACTTATTTATATTCTAATATTTTAATCTGCTCATTGAATGCTCTCTTCTGACTTGTAAGCAGCTGTAGCATGATTCTTCAACTTAATGACTTGTAAATTTAATAACAGTACTGTTTTCTAGGATTAGTTTTCGTAACTGAGAGCAAAGACCAGACAAAGTTCATCATGTTGGTGACATTTTCAACAAAATGACATCTGACTATAGAGTTTTGTGGAATTTGGGGTAAGGAAATAAAATGTTAATTATTTGGCTAACTGAATAGTCGATAAAGGTGCTTCTGCCTTAAAATGCATATTGTTTGCTTACACTCCAGCTTACCAAGTGATCCATATCTCTCTGTATCAGTGTCCTTTTTAAAAGGTAAAGGTAAAAATTATTTACCACTTGCCCAGTCTGTGTTATCTGCAGACTTTATCAGTTGTTATTTCCTCCTTCTTTAACCTTAGCCCCATTTATGTGAGATTGGCTCTTTGAGATCTCTATTCCTGGGGAGCTAAATCAGATCTTTTTCTAGGAGAGCTATCTATCTACTTCTGGGTCTTCCAGCTTGTCTTTTTAAGCTCTACTTCTTCTATGTTTAAGACCTTTATTTGCTTCATATTCTTCTATCTTCTTTTCACATGGCCAAATCATCTAAACCAAGATGATTGACACCGCTTTCACATGTCCTCTAGTCCATTTGTTTTGAGTATCTTTGTACCTCCAAGCAAACATCTTAGCGTTTTCATTTCCTCTCTCTCCCCCATTGCTTGTTGTTTGTATCCATACAAAAGTGCTTTGTAGATCTTACTTTTCAATTTGATAGGAGAATGCCTGTCACAGATCACTCACTCCTCTTCATTTAAAGCATGCCTTTCCTGTTCTGCTTGGAAGTTTGCCATTGAGTTCAATATGAACCTATACTATCAAACCTAGGTACTTGATTTTTTTCTGTAGCCTTGCTCCTCGCCTCTCCCCCAGACTTAGGCTGTGTCTAGACTACATCCCTCTTCCGACAGAGGGATGTAAATTAGACACTTCAAAATGGCAAATGAAGCGGAGATTTAAATATCCTGCGCTTCATTTGCATAATTGCATCACGGTACTCTTTCGAAAAAGCGCCATTTCAAAAGTAAAACTGTGGTCTAGGCGCGGTTCTTTTGAAAATGGCAGGCTTTTTTTGAAAGATCCTGTAAAGCTCATTTTTTGAGGAGGCTTAATGCTGAGCCTTGATGTACTCCAACTCTGATCTGAAACTGCAGTTTCTTCACATGACCTTTTGAATGTGGTAACAGCATCCTTATACATGTCCTGGTCAAGTCTGACATGGTCTACACTCGAGTCTGTTTCATTTTCGTACACCACCAGATGTCTCCCAGAACATGTCAAAAGCTTACTCCGGTTCAATGGATACTGTGTTCAAGGATGCTTGTGGAAAAATAGAGAGAGCAATCTTAATGCAAAGATAGTATCCACTGTTAATTTGCCTGCCATGATTCCAAACTGATTGTCACTGACCTTTGCATCTCTTTGTGGTCTCTTATCAAACACTTTCGCTTAGATCTTCATTGTGTGGTTCGTGAGTTTAACGCAGCAGCAGTAGTTACCATAGTCTTGTGTTTCTCTTTTTTTCTTAAATATTGGAACTAATACGTTCTCTCTCACGGCATCTTCTCAGTCCTCATGATGACGTTAGAGTGGTCTATGTGTTCATGCCTCGCTGCCCCAGGCACTTCCATACACCTGCTAGTATGTCATTGCAGCTGAGAGCTTTTCTATTTTTCATGTTGCTCAGTGCTTTCATAAATCCTTCTTCTAGGACTGTTGCTACCACCCCAGGGTTGGCTTTATCCTACAGCGTGAGTCTCTTGCATTTTTCATAACTCTTTCAAAGTAATTTTTTCATGATCATATTTCTGCTTTTCATGTTTAATGATTTTGTTCTTACCAATGTCTTTAGTATCTTCTCATGGGTCTTTACTAGTCTGTATATTTCTCTCTCACCCTCCTACATATTAAGACAAGCAAATAAGCGTTCCATAGCTTTAGCTTTCACAACTGCTGAAACTGATTTTTTTTAATTTTTATGTACTTCTGAAAATCCTGCTGCTAGAATGTCACCTGCCAAAGTTTAAAACTCTTTTTTTTTCTGTTCTTCCATGGCCCTGCACTCTCTCAGGCATGATTTTATATTTTCTTCCAGTTAACTGATAAAAATGTTAATTTAGCATGGGGCTCACGAACTGATTCCAACCAGGCTTGAGTAGAAACACACCCGTGTAATGTTGATTTCCCATTTACAGTTGCATTTTGACAGCTATCAGACAGTTTTTTAATCCATTTAAGATATGTGCCTTGACTTTTGTATTCTAGTTTTTTTAATAAAAACATCATAGGGTGCCTGGGACTGATGTTGGGCTGGCAGGTCTAATTACTTGGGCCAGTCTATTTACTCTTTTAAATGGCACATTAGCTTTCTTACACTTCTCCCGTATTCTATGGTTTACTGAAAAATTGAGATTAATGGTCCAGAGCTCTTAGAACACCTCTTTTAATACTCTTGCATACGAGATATTTTGATCTGTTTATTTTAAAAGTGTTATTCAGTCACTAGTGATGGTGCAACTGACAAGAATGATAGTCTGACACATTTCCTTTGGAACCATCCATGTTTCTGTATTTCCAAAACAAAATTTCTTCTTCGAGGTGGATGTCCCCATGGGTGCTCCACTGTAGGTATCAGCACGCCCCGGTGCCTCAGATCGTTGTTTTCCATGACAGTAGCTTGTTGGGCCACGCATGCGCCCGAGGTGCCGTGTGCTGTTCACGCCTTGAGTTTCATGTGTGGTCTGACCCCCTCCTTCGGTTCCTTTGTTGCTGCCCTTGGCTGCAGGTGGAACTCGCATCTCTCCTAAGAGCTTTCCTCACAATCATTAGCTAGTCAGTTAGATGTTGTTGGTTGTTTCAACGTAGCAGTGTTGAATTAGTATTGTTAGTTCCTGGTTTTTTGTTTTTTTTTTAAACCAACCCCAAAACGGAGCTGTAGGCCCTAACCGGCTGCAGCTTCACCTTAAAAAAAAACAAACAAAAAAAACCCAACCACCATCTCCTCTCCCAAAAAAGAAGAAAGTCAACAAATAAAAGGAGCCCTAGCCCAAGTGGAGACAGAAATAGCTAACAACATTTTTCTGTCGTGCCGAGTTCCCCAGGCTTTAAAAAAATCGGACAGTTGTCGTGAGCCTATGCCTGCATCGGACGGACACTCATCCTGCATTCGGTGCCTGGGGGAGGCACACATGCCGCTGAAATGCCTCCACTGCAGAAAGCTGACTGCAGGCTCGACCAGATACGGAGACGCTGCTCCACGTGCTCCTTTTTAATAGGGCTCACCCGCCTCCAGAGTCCAGGGCCTATTCCTCCCGCTTCGAGCCATCCAAAGCTGAAAAACAAAGGGTGAGCTCTCCAGCACCGAAAAGGGAGTTGAAAAGGAGGGTCTCACCAAAGTGCTTCTTTCCAGCCACTTCGTCTGCCTGTGTCAACACCGGTGATAAGACGGGGACTCCTGGCACCGCAACTGGCCGTTCTGCAACAACTGTGGAACTAAAGTCCCAGCATGGAACATCACCGGCACCGACGACCCCGGCACTGGTACTGGTGCTGCACTGATGAAGTTGCATGAGCCGGACAAATCTTCCATTGTATCTGCACGTCGGCACTGAGTAAACCACTGGTTCCGACTAAGGCATGTTCCAAGTTTAACCGAACGCCACCCAGAGCTGATAGCCTGAAACTGACTCTCGCCAGCACCATTATCACCTTCATCGGCGCTGCATTCACCAGCATCAATGGAGCGCCTTCCTTGAGCTCAGCGGGCATGGTCCCAGCATGCTTCCCCACACGCTTCGGCACCACGTGCTGGACCGGTGAGGTGTATCTCTCCATTGCCTTCTCCCACGTTGAGAGGTTCTGTTAGATCTCCGATGTCTCTGGTGCCGTTGGTTCGAAGCAACTGCGAGAACAACTGCAGAAGTGTCTCCTCCTCACGACACTCCTCGCCTACCAGGTCTTGTTGTGACAGATAGACACGGATGCACTTCTGATCACCCCCCTCCTTGGATGATGGAATGGCGTTCTCCTCCATGCTGCTATAAGCACTGGTTGCCATGTAGTCAGCATTCAGTCTCCAGGCATCGTTCCAGTGCCCCACCCAGACTGCCTACTTCCTCATCCCGGGCACGCAGCCTACTGCCCCCTGAGCAGCCTGACACAGAGGAGGGTCTGATAACAGAGGAGGAAGAGCCTCAAAATTCAGCACCTCTCCTACTGACCTGTCCTCATACTCTCCAGACGAGGCAGTCATCCCAGTGGATGTCTTCCCTGCGGATGACTTGAAACTGTTTCAAGAGTTGTTTAAGAAGGTGGCCACGAGTCAACAGCTGCCGCTCACTGAGGTTCAGGAGAAGCAACCCCCTCTCCTAAAGAGCCTCCAGCCAACCCAGAGAGCCAAAATCACACTGCCCTTTGGTGAAGTGATTATGAAAGCTGCAGATGAAATACCGCAGACCCCTGTGTTGGACCCACCAACCAACAAGTGTGCAGACAAGAAATATTTTGTTCCTGCTAAGGGATTAGATTTTTTTTTTGTTCGCCCACCTGCAACCCAGTTCATTAGTAGTTGATATGGTGTAGCAGAGATCAAAACTTCTTCAGTACAGAAATGTTTCCTAGGACAAAGAATCCAAGTGCATGGACCGTTTTTAAAAGGAAAATGTATTCATCCGCCACCCTCCAGCGCCACATAGCGAATTACTCGGCTCTTTTTGCCAATCATGATTTCGATAATTACTCCGAATGCACGGAATTGATGGTACATTTAGCAGACAATAAGAGACCTGTGCTAAAATCCATAGTATAGGAAGGGTGCATGATGGCTTGGATGGAGTTATAAATGGCCTTAGATGTTGCAGACACTGTGGCACGATCTATTGCAACTTCTATTGTGATGCGAAGGGCTTCCTGGTTTCAGTTGGCTGGCAGGCGTCTCCAAAGAGCTCCAAGGCAAGGTTGAGGACCTCCCTTTTGATGAGAGAAATTGTGGCAAAAATGGACAAGGCCCTGCATACAAATAAGGATTCTTGAACTACACTCCATACCCTTGGAATATACACTGCTCCATATTGCTGCAAGAGATACGTGCCTTACCAATGGCATCATGATCTCTCTTATCCCTGCAATCAACAAAGGCCGTTCAACCAATCTAGACCCAGACCTTGAGTACAGAGGAAGCAATAACAGAATAATCGCTCCTCCAATTCCCAGGCCAACAAGCAGCAGGTTTGAAAAGTTGATCGGGGGGTCTACATGACCTCTCCTGTCTCCATCTTCAAGATCATACTGCTGTTTTTCATCATTGCTTGCGCCCATTCTACCACTGATGGGCTGCCATTACCACAGACCGTTGGGTCTTAGAAGTTGTAACAGCTGGCTACTCCATCCCGTTTACTTCTCTTTCCCCATCCCTCTTCAGGGGCTCCTCTCAGGAGGAACGTTTAAGGCAAGAAGTTTGTCATCTTCTTGCCATAGAAGCAGTCAAAGTGCCTGATCAGTTCAAGGGCAAAGGTTTCTACTCCAACTATTGCCTCACAGAGAAGTGGCCGGGAAGGTGGAGACCCGTCTTAGATGTTCACAAGCTCAACAAACATTTACAAAAGCAGCGGTTCAAGATAGAAACTCTAGCATCTATAATTCCAGTGCTGGACAAGGGAGACTGGTTCACAAAGAAGAAAAGGAAGTTACCTTGTGCAGTAACAATGGCTCTTCGAGATGTCTGCCACTACCCACTCGCCTCCCCTCTTCTTCGAGGGTTTCTCTTTTTTCCTCTTTCAGATACTCGGGCGAACATGAGGAATTGAAGGGTGGTCGGGCCGCGCATGAAGCACAAGTTGTGAATGGCACAAGGTGCCTCGTGTGCATGTGCGGCCCAACTGGCTACTGCTGTGGAAAACTCTGATCTGCGGCGCCGGGGCTACCTGACACAGTGGAACACCCACGGGTACACACATCTCACGGAACTGTCATTACTGCACAAGACGAGTAACTTCCTTTTTCAGGGGACCTTTGATTCCTGAGAAATTTTGGTTACACTCTTGTTCCAATTTAGAACTAAAGCAAATTGCAAAAGTTTCTTGCAAACCAACTCCCCTGAATTACAGCCAGCTTTAGTTTCCAATATATTAAAAAACCTCTTTCTAATAGTCCTTAGTTCTGTTGGCTATGGCTTTCTCCTTGTCCTTTTGTTTCCCTTTTTTTTTTTATATAATTCCTAGCTTTTGATTTATATTTGTTGCTATCATCTTTCCCCTTTTTCCATTTTCCGTAGATTGTTTTATTTATAGCTACTCGACTTTCCCTGTGAGCCAAGTTAGTTTTTTTTTTTTTAACCAGGGTAGCTTTCATTCTCAATTGTGGCTTTTTGGACATCCACTAAAATGTTCTTAAACTGTTCTCAATTGTTATTCACATTTTTTTTCCTGTTTAAGGTCTTCCAGCTCATTTGACTTATTATTGTGTTCAGCTATGTGAAATTGGCTCCTTTAAAGCATTGGCTCTTTTATTCTGTCTGCACGTAACAAATGTAATGAAGTCATGGTCACTTGCACCTAAGCAACCACTGATATTTTGTTCTAAGAGGAATTAATCTGTAAAGGTGAAGTCTAGTATAGAATTTCCACATGTTGGGTGCAATGCTTTTGTCACTGAAAACTCCATGATATTTTTCACAAGAGTAGGACTGTTTGTTCTGGTGCCCTGGTAATTTTCCAACTCAGCTGCTACTAGATAGCTAAAAATTCCTCCTGTAACTTCAGCTGAAGATTTTATCCTTCCTAAATACTTGACTGGTGATGATAACAGAATGACTACAGAGAAGGTAGCATTTCAGTGGTGGATCAGGGAGTCTGTCAAGAGATCTTCTCATCCTCCTTTTCTCAGGGCTAATCATACCCAGTTTTTTAATCTTTCTTCACAGGTCAGGTTTTCTAAACCTTTAATAATTTTTTTTTACTCTCCTCCAGACTCTCGCCAGTTTGTCCACATCTTTCTTAGAGTGGGGTTCAAAGCTGGTAACAATACTGCAGCTGAAACACCTCAGCCTGTTGAGGTCATCCTTTATTAGCACTTCTTCCCTGTTAAGTAGTAGACCTGCCCTCTCCTTACATTTTTCTCTTGCTCTGAATATAGAACGTCTTCTTGTTGCCTTTTGTGTCATTCCATGCCTCAGTCTTTCTGATTTTGTCCATACTTGCTTGCATAGTTCTTGTGTTCATCCCGAGCAACTTGTTCATGTTTCCGCTTTTTGGAGCATTCGTTTTTGATTTTCCCCATAATCGAAGCGCTCCTGATGGAGACATAACGGTGTCTCGCTATTCTTCCTGTTTTTCCTTTGCATTAGGATAGTTTGCTGTTGTGCTTTTAACATCATCTTGTGCAGAAACTGCTAGCTCAGATAGGCAGATGATTTTTTTCCTCCCATTTTCAAAAATAGACATTACCTAGCAAGACTAGCATTATTTCTAAGAAGTGGTTTTCTCTCTCTCAGGGTCTCTTCTGCAAGAAGGCTTTCTTCCCTTACACCCCCAGATGATCTTCAAAGCTGATACCTTCAAATACATGTTTTTATATTGCCTGACTGCAAATGCCAAGTGCCTGCACACTTGAGTTTGTTGTGTGCATTAGATTAAAAAATTGTCTGTGAATCTTGCCATTTAGGCAGGAAGGCTGTTAACCAAATCCAGCTAGCCATAAAACCACAGAGGACAATGCTTCTTTTCACAATATCAGAGTAACTTTGAAGCATACAAGGAGTATAGTTATAACATTTATGTTCTGGTGTCCTCCCCAACTACTCCATTTATTAGTGCCAAACTGTCCTGCAATGGCTCGAGAGGATAAGCAACAACCTCAGGGCAGACTGTTAAGGAGTGGGGGCACAAGCCCCAAATTGATTGAGTTCTCAGCTTAGATTTCATCAATTTACCAGCTTAGATTTTGGTGTAAATCTAGCGCACAGGCCAGCTTGTCTAGCGTGACTCTATAGTGCCCACTCCTCAGGCACTATAGAGTCACGCTAGACAAGCTGGCCTGTGCGCTAGATTTACACCAAAATTACAATATTCAGATTACTTCCAGTCCGAGAGGATCTGTCACTTACCCCAGGCCAATGGCACCTTAGATTCCACACCAAAGACAACACTTGTAGCCAATCTTATAATAAATGATATAAAGATTTGTTAACTAGGGAAAAATAGTAAGAATTTTTTACAAGGTTAAAGCAGGTAAACGCCTGTACACACAATTGAGTTCCATTCTTCAGTTTCAAAAGTAATCGAAGCCTTTTAATAAGCAAGCTCTATATGTCCTTTAGGGCTAATCCAGGCCAAGCACTGAGCATAGTTTACTATGTTTAGTAATCCTTGTCCCTAGAGTCCAAGCAACGTGTGAGAGTTCCTCCTTATTAGGGCTTTTTATTCCTTTATCCCCTGTGCTTCAAGTTGCAAATTCAGCGGTTGGGAGGATTTTGGTGCAAAATTGCCTCTGCACTGAAGTTGGGAGGGAGGGAAGCAAATCAGTGAAGTATTTTGTCCTCTGATGTTCCACAGTGGTTCATCTGAGGTTGATGGGTTGTCTTTTTTCCTCGCTAGACAGCTCGCAGCTTATTCCGGAAAAGCGGCTGATTTTCCGGAATAAGTGGCCCAGTGTAGACACAGCCCTGGAGAATGGGAACGTGCATGGCCACAGCTCTGTCTAGTGGCCGCAGAAGAGAACACTGCTTCTGAATCTCCGTGCGCTGTTTGTTTGGTAATAATGGAAAGTCTGCTAAATGGGGTTCTACTCTTTCAGTCATAAATGCTTCTCTCCTGTCTGATTTACAGTTCTAGAGGAAACACTGAGCTATTACCTGGCAGCCTAGGGTACAGATATTATAACTGAGATGAATGCATGCATCAACTTACAAGTTTTCCATAAAGTCTAGACACTTAGCACACTTGTGTAACTCTAATACTTAGTTTAACAATTCTGACATATACAGGTGAGCCAGATTGGTTCCAGCTCTGTATTTGTCAGTGGTCAGTTGAGACCCAGGGGGTTAGCATGAGCTAGCACCTGGTCTGCCAGCATCACAATTACCTTGTGTAGCAAGTTCACTCATTTTTTTTTCTTTTCGCCTGGCTCTTCCAGTGGCCGGTTGGGGGAAGTAGCTGGCTGCCCGGACGTGCCCCGTTTAGGTGTGGTGGTGGCTTCAGGGCACTACCCTCCGGCAGTGACCACTCCTTGGTTGCTCCGCACCCCCCTTCCGGGGGAGAGTCCATGTTGTTGTAGTCCACTTCTTCTCCAGGGTCCTCCCGATGCTTGGGGACCCCCAGTTCTTCTCCTTGGGGACTCCTAACTCCCCTCATACCATCCTGGCCTCAGGCCACCTGCCAACCCCTTGACAGCTTCTCCAGGTCCCTACTCCCTGGCCACAGGCACGCCTCTGCCTGCCCGGTTGCCTCCTGAACTTATGGGCTGGGGCTTCCCTGGCTCAGCCTCCCCCCGACTACCACAGCTGCCTCCTTGCTAACTGTGGCCACCTTCTATGCGGCCCAGCCCTTTAAGGCTTCCTCCATTGCTCACCCTGGCCCTTCATGACTGCCTCCTATGCAGCACTGGGCCTCCGGCCGTGTAGCCTGGGTCCCTCCTGCCTGAGCCTCCCCAGTCCTGCCCCCTCCAGGGAGCCTCCTTCTTCCCTGGCCATCAGGTTTTAACCGCTCTCTGCTCCAGAGCAGCAAGCAGGTAGCTCAAACTCCTCCCAGGGGCTGTTCTTATAGCCCTCAGCTGGGCCCTCCTAATTGCCCACAACTGGGCTCTCCTCCCTCTAGCTCCTTGGCCCCTTAAAGGGCCAGGGCAGGGCAACACCCTGCCACA
>JANRFK010003679.1:64413222-64433405 GCA_030068395.1 Apalone spinifera | reverse complement strand
CCCCCCCCTTTCCCGGGGCGGGGGAGGAGCGGCTCGCACCCGCACCCCGTCACAAAGACCATTAGACCAAAGTCGTTCCAGGTCAAGAAACCAATGCCGGTGAGCTCCTAACACCCACTCGTCCAAACCACAGACCTCCAAGCAGCAAGTTTGAGGCTTTGGTCAAGGGCCTGCCTGACCTCTCCTTTCCACCAGTGCTGCCCAAGTACACCATAATCCATCATTGTTTGTGCCCTTTTTACAACCAGTGGACAGCAATTACCAAGAACCGTTGAGTCCTCTTCAGGGACCTCTCGCATGAAGCACTGCTCTGTCAAGAGGTCCAACACCTCCTACACATAGAAGCTATAGAGAGAACTCCCACAGAATATCAGGGAAGGGGATTTTACTCAAATTATTTCCTGGTGGGGGGGAAAAAGAGCGGGTGGTTGGAGGCCCATCCTTGATCTACACCCGGGTCGCCCGATGATGATGTCACAGGGCGCGCGGGGCGCCCGATGATAACGTCACTTCATTGACGGCCATGCAGGTGGGGGTGCCGATTGCATGGTCTGCCTGGGGCGCCAGCTGCCTCAGTCCGCCCCAGGCCGCTCCTGCTTACGTCAGCTAAACATACCTCTGTGAGCAGCGTTTCAAGATGTTCACACTCGCGGCGATTATTCCAGCACTGGACGAAGGAGGCTTTGCAGCCCTCGACTCCAAGATGTGTATTTTCACGTAACTGTACACCTAGTGCACAGACGCTTTCTCCATTTCACGGTTGCTTCAGATCACTGCCAATACAGGGTTCTTCCTTTCAGACTTTCTTCCGCTTCCAGAGTCTTTTCCAAGACCTTGGCAGTGGCCACAGCACACCTACGCCGCAAGGGCATTACAGTCTTCCCTTACTTAGACGATTGCATTATTCGAGGCCCCTCTCAACAGTCCACAGGAGACATGCTCCTCTTTACCAAGAGATTTTTTTCGAGTCCCTCGGCTTCATCAGTGAACAGAAATCAACTCTCTGCCCCACTCAGTCCTGGGAGTTCATAGGGGCTCACCTGGATTCTACGACAGCACGTGCATACCTCCCAAATCAGTGTTTCGAGTCCATAAGAAGCTTGATTTCAGTCAGAATGATATGCCCAACTCTTCCTATACTGACTTGTCTCCGTTTTATGGGACACATGGCAGCCATGAAATACCTCATTCGTCACGCTCACCTGCACTTTTGCTGCTTGCCTCGGTGTATACTCCTTCCAAACAGCAGGTGCACAAACATGTTTCAGTTCCCCCAAGGGTCCTTTTCTTACTACAATGGTGAACCAAACCTTGAAACCTTCTTGGCAGTGTCCCATTCCATCAGATACAGCCATCCAAACAGATTACTACAGACACTATCCTCCTTGGTTGGGGAGCCCATTTCCAACAACACTTTGCTCAGGGCAAGTGGTCTACCGAGTCTGAACTCCTGGAAATCTCCTGGAAATCTGAGCTGTGTGCAATGGTGTGCAAACACTTCCTTCCACATATTCAAGGATCTACAATGTGCATTCTTACCGACAATGTAACTATGATGTTCAGCATCAACATCATTCTCGATCCCTCTGTGTGGAGGCGGTATGTCTTTGGAATTGGTGTATCCACCACAATATCATTATCAGGGCATCTTACTTACCTGGAACCAAAAATATTATGGCCGATACCCTGAGCCGCCATTTTGAAACAGACCACAAGTGGGAGGTTCACATGCAGGTCCTACGCGATCTATTCCACTGATGGGGCTGGCCATCTGTAGATCTCTTTGTGATGAGCCGGAACACCAAGTGTCCCCAGTATTGCTTGAGAGCAGGCATCGAACCCGGATTGTTAGGAGATGCTCTCCTTATTCCATGGAATACTCCCCTCATTTATGCGTTTTTTCCTATTCCACTCATTCCCAGGGTTTCCGAAAGATACAGTCAGACGAGGCCCAAATAATCTTTATAGCCCCAGTGTGGCCCAGACAGACCTGGTTTCCCTATCTCAGTCAGATGTCTCTCTGACCTTCCTACCCACTTCAGAGCCATCCAGATCTAACCCAGGACAAAGGCACTCTCCTCCGTCCCCATCCTCAAACACTGCACTGGATGGCTTGGCATCTCTCTGGTTCTCTGGGGCAGAGCAGATGTGTTCACAACAAGTAAAGAGCGTAATACTTCACAGTAGATGACAAACTACTCGTAATACTTTATAAATGGAAGCGTTTTACCGCCTAGTGTCTGAGAAATGGCATCTAACTATCTACCACACCTCTTCACTCTGTCCTGGACTACATTATGTTCCTGAAACAACAAGACCTGTCAGTTTCATCACTCAGAGTACACCTGGCTGCGATCACAGCTTCCCACCCTCCGATTGACAGCTTCTCAGTATTCGCACATCTTATTTCCAAGAGATTTTTGAAAGGACTACATAATCTCAATCCACCCCATAGTCCTATACCCTCCATGTGGGACTTGGAATTGGTCCTCAATGCACTCGCGAGACCTCCCTTTGAACCCATGTTCAAATCCCCGCTTGCCCTTCTGATATTAAAAAACGGTATTTTTAACAGCAATCACATTGGGAAGACGGGTTAGTGATATCGCTGCTCTCAAAGCATCTCCACCCTATACGGTATTTCACAGACACAAGGTCGTCCTCCAACCTCACCCTTCCTTCCTACCTAAAGTCTGCTCGGACTTCCACATCAATGAACTTATAGTCCTCCCCACTTTCTGCCCAAAACCTCATGCCTCCCAAGAGGAGGCTATACTACATACGCTGGATGTCAGAAGAGTGCTTTCATTCTATATAGTCTGGACACGACCCTTCCATAAATCAGACACTGTTTATTTCACTGGCTCAATGTTCCAAGGGAATGCCACTAGTAACATCTTGCATCACTCAACATTACTAATTCCGGGGCAGATCTCTCCCTACACCTCCCAAACCCACTCTACTCACGGTGGCGACGTCAACATCTTTTCTGAATGGAGTCCCGCTCCAAGACATATGCCATGTAGTAACCTGGTCTTCTAACTACACGTTCACGAGGCATTATGCAGTCCCTACACGAGCTGACACGGGTGCTTTGGCAGCCTATGCAGTTCTGTGATCTGCGCGTGGCACCTAGCTGAAGCCCACCTACGAATTGTTTGGGTGCCGCTGTGTAGTCACCAATAGTGGAGCACCCACAGGAACATCATCAAAGAAGAAAAGGAAGTTACTCACCTTGTGCAATAACGATGGTTCTTCGAGATGTGTGTCCCCCCGTGGGTGCTCTACAACCCATCCTCCTCCCTTCTTCTGTGGCTTCAGGGATACGAGATGGGGCATACACAAAGAGACTGAGGGAGTCAGGCCGTGTGCACATAAACTTCAAAAGGCGCAAACAGCATGCGCCTCTCCTGCACATGCACAGCCTGACCAGATATTGCTCATAAAAGTTTCCGATCTGCCCCAGCGGGACGAACCCGACGCCAACAGTGGAACACCCACAGGGGGACACATCTCGAAGAACCGTCGTTACTGCACAAGGTAATGTCCTTTTTCAGAGGGCTACCTAGTTGAGAAGTGAAAACTGTATCCTGAGCTAAATGAATTGTGAGGCTGAGCTATAGGAAATAGATAAGCTATTCTAGATTATTATGTTCTGCCTATCACTGTGTGGCATATGAGTGGGTGTCTGCACTTAATTTTACTCTCACTGTGTCAATGGTAAGGTGGTTTGTAAAGGACTCTTTGGGCCTGTGTGAAAAGGTCCAGGAGCTGCTGTTTCACTTTTGCATGCTTGATTAGCACCGCGTCAGGTATATTATATTGACCATCTGTTTTCTTGTTTTAAGTGTCACATTGGCCTCTCAGTGACACCTGTACAACCCACTGCCGTGAATGGGATTGCACGAGTGTCACGGAGGGCAGAATTAGACCTCAAGTATTCTTGAAAAAAACCCTTTTAAATGGCTGGTGACGTTTTTCCATCTTGACAGCCAAATCAATGACCTCGCTGCATAGTCAGTGGCCGTGGATGGCAGCTGAAGTTGTTAACATTGCTACGGGTTTTTAAAAATTTGTTTTCATGTACTAAACTCTAGCAATAATTTTCTCAATAGAGGGCTGCAGTATTATGTGCATGATGATAATATATATTGAATTAGCCTTGTTGAACCTTGCAATATTTCAGCACGGCCCCTTTCAGTGTGGTTTGCTGACATAGGCTATGTCTATACTACAGATTTTTGTGGCTGTTTTTCTGAATAAACTTCACTTATGTCCACACTGCAATCGTGTTCTTTTGGGAAAAAAATCAAAAGAACAGAGGAGTTTTTCTGACATTGGTAAACCTCTTTGTACGAGGAAGAAGCCTTTTTCCAAAAGAGCTCTTTCGGAAAAAGGCACATGGGGACGGGGAAGAGGGAGTTCTTTCAAAAGAAGAGGAAAGAGGAAAAAGCACAGGTGGCCTGGTAGCCACTCTGACCATAGTAATCACAGCTTAAATGCGAGATAGCGTCCATTCACTGTGGATGCAATCTTTCGAAAAAGCAGACCGCGTTTTCGATGCGCTTTGGCAGTGTGGGTGCTCTCTTTCAGAAGAAGTTTTTTTGGACAATCTCTTGCGGAAGAGCTTCTTCTGAAAGAAGCCTGCAGTCCAGACATAGCCTCTAGTGGTGACATTTTTGGTGTTACCAACTCATTCAGCAAAGGTCACTGGAAGTTCATTTTATTAGCAGATACTTAGCTTATCTGTGCACGTCCCTTCTGGAAGACGACTGTTTATTCTCATTTGAGAGCCCTGTGAGCTGGATGGCTTTTTACGTGTTGTTCATCATAAATTATACTCAATGTATTTCCATTTGGCATGGATTTCTTTTTCTTTTTAAAAGCTCATTCCAGTATTTGCTCACTATCTCTGTTTCACATTCATGGGGCCCTTTTTGTAACCCTTGTGATATTTTGCCTGCAGTGAAAGGCTTGTGTCCAATTTCAGTCTGCAGAACACTTTAACGTATCAGAGGGATAGCTGTGTTAGTCGGTAACTACAAAAACAGCAAGGAGTCCTGTGGCACCTTAAAGACTTAGAGATTTATTTGAACATAAGCCTTCGAGGATGAAAACCACTTTGTCAAATGCATCTGATGAAGTGGTTTTTATCCACAGAAGCTTATGCCCAAATAGATCTGTCAGTCTGTAAGGTGCCACAGGACTCCCTCATTACTTTTTACTTGTGGCAGAAATGAGGATTTAATTTTGCTTTCAACTCAAACATTAGATCAGCGTTGCTGAGAAAACTACGAGGATCTAGTTACAAACAGAAGTCTCTGGCAATCTGCCTGATGTCTTAATTTGAAGATTCCAGTGGAGAAAAGAGGACAGTTCAGCCGAAGGGTTAATGATAATATTGTAATAAATCAGTGCTGTCCAAGGAAGTCTGCTGTTGAATTATGCTGCACAGCTCAGGCATTCCAAACTTAAGGAAACAACTGGGATAGAACTATGAACTGTCTGTAAAAGCACAAGTCCCTTTGACTTCATCTAAAGGAGAAATCCTCTTTAGCTGCCAGCAGTATAGGGCCTATGACACATAATTGAGCAGTTCTGATTCTAACTATTGTTCTGCAGTCTTATAGGTCAACTCTTCAGTTGCTTCTGAACTGTTCGACATGACTACGCACTTTCACTCACTCTTATTCTTGGAGCGAGCAAAGCTACGTGACGGGTCATTAAAGTCACATGGTATTCTTATAGTCATCCTAGAAGGAAGCAGAATTTTTTTGAACTTTCTTATGTAGAATTTGTGCTCTCTCCAAACATTTATATTCGCATCACCTGACCTGACCCCTTCCAAATTGTTCACTGGTGGTAAGTAAAAGAGAATCCGTTTTGCTGTATTGAATCCTCTGGTAGTATTTGCATGAGTATTTGAGGATACTGAAAAAGTATCTGCCCAGGTCCTTTTGAGGGAAGACTGTGGGAAAAGGCCCATGTATGTGGGACTGTGGCTAAAGAAAGGACCTCGGTCTCTGTTCCTTATCTTGAAGAAACCTTAATGTCAGAATTGATTTTAAGAAAGAAACCGGTAGCAGATGCTATAAATTCAGTTTACATAAATAGAAATTGCCTAAGAAAATCATTACAGTAGAGAAATATACTCTAAGCAAACAGTGTGAAAGACATATGATGAGTTAACTCATGTAAAGTTTCCTGCTATTGCAGCCTTTAAGGACATATTTACACAGCATTTTGGAACCTGAGCTTTCAGCATAAATCACAGCTTCCAAGGCCTTATCTGTGCTGTATGGCTACATTTGTTCTGGGGAGTGAGGGATTCCCAGTTGCATAATTACTCCCTACCTTGTTTAGGTAGCCAAAACCCATGTGGTAGCTTTTCTATTGACTTCAACGGGCTTTTGATCAGACCCTTGCTTCACATGCAGCTTTCATAGAATCATAGAGCTGGAAGAGGCCTGAGGAGGTCATCAAGTCCAGCCCCCTGCCCAAGGCAGGACGAATCCCAGCTTTGCATAATCTTAAGCTTTTTCTAGTTTTGTTCATGTCTTGGTATTTTACTCAGGGTACGTCTAAACTGCGTTCTATTTTCGAAAGAGGATATGCAAATTCAGCTGGAATTTGCATATCTTCTTCCGAGCTCAGTCTGGACATGTTTTTTTTTTCAGGAAAAAAAACCCCCTTTTGGAAAAAAAAAAAAACCCACGTAAACCTCATTTTTTAAGGAAGAGCGGGGTTTTTTTCGGAAAAGAGGTTTTTTTTTCCGGAAAAAAAAATGCATCCAAATACTTTCACTTTCGAAAGATCCACTTTCGAAAGTGAGATTGGAAGATCTCCATAGGAATTTGCATATCCTCTTTCAAAAATAGAAAGTAGTCTAGACATAGCCTTAGTGTCATTGATCCTTCCTGAGGTTCTTTTGTCAGAGTTTGGGGCTTTCTAGCTCTTGCTTGTGCTTTTCCCTCACTCTTTGTGTTTGTTTAAAAGTCGAAGACACACTCCAATCCATGTTGTTTCAATCTCCATTGTATATGCAGCCTGTTTACACTGCTTTTGTGGTATTACTGTGTAATTTTTCACACATGGCTAAAGGGAAATCATTCTAATTACTGAATGAATAGACCTTTTGTCTCTAATAAAATAGTTTATGCCAGACTCAAAGCAAAAAAAAAAAAAAGAAAAAAGAAAAAACAAAACAAAACAAAAAACGGATGGAGAATAACTGTGAGAAAAACCAATTAATATTCTTTGGGGTTTTGTAACAGACTTGTTTGGTATGGAGTGGATCTCAGAGGTTTGAGGGATAATGCACACAACCCTCCCCTAATAGATACTATTTGGAAAGGAATAATATTTTTGAGCTTTTTGCATCCTTAGGACTGTAAATTGTGGGGGTTTCTATATAACCTACAATTCCAAAAATGGGGCCTGAGACCAGCCCCCAGACTGAATACCTTGAAATTTCAGATCTGGATCCAACTGTTGTGGCTTGATTCCATCTCTCTCTAATTTATTCAAAGATTACTTGTCATTCTTGGCTCATGAAGGGGAATCCGCTTGAGCTCTTGGGAAAGAGTTTATTAACACAATAGGCACAGAAGACGCGGCAGCAAGTCAAGATTTCTCATACTGATGTGGTGGTGCATCTGAATTCCATCCTGCGTCCATGACCCATTCTATCTTTGGCCTCTCTGCTGGGATTTCAAGAAAGGGGCCAATTAGTGCCCATTGCAATGGTGCTTGCTTGCCAGGCGGACACTTTTTCTCTAGAGATTCCACCAAGAACATCATATCTTATTCCACAGAACTGCTATTAGATCAGAACCTCTTTTAGTTGTTCCCAAGTTGGACAGAGACCTCAAAGGTGAAAACATCATACCTCTTTCCCAGTCTCCTGCTTCATCCAGTCCCTTTATATGGAACTTATTTAATTCTTTTCTTTTCAAGCCCAGCTCCCTATATTTATTCACCTAACTAGAACTTGAAGTTTCCCATTAAGTGTTGCGCTAATTGCCAGTGAAGAACTATCTACTGTGAGTTCCCTCCCTTAGAAACCCCCTATAGGGAGTGAAGCTACTTGGATAGATCTCCCAATCCTTGCTAAGGTTCTGAGGTGTTAATGCATAGATGTTTTAGTCATTGGTACTTCTGAGCCTGTATTAATTTTGGAGGATGATTCCTGCATGCCTCAGCAGTGTGGTACGAGCTCTTCTGAAACTCTAACCTTTAGGTAGGAGCAAAGCACTTTTGAAATCCCGGCCCATGGTGTCTTGTCATTCCCCTTCTTATCCAATACTGTGTCCCGTTATGCAGGTTTCTTTGTATCTTCTTGTCTCATATCTGTCCTCCTTTTACTGCTTCTCTAGCTAGGCACATTGTCTGCATGGCACATCCATTAGGGGAGTATCCATGGCTTTGGACAGAACAGTTTCAGCTCCCGATTTCTGTCTTATTATCTTATTACCTTATGCCTCCCCCACATTGAGGGCTGTCTCTAAATTCCACCCATTTGCACATTAATTGCTCTGGCTCAAGCTCATTCACTTTTTTGAGAGAGAAGTGGTCAGATTCTCGGCATTTCTAAATCCTCATCACTCCATGGACTTAGGTGAAATCACACCGTTTTTTGCTGGCTACGAATCTAGCCTGCTGAGTTTATATAATTCATTCCTAACGTTAATTTTACTCTGTATCATGTATGACTCATGAGCACTAATCTGCCATAGGGATATTTTGTATTTAACTCTAAAGAGCAAATGCTTTGGTTTATTGATGGATACCTGTATTATAAATAAAATATGTCAAATGTGTATCCAAGATCTTTCCTATTCCTGAATGAATGGCCTAGTTGTTACCTTGCAACTCTATTTTTTCCTCTTTGTATATTTTTTATTCAGTGACTTTGTTGACAGAGTCTGACTCTATCCAAAGAACGGCCCATTGTGATGGCAAAATCTGTTTTCAAAGGTGACCCAGCCTACGTGACCCACCTTTACAGGCTGCAAGAAAAACACATCAAGCAATGACACGTTGTAACAGAGGGAATGTAAAATTATCCAGCAGCCTGTGTACAGATCTACCCAGTATAGATGTGAGACCTTGTCCATTTGCATGGGTCCAACATAGCAACCGAGTACCTAGTCTTGCTCCCATTTTATTTCAGTGGCAAAACTCTCACTAACTTCAGTGACAATAGGGTTGGTCTTGTATTGTTAGGCTTTCTCATGAACACACAGCTTCCCTTTCTCTGTGTTATCAATTCCCTGTCCCTTTTCACTTCCTACTGCACCTTAGATAACCCCTGCAGACAAATTTAAATGAACGTGACATGCAGGGCTAGTGAATTATATACGTAAATGTCTCCGGTGCCAATTTGGATCTCTGTGAAGCCAGCTAGACTGTGTGTGTCTTTGAATATACCTGATTGTTTAAAGATACATTGGGGCAATAATACCACGTCCACATAATTGAGAGCCATGTTCTGTTAGCATTATACATGCAGTCCAAGTAATCTGTTCAAGGCCACTAATGTTCCCAATGCAATGTAGAAGAGTGAAGGAGATTTATACTGACAAACTGTCCCTTATGAAGCAGCAAAGGGCCTCAACTCTCCTCTCTCTTATACCAACCTAACTCCATACACTTCAGTGGAAATGTTTCTGCCTCTCACCAGTGAGAATGAGATCGGAGTCAGGCCCACGGTGAGGTCTTGGCAATGCCTGTCACTGTTGAGTCACGGTGTAGGTAGATGCTAGCCCTATTGAGACATGGGGAATTGAGCCAGAGCTGTCATGCAGTAGCACAGAATTTTTTTTCCCAGGGGAAGGCTGGGTGAGAGTTAAGACCGACCATACTGGGTCAGACCAATGATCCATCTAGTCCAGTATCCTGCCTACTGACAGTGGCCAATTCCAGATGCCCCAGAGAGAGGGAACACAACAGGTAATCCCCAAGTGATCCCTCCCCTATCACCCATTTCCAGACAAACAGAGGCTAGGGCAGGGGTGGGCAATCATTTTTTGCTGGGGGCCACTTCAGAAATGTTTTAAGTGGTCCTGGACCGCACTGGAAGGGGCGGGGCTTCAAGAGGAAGGGCAGGGCCAGGATACTTCCCTGCCTCTCCACCCACAGACTGTGATTGGTCTGGGATGGGGGAGTGCCTTCTCCCTCCTCCCCTCTCACCCCTGAGGTTCCTCCTAGGCGCCCGTGCCCCCGGCGGTGGGAGGAGACTTCACGCACTTCCTCTTCTGCCCTCAGGCCAATCAGGGTCTGGGGCGTGGGGGAGTGCGCGAAGTCTCCTCCCACCTTGCCAGGAGCATGTGGTGCTTTTATGTGCTGTGCACTCCTTGCAGGGCAGGGGCAGGGCGGAGGAAACCAAGCCTTGGTTAGCTTGGACCCAGGGAGTGCACAAAGTTTCCTCTGCCCTGCAAGGATCATGCAGAGCTTAGAAGCGCCATGTGCTCCTGGCAGGGTGGGAGGAGGTCTTGCGCGCTACCCTAGCCCCGAGCCCTAATTGGCCTGGGGGTGGGGTAGCAGCAGGGCCTCCACGGGCCCGATCAACCCACTTGGCAGGACAGATCTGACCCCTGGAGGCCCTTTTGCCCACCCCTGGGTTAGGGACACAATTCCTGCCCGTCCTGGCTAATAGATTCATGGAGGTTAAGTCCATCAATGGCTATCTAGCTCTTTCTTGAACCCTGTTAAAGTGGGATCTTATTAGATAAGCATGCAGATCTTCCTTAGGAAGTGGTGCAGTCCTACCAATAAAGCTATTGTACTGGCTCTGAAATATTAAGCGGCACAAGAAGAAGTGAGTTAGCTTCTGCTTTGGCTTCTAACTGGATCAGAAATTGTGGCTATTACCAAATATTGTTAAAGCGACATAAACAAATATTCTCCTTCCCTATAGTGGGCACAATAACCACCTTGGTGTAAAGTTAGCTTGAGGGGTCATTTCCATCTCTAGAACTAGTTATTTAAAGTGACTATATCGAGAGTACAAGTTTTCCCACTGGTGTCACTTGTAGATCCACTGGAGTCCATGCTAATTTACACTAGCTGGTGATCCAGCGCAGAGTGCCCATTGGAAAACTCCTAACTACAGTAAAACTCCAATAGTCCGGCATCCAATAGTCCGGCATTCCTGATAGTCCGGCATCAAAATGGCAAGAGCCTAGTGAGTGAGCTTCGGCAAAAAATGAGTCACAAAGTAACAGTGGCAGCAGCTGAACTGAGCAAAAAGGGTAAAAAAGGCTTAAAAAACCTAAAACATTACAGTATACTGTATACAGTATGTACAATAAAAAGATTAAGAACCCTTTATATACAGTATATAATGTATACAGTATATATAGAACCTGCTTATAGTACCTCCTGATAGTCCAGCATATTTGATAATCCGGCACCACCTAAGTCCCATAGGTTCCGGATTATCGGACGTCTACTGTAATTGGATAAGAAAATAACTCTTCTACAGAGTCTCTAAAGTGTTCTGTGGAATTTATCCTTTGCCCCTTTTCACTGTGTGTAGAGTTTCATCAGACCTCAACTTTTTAAATGCTCTCATTTTATGTAGAAATAACGAGCACTAACTTTTTTAGTACCAAGCTGCACAGTGTGTGGACATAATTTTACCCTTTTAATTTTTGGGAGGGGGACATATTGTGATGGTTAGGAATATGTATTTTCAACAGAAGAAGTAAATAGTTATATTATTGCTCTAAAATAACATAAAACAACAGAACAGATACATTTTCCTATGGAATTCTCCAGTTCTTTTTCTATAGAACTCTTTTACATTTTATGGAACCCTGTTCATCTCTGGTACAAGACTTCTCTGTAAGGATGAAACTGAAGGCCTAGCTAAACCTCCTGTGAGCGGAGAAAGTAAACAAACAGCTCAAATGAAAGAAAGAAAGAAAATTAGATTTTAAATATTCTTTGTTTTAATAGTTCAACAGGGAGGTAGTAGCGCTGGAAATGAATTTTCATCTCCACTGTGATTTGTTTTAATTTTGAGCACCCCCTTATTAACAGATATATTGTGCTGCTTCCCACCAGTCACAAATGAGGGCTTTGGAGGGAAGCAAGAAGAACAAGGGAAGAAGTGATAAAATATAAAATCTGGCATGGTAGCTGCAGCGGGAAAGAGGCAGCTTAAGTCCTAATCCTGCAATTATTTCCATGTTATGCCTGCACAGAGCCCCACAGAAATTAGTGGAGTTCTATATGGGTGTGAGTTGCTGTCCACGTTAGTTAGATTGAAAGATTAGGGTCTTAATGTGCACTTGTTATAAAGGCCAGTTTATCTGGACAGAGATCTCTGCAGCATTTTGATGTGTGTAACCTTCTGAATCCTCTTCTGTATTCCTGAAGCTTTATGCATTTCATGTGATGAAGAAATTGGCCTATTTATTTGTATGTAAGCAACCCAAATAGCCGAGCCACATAGGCATCAATAAACCCCTAGTATACAGCTGCAACCTCGAGGCAAAATAACTTACTCTGAGTTGTACTTTAAAAAAATAATCATTTTAACCCTTCTTGTAGCACTGTGTTTTCAAGCAGTGCTTAGTGCTACAGTTTAAGAACAGTACAAAATAAAGCCATTTAAGTTTAACTGTGAGGGGAAATGCCATTTTATCTCCCCTCCACCCCTACGGTTCTTTCCGGTTGGATTGATTTGCTTTTGCAGTGAAATCCTAGAAGATCTCACAATTCTACATGGTACTTAATGAAGGTGACTTCAGTGTTTTTATAAAAGTACACATGGGTATATTATAGGGATGTTAAATTTAGTTTAATCGATCTACTAGTCGATGGATTTTTCCATCGACTAGTTGATTAGTTGGTAAGCAGGGGAGCCACAGCGGGTTCCAGGAGTTAACCCTGCTGTTGCTCTGCCTTTTAAATGTATTAAGAACTGTCAGGCTCTTAATACATTTAAAAAGCTGGAGCACAGTGGGGGGGAGGAGGACCCGGTGCAAGCCAGGGCAACTGATTTCCAGCTCCTGCTGGGTCCTCCCTCCCCTTTGCCCCCTGCTCTGCTCCAGTCTTAAATGTAAAAAGGCTGGAGCGTAGTGAGGGGACCCAGGACAACCTGGGAATCAGCTGTCCTGGCTCACACGGAGTGCCCTCTGCTATGCTTCCGATTTTTAAATGTATTAAGAGCTGGAAGGCTCCTTATACATTTAAAAAGCAGAGCTGCAGCATCTGGGAATGGGTGAAAGCTGGGAACTCAATTACCCCCCTGTGGAGATGAAGCTGGGGGGAACTGGCTTTTAAGCTGGCTCCTCCCATCACTGGCTTCGGCTCCTCCTCTTCCTGCCTCTGCTAGAGGCAGCAAGTGTGGGGGGGAAGTGACTAGTTGAGGGACTAGTCGCTTACATCCCTAGTATACTAGATGGGAGAGCCACATTCTTCATCAGAGTTTAAGTACAGCCTTCAATTTTATCCACATTCTTCTCTCCCAAGTGTTGGGGGCAGCATGGAAGAAGGCGCAGAGGGCAAAGAATGGAAGGAGAGATGTGAAAAGGGCCTTTGGACAGGAGACCTAGTAGGAATGGGAGGCAGTGTGACTAACCATGATTGTGAAGGCGGTGTTGTCCGGGTTTAGGAAAGTGAGAGTGAGAAGTCTGTGTTGGATGTGGCAGGTCAGAAGAAGTACCTAGGTGCTATGCTTGCTATCTAGGCGATAGGTGTATTAAAATCATCCCCAACCATGCAAACACTTACGTACCTGGGTAACTTTATGGACGTGTAGGAATCCACCGAACTTTATCTAAGGAATCTTGCACAAGCAGCACGGTCATGCTAAGCTTTGAAAATCAGATCTCATTTCTGGAGCTAAGTGGCCGTGGCAGTTGTGTCTGATTTCCCACAGTGAGCTGTGTGGCATGATGCATACCCCCTACATGAGATGCAGCTCACACCGGGATAACTCCCTGCTCAGGGTTCCCATGGAGGTTCAGGATGAACTAATAAAACTGGGCTGGACACCTCTTGCAGGAAAAGATAGCATCCTGATATAGGTTGAATGTCTCTAGTCCAGCGTCCCCTGCTCCGGCAGTATTAGTGGTCCAGTATTATTTTAGTTAGCCAGATGTCCACTTGTCATGGGCGTGGCCAAATTTCCCACAATCCCATAAAGTTTGTTTCCAGCCACCAGTCCTGGCTCTCAGTGTTCTGTGCTGTTATTTGGCTCTAATTTACAGTAAGCAGTGGAAGTGTTGGTAGTGCTGCTAGACAATATTGACTTTTCTGTTTCGGCACCTGTCAGGTCCCCAGAGCGCCCAGATTAAAGATATTCAACCTGTACTCGGATTAGAGAGAGGATTCTGAAGCTTGCAGATCTCAGCACCAAGTTGTTAAGAGGGCTGTGTTGTAACCTGTGCTGGGCTCTTTCTGTTCATAATAAAGTTTTCTCTTTTGTCATCAACTGCATAGCATGGAGAGCAAAGATAAAGCTTTGGGGAGGAATTCATGCTTAGTGAAAGACCTGTTTTTATTTCTTGGCCTGCTGACCCAAGCACTTTCTTTTGGAACTGTCTGTCCTCTCCCTCTCTCTGAAGGACTTTTACTAGGGTGAGGATGTATTCAGAGTGTATACAAGATTTTTTTTCTTCTGTGGATATTTACATCACAAACCAATGGCGCTTTTGTTTGGTTACAAACATTTGTGCTTGTTGGTAGGACTCATTTAGCACAGAGAGTAAAGCATGCAGGGACCTTTCCCTTTTCAGTCAGTATTTGATGGCTGTTTTACAAAAGATAAGTTACACATATGTTGTTAACATTATTAAGGTTGCAAAGACAAGCACTGAAAAGTTAGGGAAAAACAACTAAGGTTGTCTGTGTAACCTTAATTCATTCCCTTATCACAGAATCATAGAACCATAGAGCTGAAAGAGACCTCAGAAGGTCATCAAGGCCAGCCCCCTGTTCTAGGCAGGACCAATCCCAACTAAATCAACCCAGCCAGGGCTTGGTCATGCGGAGACTTGTGCATGTGCATTATACAATCTTTATAATAATCACATGCTACTTTCCAAAGAATCCTTGCCCCATTCAGTTCATGGTTCTTTGAGAATGAAGCAGGGTTGTGTAGTGAATTAGGCTGTTGTGTGTGGGTGTGTCTATGCTTAGAGCCCTTCAAATCCACAGATACTGTATCCGCTTTATATCCATGGGTGTCTGCATTCATGGAAATAGGTGCGGATATCCATGGCTCATTTTTGTGGATCTGAATGCGGGTATGGAAACAAATTTTGTATCCACACAGGGCTCTATTTATGCGGCAATAAAAGGTTCAGAGCCTGGGTCAGTTGCCTGAGCCCAAATGTCTACTCAGCTATTTTTAGCCCTGCAGTCCGAAAGCTGCGACTGGAGTCAGTTGCCTCAGGCGCTGGTAGGGATTTAGACCCCTGTTTCATGTGTTGCAGAATCTGGTACTTATTCCTCATAATGGGGTAATAATGCAACTTCATCTTACAGAGCTGTTGTGAAGATTATTCCTTAATGTCTGTGAAGCACTTGGATACTGTGGTGAGAGAACCGTGAAAATGCATAGGAGGAAATTACTCATTTTGTGTTCAGTACTAGCTGTTCATTGAATGAAGCAGGGGTCCGATAGGAGAAAAAATAGTATGTGATCATATAATTAAAGAGTGTATCAAAATGCTCTATTGTAATGTATGCAACATTTTATTTTTGGGGCCAGTTCTGCTAACATTAAGCCAAGCTACGATGATTTCATTGCACTAGTATGCCTGTAGTCCTAGTGGATGTCAGATCATTTTTCTTTTGTGGCACTTATGACACACTGGAAATTTCTCATTGGAAATTAAATTTCTTATGCATGTTATCAACTGAGAAGTGAATTTCATTAGAACACTTGATAGAAACCAGTTATTTTTAGGTCCCCACACACACTACTTTTTATTACACTTCACTGTCAAGGACCTTTGTTTTTAATGTGGAGTTCGAGAAAACACATTCTGAGATGTCAGAGAAGACTAGCAACGTTTGTCCTACTGGGAGAAATGTGGGTGTCACGGGGTGACTCTGTCACGTCCTCAGGTCCCCCTTCTCCGCCTCTACTTTCTCCAGTACCCTCGACCCACCCTTCCTGATCAGGCGGGTGTTTATTGACCGGTTCGTTCCTGTGATTACCCCAAGTGCGGTGTGAGGGGGGCCCAGGCACACCCTCTCTCCAGGCCCCAGCCTAGGGCCCTAAGGTGAAGGAAAATATCTGCTTTCCCCTCACCTGGCTGATGGGGCTATGTGCCGCAAGTCATCAGCCCGCAGGCATTCTACTTACGCCCGCCCTGGGCTACTTCCTCACCCGAGTGTCCTGTACGTCTCTTGCCCGAGGCCTGGACACTCTTCATCCATGTCTCCCACTGACCTCCCCTGTCCGAAGTTCCCTGACACCCTTATGATGCCAAGGGCGCTGCTCCTCCCCCCCCGGGGCTCAGCTGTGCCCTTCCCCAGTGCGCCAGCGTCTTTTAAGTCCGTTTCTCCCCTGCCCCTGCAGGCCCCACCTCCCAAAGGGGGGAGGGATAGCTCAGTGGTTTGAGTATTGGCCTGCTAAACTCAAGGTTGTGAGTTCAATCCTTGCAGAGGCCATTTAGGGATTTGGGGCAAATTTGTCAGGGAAGGTACTTGGTCCTGCTGTGAAGGCAGGGGACTGGACTCGATGACCTTTCAAGGTCCTTTCCAGTTCTAGGAGATAGGCAATCTCTCCATTATAACAACGCCTTCTCCAGTGCTGGCGTCCACTTGTGCCGGAGCCTATCCTGGTGAATCAGCTGCAGTGCTGGCCAACCTGCTGACTGTGCGGCGCGCTGCCGCTGCAGTCTCCCCTGGCAACTTGTCGGCCGCGCAGCGCGCTCCAGCTGCCACCGCAATCTCCCTGGCAGCGGGGGAAGCCGGTTTGCCTCCCTCTGACCCCCGGAGGGGGGCCTAGGGTAGTGCGGGGTTGCGTCATCCCGTCACAGTGGGGTGGAAAAATTTGTTTTTTTCTTGGGACAAATTAGCTCCAGAACAAGGACTTACAGCAAAAGCAGTGTAACATGCTCTCTCGTTCTATCCAGGTCTCTCTCAGTTGCTAAAAAGTTGCATTCCAGAAACTTTGCTTGGCCCAGAATCATGCTGTATTACAAATGTACATCGGTTGCCAAATTTTCCCATCTCTTTGGAATTTGCCATCTTTATTGTACCCACAGGGTTTTATGAACCATATTGGACTTAGATAATGCGATAATATTCCAGGAGTAAGGGGCCTCTTTGTGCTTTTACAACATTAATTCCCTTTCCTAATCACTGCACATGCTGGATGTCCTTGAATATCAGTCTTTACAATTTTTTTTAAAAATATGTCTAGTGGGGAAACTGAATAGCTGCTGAATTCTGATAGCCCTAAGCTTGTGAACCTCAGACTGGGGTTAAGTCCACTTCTTGCCTTGCAAATCCTTTTAGCTGCTTATCTCTGGGCCTTTTTTTTTTTTTTGCCATCACTCTTTTGCCCTTTCCCCAACACTGTTGACAACCGCATGCTGAAAGATATGATAAAACACTGCTAACAACTTCTGAATTACGCCTGAAACTCCAGCTCATCTTCTGCACTCTTATGCACTTGGTTGTTACAACTGGCTCTCAGTGGGGGGTTACATGGATGTAACTCACAATAGAATGTGGCCTGCTATTTGTAGGGTACCTTCACTCCCCGCTCCCCCCGGGCCTAGCTGTTGATGCTCATGTCGGGTGAAAGTTCTGTTGACCTAGTAGCTGTGATAGCGGTAAAGAGATGGGTGGAAATGACTATATCAGTGGCTGTGTTAAAGTTCAATTGGCTTCTTGTAATAGTCTGCACCTCACTTGCTTATATTGTATTCCATCAAGGCCAGACAATGTCCACAGAAACAATAACTCCTCCTCTGACTTGCTCACTCACTGACAGTAGGCGTGAGAACCTGCAGAATGTCATGGTATTGAGCATGGTACAAATACTTACATAGTCAGAAGGACCTAAGTATCCTCAACTCACCTTCCCTTGAGGGCAATCAGCACCTGGCAGGATAGAGCCCTAAATCTCTCTCTCTCTCTGTGTTTAAAAGCAGCCATCATCCATCAGTGCTAAATCCCTTGCTGCTTAAAAGTCTAGATTGATTGCACTGCATCAGAATTCAGCCCTGAGGAAATGGAACAGGATTATTCTAGCTGCTCATAGCTGTCGCCATGAGGGGAGAGGCTGACTCAGGCCATGTAGGGCTAATGTTACCAGCCATCTGAATGTTACCCAGAAGTGAGTTGGAAGCCACACACACACAGGTTTCATGGGCTCGTAGAGCTATGTGTCTATGGGCACATTTTCCACTAGCTGAAGATATTGTGTCAAAGATGCATTTGATGGCTTTAGATAGCAGGAATATTTTGTAAATGCAGTCGTCCTGTCAGACTCCCTTGGTGGTTTTGAACTTCTGCTGTGTAAAAGCCTGTTTTTTCTGCACGGCAGCATCCTTTTCCCCCAACCAATCTGTGCCCCAGGGAAATGTTAATATAAAAAAACCATATACTGTCTTCACAGTTCTACTGCAAGACAAAATGTTTGCAGCTGTGACAAAGGCCATTTCAATCACACAAACAAGTGAAACTGACTTACACTAAGTGCAAATGGCAAGAGAGTAAGGATTTCCTCTCGTAAACATACCGGCTACGTCTACACTGGCAGCTTTTTGCGCGAGAACTCTTTTGCGGAAGAGTTCTTGTGCAAAAACTCTTCCAGAAGAGAGCGTCTACACTGGCATGTGGCTTTTGCGCAAGAGATGTGCTTTTGCGCAAGAGCATCCATGCCAGTGTAGACGCTCTCTTGTGCAAGAAAGCTCTGATGGCCATTTTAGCCATCGGGTTTTCTTGCGCAAGAGATTCATGTTGCCTGTCTACACTGGCCTCTTGTGCAAGAATAGTTGCACAAGAGGGCTTATTCCTGAGCGGGAGCATCATAGTTCTTGTGCAAGAAGCTCTGATTTCATACAGTAGAACGTCAGTTTACTTGCGCAAGAACACACGGCCAGTGTAGCAAGTTTTTGCGCAAGAGCGGCTGCTTTGGCGCAAGATCGCGCCACTGTAGACACTGCCACTGTTGTGAATACAGGTAGTTTCCACCACAGATGAGTTGCAGTTATAGGGAAGAAGTTCCTAGGAATGCCTGGTTACCCTTTCTTAAAGAACTTCAGCCTGAAATTTATTTTTCCTTGGGTATTAAATTTAAAATTGTACATGGCACCAGAGATGGGACTTAGCAATAATATGTGGAATTTACTAGCTGGTTTTCTTTCCAAACTACTATACAAATATTAATTAGTTTTCATAACACCTTTGTCAGGTCATTATTGTTATCCCTATATTATAACGGATGGTGAAACTGAGGCACAAGAGCTAAGGGCTTTGGGCAAGGCCATCACAATTAGTCATCAAAATAGGAGGAAAGAAACCAGAGTTCTAAGCTCCAATCCCTGTGTTCAGTCTATTAGGTCATGCTACTACTCTCTAACTTTAAAAATAAATTCTTTCTTGGGAGCTTTCATGTCGAAAGCTACTTTTTCTCCTGTCAACGGCATTTGGCAGATCCTAGAGCAAATTCTGTATTTCCTACGTGTGCGGCTCAGACACAGATATCAGGAGAGATGAAATGCAAGAGACAAACAAGGTATTAGCTTTGGAATCTGTCAGGAAGATATTTTGCCTGAATTCACTCAGCTTGACAAATTTAAACAATGATTGATCTCTGATTTGCGCCCAGGGAACTGATACACTGAGCAAGAAGGTGCTATTTTTACTTAGGACTTGTCTGCAAGGGAGTTATTAGTCCAGGTGGAAAATGTTTGCACACACACAGCAATTCATTACAACTTGCTAACTCCATACTGATCACACACTCTGGAATCCTTTTTTGAAAGTGACATAAATGTGATGGAAATTGAGCTCAGACTGTTGTGCAGGTGCACACACAGCAGCTGTGTGCTACTTTGGCGTGCCTCCAAGTGCTTTCCCACCATGTTTTGTGGGTGACCATTCCCTGTCTCATTACTGGTTAGTCCTCCACTAGTCTGGTGTCAGGTTCCCCAGATGTCGTCATCTCCGTTTAAAGAAGGGGCCAGAATATTCCCACTCCC
>JANRFK010003679.1:64379871-64413122 GCA_030068395.1 Apalone spinifera | reverse complement strand
CTTCATTTGCAATTTCAAAGTGTCTAATTTACATCCCTCTGTTGAAAGAGGGATATAGTCTAGACACACCCCAGGTTGGGAGGGACTCACCTGCGGGGCTGGGAGCTGCAGCTGCTTGATTCAGGTAAGAGGCAACCCTTGCTGAATAGGAGCTGGTGCAGCTGAAGACCAGCCATTTCCCTGCTTTGGAGTGTCTGGTCAGTAGATCTGACCGGATGCTGCCAGGTCCCTTTTTCGACTGGAATTTCCAGTTGAAAACTAGACACCTGGCAGCCCTACTCTTGAGGCCAGTCAGTGGATTAAAGATCTTTGAGTAGATATTGCTAAGCAGTTGACTGTGAGCGCCACAACTGGGATACCAACCAGTGCAGGGTAAAGAGAAAACCGCTCAGGAGCCTGTACATTGACACCAGGGATGTCAGAAACCAGTCCCACAGGGGAAATCTGACCTGTCCATTTTTGGAGGAACTGGGCAGAATTTTGGTCAGTTACTGTACCACCCAGCCCCAGAAGGCTGTGAACCCTGCTGCCTGCTCCCGAGGCTGAACAGTGAGACTCGCTGGAGGACGAATGCAAGGAGGCCAGCGAAGAGCTGATCCCCAAAGCCAGGGTTTCTTTCAGACGCAGGACTCAGAAGCTCCACAGCTAGAAAACTGCAGCTTCCGAGCTTAAACCCAGGCCAGGATGGGATGACTGATCTCTCCAGGGAATCTCTGCATATAAACCATTGGTTATCGTGTTTATATGATGCTGGCTAATGTCTGTTCTGTGTACCCCATGGCCACAGCCATTTTAGGGGATTTGAGGCAGGAGACTGTTCCTCCAGCTCCTGCCTCTTTCTTTCTCCCTTGGCTCAATCTGTCTGCTCAGCCTCCCATATACGTTTTCAAATGGCAGCTGCTATAGACAGGCAAGTGGTCTCTGTCTCGTGCAAGTGTCCTGACTGTCAAGCACTTTCACACCCGTGCCATAGAGGGCATGTGGCCACCTACCTAGTCTCCTTACTGCTCCCTGCATCTGTCCTGCTTCACGAATGCGCTGCCCCCCACCCACCAGCCTTGTTTGACAACTCAAAATGGAGGCTGGCCGCATAGCAGAGCTGCAGCCTGCACTGCTCCCCTACCCCCTTCCTCCCCCTGCATCCACCATTTAGCATCACTGAGGTCCCCCCCAGACTGGGCAGAATCGCAGGGTCGGAAAGTCAAATGCTATTATAGCCTCTACAGAAAAGGAATAACAACTGCTTTTGCTTGGATTTTTCCCTACTTTCTCAGCCAAGGCATCTGCAGTGGCCAGCCCCCAGGATTGGCAAATTCTGAGCTAGGAGGATTTATCAGAAATTTTAAAAAGACACCCCCCACCCAAAAAAAAAAAAACCCCAAACGCCATGGAGCAATTATAGCTCCAGCTCCATGTGTATATTCCCAGGCCCAGAGATTGCAATGAGAAAAGGTGCTTTTATCCCAGCTTGAGTGGCTGACTAGCCTAAGGGAGGGAGGGAATGGAAAACTTCACAGATATCATTACAGAGTCCCAAATTAAAATGAAAATAGGTGGCGGCTGTCAGGGCTGGAGTAAGAAATGGGCTTTAGTGGCTGCAGTCCAGAGTCCCCCATAGTTGTATTCCTGGCTGGTGCTGCATGGATGGTGTGTGTGTGGGGGCAGGGGAGGAGGTGGTGCCACATACTGCCATTCCTCCTCTTCTGCCATTCCTTCTCTTCTTCACCCTCTCATAGCTGCAACAGCCACCACGTTGGGAATCTCTGTCCTAGTGCTGCCCTGGCCTACAGACTCTGTCCCCTGTAGTTCCCATTGGCTATGATTCCCAGCCAATGGAACCTGCAGGGGTGGAGCCTGCAAAGGAGTAGAGGCTGTACAGAGCCATCTATTCCACACACACATCCCCACCAAATGGGGCCTGCTGCAAGTAAGCATCCACAACTCAACCCCCTGCTCCTGCCCCCTCCCATGCCCTAACTCCCTCCCGGATCCTGCAGCTCCAGCTCCTCCCACACACTGATCCTCTAATTTTTGACCTCACCGAGAGCCTAGGAGGCCCCACCAAATCTAGTAGCCCTGGGCCCTTAGGAGCGTTAATCTGGGCCTAGGGGAGGTACTTAGGGACTAAGAAGAGAGAAAAAATGGAGCTTTCCAGAGAGATCCCTGGAGTGGTCCAAGACAGCAGTTTCCTGGGACAGTGTTAACATGGCAAAAAAGAAATGTGGAGGCAATTCCTAGAGCCAATACAGAATGCTGTGCTGCAGCACATGCAGCTCTTACGGCAGCAGACATTGCTGCCCCTGGACCATACATCGTGCTGGAAATGCCAGCCACTCTTCCCTGCAGCACCGCTCCCAGAGGCATTTCCCCCAGACCATGCAGAGGGTAGTAAGAACAGCTGCACCTGGGACCCCAGCTCTTTAGTCATCTGACCCCTGTCACACAAAAAATCATATGTGGGTCCTGCAGCTTAGCAGGCCTGGGATGGAAGTTTCCATCCTAGCTGTACACAGCCTGGTAATCTTGTACCCTGCAAGCGCAAACAGCAGCTGGGCTTTATCAGCTTTAACCCATGCCTTGAACTGGGAAACTACTAAGTGGTAAACAAGTTTGCCCTCCGGTTCTCAGCCCTGTTGGAACATTGAGAGTGGCATAGGGACGGTACACACACATCCAGTAAACAACTGTAGTATAACTAGTGTAGGGAGTCCCATGCCCGGTGAGTCTTACCAGGGACCTAGAACTCGGAGGGTGCCCTGGATTCCCCCAGCTGGAGCTACATCCACTGCAGCCTGGTGCAAGGTGTCAGGAATGGGACTCCCCATAGACTGAAGGGGAGTAAGCATTTCTAAGTGCCTATTGTGCTCTTATGCATTGCTCTGCCTGTGCTTATTGATGTGTCACTTTGCAGTAGTTGTGTAACCATAAGGCAGCATTAATCCTGTAATAGTAGTGATGTAGTGAGATTAATAAAAGCAATTATCCCTAATCGACTCTGTGTGAAGCGAATCCATAATTCTGTTTGGCCATGCCCCTGTGAGTTAACTCCCTAATAACTTTGAGCCTTGCCCCTCAACACCAGCATGCCCAAGTGCAAGAAGATATGACAAATATTCACCTGAGACTTGTCTGTTCCTTCCCTTCTTGACTTCTGCTCTTCACTGCACTGTGCCACTAGGCAGTGTGGGTTACATTATGGTTTAAACTAACGGTTTATTTTTTTTGCTATGTAAAAAATTGTTTCATACCAAAAAACCTGACAATTCATTGGTAAGGAGTTGTCAGTGCATTTCACACCAAAGAGCCGTAGATATTAAAATAATTCATACAGTTGTATGGCAGCATTTAGGCACAGAGTCTGTGTAAAATAAGGATTGCCACAAGATTGTACTTCCCCCACCCATAGACCCACAATCTTCCCCCCTCCATGGGTTGCCAGGTGCATGTACAGCTGCACATCTTCAGGCCTGAGACTCAAAACAGGAGCAGTAGGCATCCCTGCCAGTACTGCCCCAGCTGTTTCCATTTTGTGTTGGCTACTCGCTCCGCTGCTCAAATGGCTTTGAAGCGGCTGCACCTCAGCCTCTACTAGCCCATCACTGTTGCTTTCTCCCTTACTCTCACAAATGCTGGGCAAGAGACAAAAGTACTGCTCTAACCCTGAGCATGCTTTTAAAACTCCATTTCCAACCTATTCCTCAAGCGGCACCGCCTTCCTTTGATGGCCAAATGCACTCACCGCTGACATTCTGCAGCTACTGAGGGGGTGGTGGTGATTAAACAGTTCCTTTCACAAGTTGTTTGGACAGAAGAACAGCTTCATTAACCAGAGGATATGCCGTGTCTCCCAGGATAACAGAAGCAATGTCCATAGGGATCCTGGGGGCAAACAATCCTTTCTCCATTAAGGTAAATCAGTTTGGAAAAATCCTAGAATTGTGGACCCTTTCAGACCATCCTGCATTTATCAGTAAACCTGCCACAATGATCAACAAATGTGTGTTGTACTGTGGATAAATACCCCTTTCTGTTTATGAATTCTGAGCTCTGGAGGGCAGCAAATAGGCACATGGGTCCCATTGTTTGACCAAATATCATTCAGGAACTCCATCATGTGAAGCTATCAATAATCACTTCAGTATTACCAAGCTTGATAACTTGGGGCAACAGCACCTTTTTCACCTGCATGACAGTGGCCCCAAGCAGTTAATCTCCTGGCACTGAATAGGTTGGCTGTGGACCAGTAGCATTTGGCAGTGGCCAGCTTCCGGATGGCAGTGGGAAATTTCCATGGGCATGTTGGGGCTTGCTCAGCACATACCTCTGAAAAGATCCATCTTCCCCATCCTGAAATTCTCTCACCACTACTGGTCACCATGGAGCTGCAGAATGATCCTTTCCCACCAATTGACGTTGGTTTCCCGGAGCCCACAAATGGTGCTGCATAGCGTGAAGCTGCTGTAAGAGCCTCTCCTCTATTATCCATTGGTTGGCCTCTTCTTTCCTCACCCTCGTTCCACTTCCAGCACTGTTGCTGTGGCGACAGTATCCGTTAGGTAGCGTTGTGGGCAAAGTCCAGAGCTCAATTCATCCCGCTTTGGGGGCTAAAATGCAGCGCAGGCAGAATGTGTGTTTGTAGTTGCCAGGATCATTGGGTCTGATTTGAAAATGGTGCTAGTCCGTGTAGTGAGGAAGAATGGAGCAGAGACAATGGAAACTTGGGATTTTTAGAACCTGGAATTCACCTGGCTTCTGCTTTGCATCCTACAATGCACGGCAAAAAAAATCGCAGAATGTACGTGGCTCAGCACGGAAGCAATGCTATCTTTTCAGGAGTAGGAGCCAGAGCACGACTTGCTTACCGATGTTTTGGGAAAACAACACAATTGTTTTCTGCTTCCCTTGTTACCCCCAAGAGTCCAAATCCAGGCGTGCTGGGAGGAATTATGATTATACCCTGGGCTGGATGATGTTTAAACATGTAGGCTGTGTCTAGACTGGCCAGTTTTTGCGGAAAATCAGCCGCTTTTCCGCAAAAACTGGCCAGCTGTCTACACTGGCTGCTTGAATTTCCGCAAGAACACTGACTTCCTACTGTAGGAAATCAGTGCTTCTTGCGGAAATACTTTGCCCTTCCCGTTCAGGCAAAAGTCCCTTTTGCACAAATGATTTGCGCAAAAGGGCCAGTGTAGACAGGACGGCATTATTTTGCGCAAAAGCGCGTCTAGATTGGCACAGACGCTTTTCCGCAAAAAGTGCTTTTGCGGAAAAGTGTCCGTGCCAATCTAGACGCTCTTTTTCCGAAAATGCTTTTAACGGAAAACTTTTCCGTTAAAAGCATTTCCGGATAATCATGTCAGTGTAGACGTAGCCTATGTGGGCAGCTCAGGGCCAGCCTCCCTCTCAAAGTCTGTGGATGAGACTGGTCTAATATATAAAATATGGTCTGGAATTTTGTTCTGCCCTTTGACAACCTTCTATGAAGACTGTGGGACGTCTTTAAATTACTTTCTTATGAGTGTGATGCATGCCTCTGTCCATTTGATTCATATTATGCTGTCTGTTACATGGGTGCAAAGAGTTTACTTCAATTCTGTTTTTTTAATACATCTTCATGAAGGCAGACATGAGTGATAGATAGCTCAATCGCTGTTTCTTAAACCATGCAGGTGTCTAGTCCTGCTTTTGTTTTGTCCCTGTCCCAGGGGAGAACAACTACCCCTATGTTAGGACAGAGCCAGTGCCTTACCCAACTTGCCAAAGACTTAAACTTGCTAATAACTCTTATCCTCAGTAAGAAATACAGATGGGGAAGGAAAGGGCAGGAAGAGACCAGGTGTTAGAATCTATTAAAAGTTGACTTAACAAAAAAAGGCCAGACCAGAACCAAAGAAGAAGATTGGGCTTGTCTCCACTGTGCCAGAGATTGATGGGCAGTAATCGATCCACCAGCCGTCGATTTATCATGTCTGCTGAGACGCAATAAATCGATCTCCGAGCAGGCTCCTGCCAACACAAGTACTCCACCAAGATGAGAAGAGTATCCAGAGTTGGCAGGAGAGCAGCCCCTGCTGACCTTACTTCGTGCAAGATGCTGTGGTAAATATGTCAACATCAGCTTTGCTATTTGCGTAGTGGAAGCAACGTAGATTAGGTCGACGGTGGAGGTTAGCATACACTAGACCAGAGAGTGTGACTGCAGGGTTCCTTACTAATTCTATGTTGCCAGCTCCCTGGCTTGATAGAAGCTCTTACCTGTTACTGCCCAGGTGAGCTTCACTCCTGGTTAAACCCAGGACATCCTGGCTTCTCAGGTGCAACCTTTCCTGCCTATATTAACTCCCTCAGAGCTAGACTGGGGGAAATGCCTCATTACAACATGAAATTAATTAAAAATACTTTTTCTAAACTCTCTTGCCTTTTATCTTGTGTTTCTAAGATATATTTGAGTGAATGGATAAAGGGAAAGTGGTAGATGAAATAATATTTGAATATTAGTATGTCTATAATGTGTCTCAGTATATTACACTATAAATAGATTCAAATCCGCTTGGATAACATCAGTGTTACTTGAACTGAAAATTAAGTAGATGCTGTTAACAAATGGCATAATATTGATTTAGAGGATGGGATCTCTTAAGCACTTAAGGGATCTCTATCGTATCAAGTCTTAATTCCAGTAAATAGCACATTATTGATATTCGCAGCATGGGAGGAGTTGCAAGTATCGGAGAGAACCGAGAAATAATACACGGCCTCAAACATTAGAAACTTAGGAAATTATAAAATGGGAATTGGCTTGAAAACATGTGGCTAATATATCTGGGGGAAAATAATGCAAAACACAGATAATAAATCAGAGGGAAGCATCCAGGGAAAACAGTGGCTGAAAGAGACACATGGGTGATAGTGAACAGCAGATCAAAAATAAGTTGCAATGTGATACACCTGCAATAGAAAGGTCAATGCTATTTTGAATTACCAGTGCAAAGGCATCACGGGAGATGGACTGATAGGTAATACTCCCTCTCGGGGGGGAGGGGGAGAGTTAAAACTCCTTTTGGTTCACGTGGCTGAGCTCCTGCCCATGGGCTAGTCTATAAGGGGAACAGGTTGGAGTCTCAGCTCTGATGATGGGCAGAGTGAATCCAGTCACTAGTCGAGGAGGCTCTGCTAACAGATAACAGCTGTGCACTGATTGGTAGCTGTGCGAGGTGCTAGTGGTTCTGACAAGCCTGAAATCTTAGCGCACAGCATGTGTCATTTATGGAGCCGTTCTACAACTGCAGTCTGAGACGAGACTCTGTGGCAAAAAGGCCCCAGTTCTTGGCAAACAACTCTCCTCTCAGACCTGAGAAACTCCTGCCCCCAAACCTATGTCATGCAGGTCTCTACAGAAAGCTCGAAACTGGTCAAGATTCCCAATCCTGGAGCAATGGCTGCACAGGCAGTAATTAATGTATTTATATTGCAAGTCCTCTCCATGGGCTCGGAGTGGAAGTTAGTGTCCAGAGGGGCATGGCTCAGTGAGTGCCCGTTCAAGCAGGAGAGAGTTGCCTCTCTTCCTTGGTTAGCCAGCAATGCAATGCAAGGTTCAGCCTTGCTCCGTCCCAAGACTATCAATGGAAAACCATCAGAGGCCTCTCCAGGCAATCGAAACCACTGGGAGGTTAAAAAAAAAAAAAGGAATGTTTCCACAGACACACCCCCGGCCTATGAACAAAGACAAAAGCCTGTTGCAGATACTAGAGGGTGGGGAAAGAAAGACGCTCTGCCTCCTCTCAGTGAGGTGATGTCTTGGAGAGCAGGGATAGAATCATAGAATACTAGGACTGGAAGGGACCTCGAGAGGTCATCGAGTCCAGTCCCCTGCCCTCATGGCAGGACCAAATACTGTCTAGACCATCCCTGATAGACATTTATCTAACCTACTCTGAAATATCTCCAGAGATGGAGATTCCACAACCTCCCTGGGCAATTTATTCCAGTGTTTGACCACCCTGACAGTTAGGAACTTTTTCCTAATGTCCAACCTAAACCTCCCTTGCTGCAGTTTAAGCCCATTGCTTCTTGTTCTATCCTCAGAGGCCAAGATGAACAAGTTTTCTCCCTCCTCCTTATGACTCCCTTTTAGATATCTGTGTTCTGATGAAAGATTGGATCCAGGCTCAGGGAAGGCAGTCAGCTCTGCAGGTAGAACTCGGGAGACAGGGGCAGCTTACTTTCTTAAATAGGAGACGTTACTCTTAATGAGTGTAGATCCAGAGTCACATTTTGTGATTGCAGCCGTTTGGTTCCATCCCTCCCTCTTGTTTCTAGTAGCATCTTTCCCCTTTCTTAAATAAGCCTTTCCCCCCCGGATGGTGTGTCATAAAAGAGCAGGGATGATCTAGATGGTGCTTGGTCCTGCCGTGAGGGCAGGGGACTGGACTTGATGACCTCTCGGTCCCTTCCAGTTCTAGTGTTCTATGATGCTAAGTCAGTCAGTAAACTGGGGTCCGGGGCTCATGGGAACAGAGGATTTGGGATTTCTGTGAGTAGGAAGCATCAGTGGCTGGATATCATGGGGGTACAAGTCACTCAGGGACTGGGGTGCACCTATTGTAACATGCAAGGGTGCTCACATCCAGCAAGGCATAGGCAAGACTTCCTCTTGCTGGAGGAAGGGGTAACGAAGTGACTCTCAGGACCCCAAGAACAGTGCTGATTTTTCAGGCGGACCAAGCAAGAGCCCTAACTCCCCTTTGGCAAGGTGAACATGAATTCCATTGTATAGTGAGATTAGAGGAGCTGCCCAGAGCTATGGCAGAACTGGGAGACGAAGCCAGGTTCCTGGGGTGGGGTTCCCGGCTCCCATTCCCATGCAGCGAGGTAGAGAATTGGTGGATTGGAGAGATGCAGGGGTGTGGGGACTTTTTACAGCGGAGCAGCAAAGGAGAAGGCTCTTGCATCAACAGCGAGGGGCAGAGAGGTATTCAGTGGTAGATGAATGCTTCCCACTCCTGTCTAAACACCTTCATAAACCTGTGTCTGTGTCCCAGGGCTTTTAATAATCAATCAGTGGAGGTAATGGGCTGGAGAGCACGAAGCATTGTATCTGAGCCGAGTGTGTAACCCTATCACAAAGGACTTTCCGGGGGGGTAATGATTTTACGGTTCCAGTCTGTGGTGAACTGTTCTGCATCTCGAGCACTGCTGCCTAGCTATTAAATAACTAATAATTAACCAGGAGAGGCCATTCAAAGCATCTGGTGTGGTGATGCCTGGTAATAACTTTAAGGTTTGTGTGTTTTCTACACATCTATAGTAGGACCATGTGCTGGAAGAGAGTAAAACATGTATGGGGGGGGGGGGGAGAAGAGAGTTTGTGATGGCTGAACTTTTTCAATTTATAAATAAATCGGTTTTGCTATTTGCAGTTAAGTTGGCAAAGTCTAGTGCTTTGTTCTGGAGGTTGCTTAGAAGCAGGGTACCGCTGGGTTTATATCTAGGCAAGTAGCCACCTCCATCAGCGGAACCCTACTGTAGCATTCGGCATTCTTCCTAAAAGATTTATCTGAAACAAGAGCCACGGCTGGAGTGTTTAAAAAATGAAAAACGCCACCCCCCTTCCCAAGTGTTTGTGCAGTGTGGTTTTAATCATCATTGTGTTGCTTCAGGTTGCAGTGTGTAAGGGGGTGGGAAGGGATGTTGCATCTATAGAAAATGCTTTGAGCTCCCTGGCTATTTCAGGAAGACTCCAAGTCTCCTCCTCCTTATGTAAATAAACATGACAGATCCCACGGCTTGTGCTGAGGCAGGGAGTGTCTGAGAGTGGGTGGAGGCTGCTTGAAAGGGTGAGCAGCATTCTGTGGTGCACGGGTGTTATGTATGCACTTATTGAGAGGCGCTAAGCCTCCGTGCGTGTGTGCGTGTGCCTGTGCATGCTGATAATGACTGAATTTGCAGGCTTCTACATTGCTGCTCTGTGAGAAAGGGACTGCAAGGTAGCCAGCCACCTTGAGCAGTACTATGGGGGGACAGATAACAAGAAACACACTCTACGGTAAGGTGCTAACCACCTCTGGTCTTTATACAGCAAACTGTATATGTAAATTCTTAGCCCTCTGCTTGACCCTTCTGCAGCAGAGAGAATATGGCTCGGAAAGGTAAACGAGGTGCAGCACTGGGGACTGCTGGCTCTGATGATTTTTTCCCCTAGTTCTCTTTAAAATATTGTTTGAGAGCCGATCTTATTTAAAGCAGAAGCCTGGGGGTAGGGTGTGTGTTTATTTTATCTAATTCCATATGTCATCTTGTTTTATTGCTTTGAATGAGAGACAAATATTTGTCTATATAATGTTGACTCCTATGCCGACAGATAACATGGACAAAAAGGGTGTGTGTGTGTATGCCCCGACAACCTCCACCAGGAAAAATGGCAAATAAGCATCCATGTAGGTTTTAGGTTAAGAGAACATACCAGGGTTTCAAAACCAAAATGTTCATCTTTATCAGTGGGGTTTTATTTTAATCATAGAGGGTGATACTCTGGTCTGTTTTGTTTTAAAATTTTAGTTTGATATGGTTTAAAACAGATGCTGGCTTGAAGTGACTGATCTTAGACTAAGTGAAATCCATAAAGCACTGTATGCTGTATGTGTCTGCAGGATCATACGCTGCGTGTGGGGTGGGGATTAGAGAATAGTGCATAGGACAGTGCTGAAGCAAACTTTAGGACTGTTAATATAGATACACAGCCTCTCTCTGTGTGTATGTGTGTAATATCTCACACACCAGAATCTGCAAGAGAGAAATATTGTACTCAATTAATATTGCACTTGCTCGTTGCTTTGAATTGTTGTCTTTAACTTCTGGATATTGGAAGTTACGTATGCGCTTATTGGGAGTGCATACCTGACAATATTTGGATATGAACCTATCTATATTACAATAATACATGTGACACTAAAATGTGCTGTAAAGACATATTTGTAAACACATATATATTATTCTCATACCTACACAAAATGTAAATAATTCTTGAGTTGAGATTGTATTGCAAATACTTTATTTATATTGGTCTGTTCCAATCCTGATTTTTCTTAATTTTTCACCATTGTTGAACAACAATATAATTAACAAGTAAATATATTAAAAAACATGTATAGATGATTCCTTTCTCTCATATACAATGAGAACATATGTCTCTATAGATATTACTATTTGTTCATGAGTTACCTTCCGAATTTTAACCTTTTGCCAGACCATCTTGTGGTTGTTTTTTTTTTGCAACCCCCACAATTCAGATGCTATTTGCAAAATAACACTATTGTTATGTCATCAAATAAAAAGTGGGAAGTCCCTGCATAGTAGTTGCTTTGTCATCAATGCTGGATTTTGGTCACTTCAGTTTTTTCTTTAAGCTGTTATTTTCTAAGTGAATTGGAGAACCTGGCATAGAAACATTATTTGCATGATTGTATCTAGGTGTTGGGTTTCCCTGCTGTGGATGTTTCTCACTTGCCACCACCATTGCGGTGATCACAGAACTTCTGCCTTTCACTGATACTGCACCAGAGAACACAATTCTTGAGGTTTTACTGTTTGTAAGGGGTGTGAAAACAAAATTAGGAGACATGGGTAATTAACTTCCTCAATTTTGTCTCTTTTAAATAAAGAGTAAAAGCTGCAAATTATATGGTCAACCGATAGCCGAGACTGGAAACAATTTTACAAATGATGGCCATAAAGGATATTTTAAAAAAAAGTAAATGTATGAAAACACTTTTTTTTAATTGGAAATTTGAGATCAACTGCAGTTGTAGTTTGCCTGCCTGTGGCTACCAACGTTCCATATGTCTATTGAATGCAATTGTTTATATTTCAACAGTATCTAAAATGTTTACTTGATTAAAATGATCATTAAGCACGAATAATGGAATGGTAGTGAAAGGAGCTGGGTTGGTCCCCCAGAGGCCTGGAATCTTTTGTTTAGAAAAAGAACAGGTGCAGCAGCAGCATTGCAAGCTCCCATCAAACAGACGCTTGCCAGTATCCCTTGACCCTAAGCGGGAGGGCACAGGTGACAATTTTTGAAAGCATGTTAGGTAACTTAGGAGATTCGGCTACATCGCACTCCTGAGGTGCTGATGCAGGGTGTGTGGACATATCTGAGCTAGCTTTGGTTGAGAAAACTTGCTGAAAATAGCCATGTAGCCACATCAGTACAGGTTACCCTCATGGACACAGCCCTGCCTGGGAGCATACGCGAGTTCTCGGCTCGTGCCTCTGCCTGTGCTGCTGTGGCCACACTGCTACGTTTAGCTAGGTCACTCGGAAATGCCCACATGTGCTCCAGTTAGAGATCCTGACTGCAGAGCAGACGTAGCCTAAGAGTACGTCCGCACTGGAGCGGGTGGATGTTATTGCCTCGCTCTGATCAAGCTAGTGCACTAAAAATAGAAGCGTAGCCATGGGCGTGGGAAAGGCTAGCTGCCCCTGGTGCATGCCTCGGGTTTCAGATTGAGCTAGGGGCTGCTAGCCATGCCTGTCAATGGTGCTGCCTTCTGTTTTTAGGCACTACCAGCTGTAGCGGAGAGACTGGACTAGACTCCATTAAATTCTTGGCGGCTCTGCTGAAGCTGCCTCCATTGACGCTACTGATGGTGGACCTTGTTTGGTGTGATATGAACATATATCCACCAGAAACCCGGCTGAAACCCACAAGCTCGTCTCATTGCTAGGTAGCAGTTGCCAACTAGCAATGCGTAATTCACACAGGTTATTACTGCCCTGGCTGGGTTTCAATGAGAGAGACAGACTCAGTTTGGCACTTTACAGCACAGTAAGTGGAAAAAATACTCCTTCCCCCTGAGCACAGCAAGTTACAGGGTCGTAAAGTACCAGTGTGAACCAGCCATGTTCCCAGTGCGGTTAGCTATTCCCCTTGTGGGTGTGGTTTACATAGGGCATTGGGAGATCTTGTGCTGTGGATGGACTTTCAGTGTAAATCACTGCTGCATCTGTGCTTTAAACTGCTAAGTGCAGGTAAAGCCTAGAGAGGAAACTCTTCATATGCCAGTCACATGAGTGGTGAAACGAGTATGATGGTGGGTCGTTTGCTATGGAATATTTTGGCTACACTCATGCTGGATAGGGGCTCACAACAGAAAGGAAAACTTGGAAACCCTCTGTCATTGTAACTAAGGCGAGGTCTACGCTACAGAGCTTTTGCGCAAAAGCTCACGGAGCGTCCACACCTCAAGTGCGCTTTTGCGCAAGTAAATCGAAAGAACAGAGGGGTTTTTCCAGTGTAGGTATTCCTCATTCTACGAGGAGTGACTCCTTTTTGCGAAAGAGTTATTTCGCAAATATGTATCCTTTGGTATATATGGTCGTGCCAATTTTCTTCCACTATTTGATCTGAGGAAGTGGGTCTGGCCCACGAAAGCTCATCACCTAATAAACCATCTTGTTAGTCTTTAAAGTGCTACATAGTCCTGTATTTTGTATTCCTGAGCGGATGAATGTAACTGTCCCATTTTGTAGTCAAAGACACTGAGGAATGGAGAGGTAAAGAGTCTTGCCCAAGGGCAACTAGATTGGAGCTATGCTTAGGAGTAGAGCAACTAGTCCTAGTGCCCCCCCCCCCATTTCCACTGTCTTCAACCAGAGTATGGAAGGACAGCAGTGCATTCCCTAGTAGTGGGGCTGATGGGTTCTCAGGGCAGTCCTGTATCAGCTCTTAGTGAAATCCGGTCCCACCACAGGGACTTGGAGGTAAGGCACTTTAAACTGTGGGGAGGGATAGCTTGGTAGTTTGAGCATTGCTCTGCTAAACCTAGGGTTGTGAGCTCAATCCTTGAGGGGACTATTTAGGCATCTGAGGCAAATGTGTCAGGGGTGGTACTCTGTCCTCCCATGAGGGCAGGGGGCTGGAGTGGACTCAATGACCTCCTGGGGTTCCTTCCAGCTCTATGAGATGGACATCTCCAGATAGTATAACTAGAGAGGATGGAGTTGAATTGGGCTGAGCTTCCTGTAACAGGCCCCTGAATTAAAACCTTTCCAGCCAGCAGATCACAAGATGGATTTAGTGCATGAATGACAAGCCTGTTGGCTTTTAAATGGGAAATGTCTTATAATTGTGTGTGTACATAAAAGACAAGTTTTATCGCTGTCTTGCCCCATGTAGATGAATGTCGTGCAGTGTCGGAGCATCATTGCATAGTCATGATCACATGCCACTGTGCATTACTTGTGTTCTAGTTTATCCTATTCTGTTTCTCTCTCCCTCCCCCAAGCTAGGGATGTTAAATTTTGATTAATCAGCGAATCGAGTAGTTGATGGAATTTTCAATTAGTCGATAAGGGAGTGTGTGCTCACTATCCCCGCTGCGCCTGGACCTTTGAAATGTAGCAAGAGCCTCCCGCTGCTCTATAGTCCCTTGCTGCGCCTCTGCCTCCCCTGTCCCTATGCAGAGATGGTGCTGGGGGGAGCCGTTTTTTAGCTGGCTCCCCCCCCAGCACTGGCTCCTGCTTCCCCCCCTCCCCTTTCTGCCTCTATCATAAGCATATGCTTATTGGGTAGTCAACTGGTCAACTACTCGACTAATCACTGACATCCCTATCCCAAACCCCTATCAATACTGAGTATAATTGTGGATATATAATCCAAAGAGAGTAAAAGGTGCGAAGAGGAAGTTCAAGATGAGTATAGCTGGGGCCATAAACTTTTTAAAAAATGACATCCATAAATGATTTTGTTTAAAAAGGTCCCTTTTACAAAGGAAATGTTAGTCCCAGAAGAGGTTTGTCTTGTTTATCGGAGGCTGTGATGTCCCTATTTTGATAAAGTGAGCATTTGTACACATAAAATATGTACATACAAAATTGCACAAAATAGTTATCTCAACCAGTACTTGCCATTTATTCCTAAATGAAATATAGTTGCTGTATGTGCATAGATAGTAGTAAGCATATGCCTGCAATAAATTCGGAGTTGACTCTATATTGCATGCTGTATTTCTTTTTAATGCTCTTTTCTGTAAGAAGTAAAAATGGTTATTTCATATTTTTGATCATTCAGAAACAAAGAGTAGCCCTGTACCACTTAGTCTATGTCTAAACTACATTCCTCTTCCAAAAGAGGAATGTAAATGAGCCCGATCAAAAATTCAAATGAAGTGCAGATTTACAAATTTTGTGCTTCATTTGCATAATCGTGCGAGAGTGCTTTTTCGAAAAAGGGTTTTTAAAAAAGAAACCACAGTCTAGACGGGGTTCTTTCGAAAAAATACCCCTTTTTCGAAAGAACCCGTACTCCTCATTTTTTCGGGAGTATGGGTTCTTTCGAAAAAGGGATTTTTTTTGAAAGAACCCCATCTAGACATCCGGTTTCTTTTTTGAAAAAGCGCTCGCATGCAATTATGCAAATGAAGCGTGAGATTTGTAAATCCGCGCTTCAGTTGAATTTTCGATCGGGCTCATTTACATTCCCCTTTCGGAAGAGGAATGTAGTTTAGACGTGCCCTTAGACTAGAGACTAACAAAAATACATATATAGTCTCATGAGCTTTCGTGGGCAAAACCCACATCCTCATGAGAGCTCATCTGAGGGAGTGGGTTTTGCCCATGAAAGCTCATGATAGTACATATATATTTTTGTAAATCTCTAAGCTGGGAGTGGGGGAACCTTTTTTGGGTCGGGGGCTGCTGACCCATAGAAAAATCAAGGGGCCACAAAAAAACCCACACACACCAAACAAGCCCTCATGGATGTGGCCCCCGGCTGAGAAGGAGAAAGACACAAAGACATTCCCCTCACACACTGGGACCTGGGGGGGGCCCCAGGCTAGTAGATTTTTGTGCCCAAGTCCCACAGGAAGGAGCCCTGAGCCTTGGGAGCTGGATCCAGGCAAGCCAGGGACCACATCCAGCCTCCTGGCCTAAGGTCCCCCACTCCTGCTCTAAGCCCTGGTCTACACTAGGACTTGATTTCAAAATAACCTCCCCCCAAAGTCAAATTTATAAGCAGAGCGTCCACACTACCAAGCCCGTTATTTCGAAATAACGGCCCGCAGACTTCAAAAGCTTTTTTCAGGAGTAATGCTAATTCTGAAATCGTTATTTTGAAATAATGGAAGTGTTGACGCTCCGGTGCCACTAATTCAAACTAATTATTCCCCAGTGCTTCCTGGGGCGCTAAGTCCGAGGTAGCGCGTCCACATTAACGGAGCCTGCCTTGGACTAATTTCGAGGCTTCCCCGAAGTGTGAACATGCTAGTTTGAATTTGTTAAATCAGGAGTTAAGTCAAATTTCGTAATTTCAAAATAATGTCCTAGTGTAGACATGGCTTGAGGTGCTATAGGCCTACTCATTGGTTTTAAAGTTACAGACTAACACAGCGACCCCTCTGAGACTTGAGAATTCAGAACACTACTGTAGCTCATTTGTTGAAGACCAAATTCAGAAGGGCCAAATCGTGGGGGTTTTGCTTGAGAGAAACTGCAGGATTTGGCCCACCCCTGTGCTCCCTAGCCAGAGTGAGGAGTGCCACAAACTGCACTTTCCCTTTGCTCCTTGATGAAGGGAAATAGCCAGCAATATTCTTGTACGAATTGGGGTGGGCTGAACTTTAGCCGCCCCCCCCCCTTCCCCCTTCCTAAGGGTGCCTGGAAAATTGGAGGCTCAGGGAAGGGGAAGTCGCCCTGCCTAGCGATTGTCTCTTTTCTGCGTGGTTTTATGCGAAGCAATCCCATCCCAGGCTCATCCCATTGTCCTGGCACAACCAAACCCTGACCTTGCTTTAAATTATGGCAAGAGAAAGCTGCCTACTGAATTTGGTGGTCCTAGTTCTTATAGTTTAGGAAGAGTTCTTGAACAAGCGGACAGACAGACATACTCAAATATATAGCAGATTGCCCGTGTGTTCTCACAAGCACTTCCCACAATCATGCTGCGGAATATTTCTTAGCAGCAGCAAAGAAAAAGAAGCACAAAGTGTGCCATTTCCCACATTGTAATCCGCATTATTGTAACTGGGGTGGTGGTAATGGTGGGGAATGGCTACTGGGAACAGAGTGCCACACCTTTTTGATTGTGGGTTTGGGAAGCAGCAAAGTCCAAAAGATCTATTTGGTTTATATTGTTTAGATTGTAAAGTACTGTGGACCTCACCAATGCAAATAGCATCTGGCGTGTGCATTAGGGATGTGAATGGATAACCTGGGTAACCGGTAAGCATCACTCTTAATGGCTGATGCTTACCAGGTAATGCTTAACCATTACCTGGGAGCAGCTCCACCCCCGTGCTTGCTCAAGGCTGACGAATCCTAGCCTGCGTGGACTTGGAGCCAGAAGCTATTCCCCAACTTCTCCCAGCTGCTGCTTCCGGCTCCATGCAAGGCTGCCGACTCCCAGCCCTTGCCCAAGGCGTGGGGGCCATGCCAGCCTGCCCATGGTGAGAGGGGGGCCTGTTCAAGCCTGATGGGCTGGAACAGTCCCCTGCCCACCCTCGTTTAATCAGTTAACCGATTAAACATAACGTTTGGCCGGTTAACTCATTAAATGGGATTTACATCCCTAGTGTGTACTCACGGACACACACCACGCGTTTGCCAGTTTACCTCTCCCACAGACATGGCAAGCCCCCTTCGTAGAGGAACCACAGTGTTTATGCTGCTTGGAAGAAGGAAGCGAGAGCAGGGTACCTAGAGGTCACCGAGGGTTCCGTGTTTGCCACATGTCAAGGTGGAGAGGGCTGTGCAGCACAGATGACAAAGTGGGTCTGCTCAGCAAAGCCTCTGGGCCTATTTCTCTTTTGCCCTGCTCCTTTGCGTGGTCATGTATACCTGTGCAAAATGGCTGCCAAACCCTGTCCGTCTGAAGCGGTTGCATTTTGTACCACTTCGGGCAAGTGTAAATGGGAGGTGCAGGGCAGTGGATAGTCTTCTGTCCCCTGTAGGAGGTGGGCAGGGAAGGGCAACAGCCACTCTTAAAGCAGCTGTGTTGATGTCCTGGGATCAGCCCAGCACGTTTTCGGTCTGCCCAGCTGTCGTTTGTCATCTCTGGGGATCCAGGCACTAATGTGGCTTGTCCACCGTTCAGTCAGTGAAGTCAGTCTTGTCTGCAGACTACACGACCTGCCCATCTCTGTTTTGCATCATACATCGCTTGCACTGCCTTATCTCCTCTTTCAGTATGTGATCACGGAGCAATAGCTCACACATTTGCCTTTCCATTGCTCTCTGGGAGACAGCTCATTTTTATTCCTCCGCTTTCGTCTTTGACCAGCTTTCTGCTCCATATAGAATGGCTGGCAGAACTGTGGAGTTAAACAGCTCTTTCCTTTTCTTCCTGGGCACTTCCTCATGCGCTAGAGACCTCTTTATACAGATGGTAATTATCAGCAGTTTATCTCAGGCGTATGCTGGGTAACACACAGTATATCCACCGTCAGGTGTAACGCTTACCAACTTCTTAGAACAAATTTAACTTGCAAACACCCTAAGGCTGCTTCTACACTGCACCATAACTCAAAATAAGCGACACAATTTGAGCTATGTATTTGGCGCTGTTTACACACAGCCGTCTCAGGGGCGGTGGGCGTAGGGTTGTAACGACTGCTGGAAAATCCCGTGGCATTAAGTTCGTAGTGCTTCTACTGCTAGGACTTTCAAGGATATAGAAATTTGCTTTTGAAAATCACGCTCATTTTGGGGAGCAAGTTATTTCTGTGCTATTTCTAGGCTATTTCTCCTCGTACCTAACTGGCAAGAGTAGAAATGTTCCATATTCCCGTTCTGTCTTTTACTTTTCAGATGGGCATTCCTCTTTTTGAGGTTTTCTGTGCCCAGCTGGTTTTCATCAGCCTACAAGGGATCTGAAGAGTTTCTCTTGTGGTGAGACCTGAAGATCCTTCTTCCAGGGTTGTTCTTATGGCAATTCTGCGGCTAGCCTCTTCTACGCATGGTTAGAGATAGAATCTTTCTTCCATATTTTCTTTCTTGCTGTCCTCCCATAGACCTCTCAAGTGGTCACTATAGTACTTCTCCAGAGCATAACTAACCTCTCAAGTGACCAAATCTCTCCTCTGAAGACTATGTGTTTTGTTAGTTTATAAAGTGCTACCAGACCATTTGCTTCCTGTTTTTTTTCTGATGTTTAGAGCCATGAAAAGACTGCCATATGGGAGAGGCATTGCAGTGGTGTTAGCGCTGCTTGAAGTAGAACCACATGAGAGGATGTGATGCAGGTATATAAATAACAAAAGGTCTAGATATATAAAATAGTGAATGGTACATTCTCTAGACCATTCATTTATTTCATATACCTTTATTACACACTCCTTTAATCTCTTCAGGTATTCCCATCCTCTCCCATATGGAGGAGAAATGGAAGTCTTTTGATGCTTCTCACATTTCTCACCTGTCACTTAATATACAAGGAGTTCAGAATGACAGATGGATAGATTTAAACCGTCTTTCATTTAATGATTAAACTGAGCACGTGTGGGTTACACACTGTCAGGAGAGCTGTGAGATTCTCTCAGACATTCTAGGCAGTCATTTGCATTCTTAATCAAAACATACTATTCCCTGAGACAAACGAATTGCCTTGTTGAGACTGCGTTGCACAAAGTCAAATTACTAAACAAATCTGATTTGCGGTGTTAATCCCTGGCCAGATTTGAGGGGAAAAGATCTCTGCTGGTGTGCTGCCTAATTTAGGGTTCTGGTTTCCTTTTAATAGTGTGTTGTTAAAGCGAGTCCAAACATGCTGAGAGGTGGAATGGGGAGCAATCTATTAGTCTAACTGTAGATAATGAATTAGATTAGGCGAAAAGGAAAGGTGTATTTTCTGAGAGATGATGGTAAAGTGGAGAATTGCTCCCATCTTGCTGGCCCAGAGAACAATCTTGGATTATTAGTTGTACAGTAGCATGTAGTGCCACAGAGAAAGACACTTTGTCTCTTGGAGCATTCCTGACCCATGCATTGTAAATGTACAGGGTGCCTGCCGGACACAAGCCTCATGATCCAAATGCTTGTGATCAAAGCAGATGCCAGCAGAAACTAGAACTCTCTGGGAATATGCTATATGGTTAAGTCTGGTTTGCTTTAGTGTTGTTGTCTGTTTGTCATTCTTCTGTCCTCTTCCTCCAATCCACAGCAGTATCTTTTTAAAATAACTCATCTTCGTGAAACTGACACAGGGTGAGTCAGAGCCTTCTGGTGCCAGAGCCTTCTCCACAGTTCTTCCCATCTCAGTCAGTTTTACTTCATGTTTCTACTTCCCTGACTCTTCCTCCTTTGACCCTGTACCTCTTAAAGGAATGCTGACCTCTAAGATTCCTATAATTGACAGAGATCAAGGAGGAGTTTTCTGAAGCTATTTTTGTTGGTTTACCTTGCGCATGTGAAAGAGACAGGGTTCGTTTACTTTGCGCATATGAAAGAGAGAGATGCATAGAAAAGGATTTAGAGGCGTAGAAAACTTCCCCCAGAGGTTGGAAATGTTTAATATAAGAAGACAGAATAGAATAATGGCATAGAGCAAGCAACTCAGGTACTCGTATCTGCCTCTTTTCGTATTACAAGATCAAGGGTTGTCCTGACAGGCTGGACCATTAGAGCTTTGAGGCTATGTCGACATAGCAGAGCTATTTTGGGATACCTGGGGTATCCCAAAACAGCTATTCCATGTCTTTAGAGCAAGCCCATTATATTGAAGTATAATGGGCTCGCTATTCCGACATCCCTGTAAACCTCATTGCACGAGGGATAAAGGTTGTTTTGGAATAGACAGTGCCAAATTTTGAAATAACATCACAATAAGCATGGCGCAAATTGCGTCGCTTATTTTGAGATAAGGGTTCTATATAGATGCACCCTTAGGGAGCTTTGACCACAGGTTAAAGTTACTTCTTCAGGCAGATGCTTCTGGGCAGGGCCCTGCAAACACAGTCCTCCCTGTACTGAGGCCAACACCTTTCTAGGCTGTAGGGCACTCTGTCCCCCACCCCTTCACCAGTTGGGGAACCTGGCTCAGAGCTATTTTGGAAAACATTTTTAGGCCAAGTTACACTGGTGTAACTAAGATCCAACAGGTGGCTGCTCTGGCAGGTGGCGCCAGCTGAAACGATGTGGTGAGGGAGCCACTGAGGTGGGGGGGCTGGGACCTGCCGGGGCCGCACGGGAGGCCTGCTCTGGTGGCCGGGGCTGCCATGTGGTGGGAGGGGCCGGGGCCTGATCTGGAGGCTGGGGCCAGGAATGGGACCTGCCGCCTGGTGTGGGGGGTGTCTGCTCCAGCGACTGGGAACGTGTGTGTTAGTAAATTGGGTGCCTTGGTAGCACACATCCAGACTAGCGCACATGACCTCAATATTGGTGCAGAAGCTAAAACTCGCTCCACTCAAGGTGGGAAGATCTTAGCGGGGACACTGGTGTGTAAGCTGCCTGTTTCTAAAGAGACGCCATAGGGGCTGTGTCAACACTACATCTCTCTGTCGACAGTCAAAATTGCTAATGAAGCGGGGATTAAATATCCTGTGCTTCATTAGCATAAATATGGCTACCACTTTTTTTCGAAACGGAGCTTTTTCGAAAAAAAAAATAAAAACCAAAAACCGGCCGTCTAGATGCAGATCTTTCAAAAAATAAGCCCTCTTTCGAAAGATCCTGTAAACCTCAAAATATTTAAATCCCTGCTTCATTAGCAATTTCGACGTGCCTAATCTACATCTCTCTGTCGATAGAGAGGTGTAGTCTAGACGTACCCAGGGAGTGGAATGTCTGCCCTTCTGCCATACTCGGCCTGGTATTCTGTGAATCAAAGGGTACAGAATCCTAAACTGAGGTATTGACCTGGCAGAGCCAACAGAGCAGCATAAGCACATCTGTAAAGATAGTTCTGAAAAAAGGCTGCTCCTTCCTTCCTTCCTTCCTTCCTTCACTGAGTAGGGAGTCCTTGGTCTGTCTGCCACAGCTGCTGGCCATGCTCAAGAATCCATTCCAAATAGGCGCCTGTCGCATTAATTCTGGTAACATAAGTTGGGTTGGATCATTTGGTGGTCGCCTGCACTCCTGGGAAAGTGATAGAGGATGTTCTTCCTGTTCTCTTTAGTTCTTCAGATCTCATCGGAAGCAGCATGGTCTGTGGACTAGGTGCTGCCTTGGGAGTCAGGCATTTGCTTATGTGATTGTGGGCAAAGTGCTGAACTCTGTACCTTGGGTTGCCAACGTCCCAAATGGGGATAATGATGCTTACCCTCCTTTACAAACTACTTTCACATTTCAGATGAGAGGCACCTTATAGGCAATGTTTCCTCTAATCTTTTCCATCCACGTGTGGATTTTTCCCATCCATGTGCGGAACAGTTTATATGCATCAAGGCAGGTACGAATGTGCACCACTAATCGAAACAAAAAACCTAGCTCTGGGCCCCTCTACTAATCAGCTGGGCGGCATTTGAGTATCTCATGAATGGCCAGCTTGCTGGGAGCTCTGCTTATAGGTGAAACGTCTTCTCTCTCTGTAGTGTGGTCAGTGAGCGCTGAACTCATTGCTAGTTTTTAGAGCCAGGGCACTAACACTCATGTTCAGGTTGACATGGGTTCTAGTATTGTGGCATTTATGGCTTTTGTTAAGGTTTTATCCTATCTGGAAGACCCAAACGGGAGAGGAGAGTAGGGAAGAGATACAGAAGGGGCATGGGTGGCAGATTAAGTTTGCTTTGAGATGAAGCTCTGAAATCTTCCGTAAATCAAGAAGGCCTTTTCCCCCCAGATGTAACCCCCCTGACTTCTGTGACATTTTATCGGGGATACATTTGATTCTAGAACTCTTCCAGACACTGGCCAACGGAAGCATTGCCCTTCATCTTATCTGAGTGCCTCACACATTGTTAAAATCTCTCTCCCTCCTGAGTAGGACTAAATTGTTGTTTAGATTTGAGGATTTTTTGTTTTGTTCAGCCTTATTCTAATTGATTTGGCGGGACCATTTTCCATATCCTGAGTATATCTTTATTGTATTAAAAAAGATCTTGTGACCTTTTAAGAAATGTAAAATATAAAACTGCTCCTCTTTCTGCTTGATTGCTCTTGGGCTGCTCTTCCAGCAGCAAACTAACCAAGCTCTTTCCTTGGAGCTGTGGGTACTAAATCATACCTATGGTGGGGTTTCCCCATATAGGTGGCAGGGAGCTCAGAGTTTCCTGAAGTCTCCAGTCAGGGAAGGGTTGGGAATAGTTTGTTCCTTCCCAGATGAAACAGGTAAGGTATTTGGACCCTTGAAAACTGTGGGCCCCTTGAGATGTGTGTCCATGGCCTTCCCTCTTGGCACCATCTGCTGCCATGACCTTCCTGCCTGTGCCTAGGGTTGTCAGATGGTTTCACCAAAAATACCAGACACCTCCTTCCCCTCAAAAAAGCGCCAGGAAAATTTTGTTGAGAGAAAAAAAAAAAAAAAAAAAAAAGCCGGGCCGCCGAAATGCAGTCGCTGTCCCTTTAATTTTATATGTCTGGTATTTTCTCAGTTTCTTTAATGGACAGAAGGCACAAATATTGGACTGTCCTGTTCAATACCGGACACCTGGCAACCCTACCTGTGTCCCATGTGCCCTCTTGGGGGATATTGAAGGCTCATTATGGAGCTGGGGAGTACTGGTACACATTTAAAGTTGATGTAACACAGTAGATGTGATATGTCCCGCTCTAGCAGCTTGTTAACCTAGAGGATATATGCCTTCCACTGCTACTAGAGGAACTACTCCTTGAGTTGATATAGGCGAGCCGCCCTGTGGTTTTTGGTGCTCAATATCCCAAGTTCAGTCCTCCAGAGTGGGAGATACCATTGACCTCGTTAGTCCAAATTGACTTATGACAAGATGACGCATGGATTTGGTGTGGTGGAGGACATGCTGTGGACGGTCGGCTCCTTTCTTGCTGGTAGGGTTCAGTCCCCATCGAGGTTGAGTTTACCAAGGGCTAACTCACATGCCCAGGCATCAGAGAACATCCTTCAACTACAGGTTTCCACTCGTTTGTCTTCAATATAAAACTGTTTAACACTAATTCAAAAAATCTGTCATGTCCTTTCTCCCAACCTGGATTTTCTGCAGGAGCCTATCCATTCCCTAAAGATTGCTGTTTACAGGCCATCTGCTGGTGTGTTCACAGCTAGTCTCTCTCAGGTCCTGTAGGATTACTCTCCACTAGCCATCTGCCTGGGAGTCATGTAGTAGTTGGGTTCTTCCCCTGACCCAGGACCTCTAGTAGTTCTCCCTAGCAACTGAACTACTTGCTTCCTCTTATGAAGACCAGATGATCTTCAGGTTATCTTATGATCCCTTATGTGTGTGGGTATAAATGAGGAGCAGTCGGTCTGTAAACAACACAGTGAAACACAAAGGTTACACTTAAATTTCCACTTTCATTGCAAAAGGTAAATGAAAAAGAACATAATGCAGCTTGACCCTCTCTAGTCTGATATTATCTGGTCTGGCGACACCCATAGTCCGGTATGATTTTAGTTAGCTTGATGACCACTTGGCATGGGCATGGCCAAGTTTCCTACAGTCCCGTAAAGTTTGTTTACAGCCGCCAGTCCTGATTCTCAGTGTTCTGTGCTGTTAGTTAGCTCTAATTTACCCCTACATGTCTTCTAAGAGTGGCAGTGGCAGTGTTGGTTTTTTTTGTGATGGTACCAGCACCTCCAATCAGAGCTTTATGGAAAGAATGGAGCATACCAGCACCTCTGTATCCCAATGTCTGACAGTCGGCTGGCCCCATGTCTTAAAGGGGCCGCATCTTTTTTTTTTTTTTTTTTCTCAACAACTTTTCCCCTGGAGTACTGGCACCTTAGTGCTTTTTTTGTTTAAAAAAAAAAGTATTGCTTATGCTGCTAGACAATATTGACCTCCCATGGTCTGGCAAATTCTCTGGCTTGACACCAGTCAGGGTCCCCAGGATGCCAAATTAGAGAGGTGCAACCTGCACTGGTATAAAAGAGAAAGTTTAGGTTTCTAGGAGCAGAAATTCCCCCTCCCCCAGCTTTTTAAAGTACTTGACATTATCCCATGAAAATGCAAGCAGTTAACATGCTGTGGTTCACCGGGCTTTCAGCATGACTCTGTAGTAAATGCCTAATGTAGTGTGGCTTGATGAAAGTTCTGAAAAATTAACTAGATGGACTGACTGCGAAACTCTTCTGTTCAATGGCAACTTTCTCAGGGATTTTATATATTTTTTTCTTTGCTAGTTGGATGCTTAGATGGATGCCCAAATGCAAGCCTGGATTAAGGCAGGGGCAATCTGGGTGCAGCCTACAGTTTAGGGCAAGGCTATGGGAGCGCCGCTGCAAAAATAAACTAAAAATTATACAATCTGTGGTCACCAAGCTGTAGATTGCAATCGACTGGTCAATCCTGGAGCCTCCATCGTCAATTGTAGTCAAAGTCCAGCAGGACTCGGGGGGGCTGGCTTCATGCCGTTGTCCCATGCCCCTCCCAGAAGTGACCAGCTCCCGGCACGTCTCTGCCAAACGGAGGCACCACGGGGCAGTGGCAGACTTGCTGTGCCCTGGGCAAGGTGGGGTGCCCAGCTCCTTCTCCAGAAGGCACGGGGTCTTGGGTGGAAGAGGCGGAGCTGTGCCGCCCAGAGCATGCCATGCCCTGAAAGCTGCCTGGACTATGCTCCAGTGGTGATTTAAAGCAGTGGTTCCCAACCTTTTTTATACCACGGCCCAGCAAACTCATTCAAAAACTTTTGGTGGACCGGCACGGAAACATTTGCATATTCATGATGGCTATTAATTTATTTGCATATTTGCACATTAATGATGGTAATTAATTGTAAGCAGTCCCGTGTTATTTTGCATTGCATCTGTACGCACACAATACATGTCATTGTGTGGATGGGAAGATCAAAATCGTACTGTGAAACAGATGGCATGCTTTGCAGATTAGCTCTGGTTTTTGCTAATTTTTGGAGAGAGGCAAAGGCAGCAGGGCTGGGTAAAATAGGGCCCGGGTGCCAGATCCGGCCCACCAAGCCACCGGATCCAGCCCACGGACCACCCTTCTGGGAGCCTCAGGCACACTGCTGCCATGGTTTCACAGTCCATGTGGCTCTCTACTCTGCACGGAGGGGGAGGCTTCATAAGATCTCCCCACCCCCAACCCAATCCTCAGCTCCGATTGGCTGGAAACAACCAGCCAATAGGAACTGATCCCAGCCAATCTCTCAGCTCCTATTGGCTGGAGATTGGCCTGGGTGATGGGGGCAACACAAACCTCTTTCCCCCTCCCAGAGCTGAGAGCCATGTGGAGGGAACAACCTGCATTTTCAAGCACCTCCCGGCCAACCCGGCCTCTGGCACCCCAGCTCCCTCTCAGACCTCACACCATCTCCTGCACCCTAGTCCCTTACCCCGTGCGCCATTCTGCACCCAGGAGCGGCCCGAGGCCGGCTGCGCCAGCTGGCGCCAGAGGCAGAACTGTCCCCACCTGCACGGCCGTCAATGGAGCGATGTCATCATCGGCCGCCCCATTGAAGCCGGCGCCCAAGGCGACAGCTGAGTCAGCCTATAATCACGGGCCGCCCCTGTCTGCACCCAGACTGCACCCTAGACCCTGCACCTCCTCTCCAGAAAAGTGCGGCCCTTGACCACTTTCCAAAATCTTGGCGTGGCCCCTCTCCCACCAAAAATTATTGCCCACTCTGGGCAAAGGGGTACAGGAGGCTGGGCAGGAGTAGGGGGGCTGTGGCAAAGGGGAAGAAGGGAGGGAAAGAAAATAAAAGTGGGAGAGGCTGAGCTGAAAGCAGCGGGGTGCTGACTCTAGCTTGGAGGGCTTCCCCTGCCTTGTCCCCTCACACCAGCCTCCTGGGTAGTGGCGGCCCCTGCCCAGCCCCTGTGGACCAGTCGGGATCCCCCAGGGCTCAGTGTGGCCGGGCGGCCCTGCTCCACTACGTGGTCCAGCTGCCCCAGGAGCAGCCCTACTTCGGCTGGAGCTTGGGCCAGGGCTGCATGGTGGTTGCCTGGCTGCTCCCGGGGCAGGACCACGTGGCGGGCGGCTGCCCCGTGTGCTGGAGCTGGAATTGGGGCTCAGGGGCGGTCACTGATTCAAAGCTACTGCAGAACAGCATTTTCCCCCCTCACAGTAAAGCTGCCTAACTCATAAATGGAATCAAACAGAAAAATCATCTGACGCTTGGACAAGAGCCATTGAAATCTGCAAGAACGGTCAGGCCTTACAGATGATTTTCAAGAAAAGAAAGTCATGGACATATCGGAAATACAGAGATGGAAAACTGTGTACAGTAATTACTCCTTTAACACGTGCCCGCTTAACACGTTTTCGCAATAGCACAATTTTTTTGGGGAACGTTTTTTGAATAACACGACCGTCCCCGAAATAACACAAAAATAATCAAGTGGCAGACTACTTCACTCGGTGGCATAAGTCGGTGAAAACAGTGGTAATACGCATGAGCGGACGAATACATGTGGTCACAGCGCTCCTCCGCTCACTCACGTGTTTATCTTTGTGTTTTAACAAACCATGGTGACTTGTGTTTATAAGTGATGTAATAAACATTTTTTTATGAGAATGATCCTGATCGTGAACGGAGTTCAAAAGTAGCAAAAAGCTTAGAAAGCACCAAATCTTGCTACAAGCAACTTTACAATGAAAAACAAGAAGCAGCAAAGCAGCTCTCTATCAAAAGTATTTTTCATGTTCAACCTAAAAAAAGTCAGCTAATAAACAAGATAGCCCTGTTCCATCTACATCATCTAATGTTGACGTTGGCGACTCAGCACCAACAAAAAATTGACTTTGCCACCACCACCTGAAACACAACCCCCACCTTTTCCATTATTTTTAATGGGAAAATTGACCCCGCTTAGCACGAACATTTTCAGAAACGCATCTATCATGTTAAATGAGGAATTATTGTATTGCAACCAAAGAAAAACCAAAATTAAACTAAAAATCCCTAAGGAATTAACCCAGCACTAGTTAGTAATAAATGCATTATATCCCAGGATGAAACAGAAAACCGAGTAGAGATTTGGTGTCTCGAGAAGCATATTTGGCCAATTATGAAAAATAACGGTTACAACATTTAACAGTTTTACAACATTTTCCAGCACTACAACATTGTTGGAAGTGCTTTGTATTCATACCTATCTGTGTAATAGAAGCTATTTGCATATTTTTGTATATATATTTGCATGTCTATGCAACCACACTTAAGTTGCTGCCCTCCGCATGTGCTGTAGTATCATTGTGGCCCCCAGAGCTTCCAAAGTTGAATAGCCCTGCTCTAATGTGATCTATGCCATCAAGTGTCAGCAATGTCCCTCTGCCATGGATATTGGTCAAATTGGACAGTCTCTATGACAAAGGATTAATGGACACAAATCAGACATCAGAAATGGTAACACAAAGAAACATGTTGGGAACTTGCCCGCACACTAACTGATGGATCTCCTTTGTCATAGAGACTGTCCAATAAGCTATTTTGAAATAGCATGTTTACACTGCAGGGAAGCCCCAAAATGAGTCCAAAGCAGGCTTCCCTAATGTAGATGTGCTATCTCCATGTAGAGCTCCAGGAGGCACTGGGGAGGAATAACTTAGCCCCTCCCCAGGGCCATTTTATTTTGAAATATCAGCAGTGGAATGTCTACACACAACTTATTTCAAAATAGCTATTTCAGAATAGGGGTTATTCCTCGTAGAATGAGGGTTTACAGATTTCTGAATAAGCCGTCCGTTATTTCAAAATTATTTCGGAATAACAGAATGGCTGTGTAGACGCATTGTTATTTCGAAATAACACTAGTTATCTTGAAATAACGGTGCAGTGTAGACGCATCCTTACAGAATAATTTCAGGAACCAACTGGAGAGAAAACTCCGGAACTGGCTTTCATATGCAAATTTGACACATTTAGCCAGAATCTGAGTAAAGACATTTTTTGGATGGGCCGTTACATTCAATATCCAAATGACATCAGAAGCTAAGTGTCAGACACTTACAGCTGACTCTGTTAACCTCAATTAGCACCATAATTTTAATTAACAGTTTTTTTTCTCTCCTCCCCCATCCCCTTTTTTTCTGCTGTATATTTGTGTCTCTTGCTCCATATTTGTCATCTGAAGAAGTGGGTTGTGCCTACAAAAGCTCATGGTACTATCTGTATTTTTTGTCAGTCTCTAAGATGCTAAAGGACCGTTTTTTAATGTTTTACAGAGTTCAACATTAATCTGTCCTATCCAATCAAATTCAGTCTTGCTCTGATATATGAAGTGTGTGCTGCAGCCATTCTACAGATGTGTGGAAGGTGAAAAGAACAAATGAATAGACAAAATACATACTTATTAGAGCTGCGGCCAGGGCTGCCCAGCTGCTCCTGGAGTACCAAATGGCTACTGAAAATTTTGAAGTATTAATTTTCTTTTTATTTGATTTCGTATTAAATAAACATTTAAAGTCATGCACTTTAATAATCCCTTGGTTTAGTATTCTTTCTTCCATAACATTTACAATATGTAAGATATTTGTTAGTACCTTGTGGGAGCCACTGTGGCACACATCCGAACAAGCGTGCATGACCTCAATATTGGTGCACAGGACACAACTCACTGTGCTCAGGGATGGAAGATCTTAGAAGGAGACTGCTCTGAAGATCAGGCCTTTTTCCGTTTACCCGACTATATATGGATGTAAGATAGGAGGCTTTCAGATTTTTGACCACATGTATAACCTTTGGCGGGGATTTTGGTGAGTGCAGTGTCAAGTCTTTAATTTGGAAGGAAATGAACAAGACCAAAAAGAGTTAAGTCCACCATGCATACTGTCAGAACTTATTAAAATGTCTTTTTAAGGGGAAATGAAAGAGAGAAATCATGAGCCAAATTCTTCCTTTGGCTATGTGCATGCAACTGCCACTAAACTCCATAGAAGCTACTCCTCTGATAATGGACTGTGGACTCTTCCCTTTTGTAAAAACTCCTTTCTTCTGTTACTAACAAGACTTTATAGTATTGAAATGTGACAGAATTTTAAAAACCTAATTCTACTTGCAGGCGCACCATTCTTATTCTTTCCTTGTATTTCATTCAGCTTGAAAGGGAAACTAATGTGAGCACTTTCATTTTCTAGTTACCCTAATCTAGCTCAGAGCTTGCTGTTTGGTTTCACAACTCTGGAGGGGACAATACAAGTATGTAATCAGGGCTGCTTTGGTTTTCCCTTCATCATGTTGGCTCAACTTGTTACTGTACCATGTTAAATCTGGAAACATGGGAAAGAAACACTATGTTGAATTAGCAACCTAGTCTGTTTTCCATTTGACTGAAGTAGAAAAACCCACATTATTAAAACTAGATTAAATATTGCATGATATTGCTGTGGAATTAGCTTGGATATGTCAACAACTGGGCATCCATTGAGCATAATCTTGATTTAGCTGCACTGTACCACTGAGATGAGAATTTGGCTCTTAGCATGGAAAAATATAGATCCAGAATAATTTTGCATCCATACAACTTTGTTTGTTTGTTTGTTTGTTTTTACTGCACTCACCATAGTTACAGCTAATGGCTGGAATCCTGTATTGAGATCTGCTGGTGAATACAGGGGTCTAAGTAATGGCACGAGCATTCAGCAGATCTTGATTCAGCTTCTCTGCTACAACTTGCAGTGGTGAGCGTGGCAACTGGCGTCTAAGGGATACCACTACAATGGATCCCAGTGTAGGACTGGGCTTTTAACAACAAGTACATGAGACCAAATACTGTAGTTATGCTTCAGTTAGTAGTCAGACAGAACTTCCCTTATCTACTGTGGGATTTTACCCAGTTCAGCAGCTCTCTGCAATCCTGCAGTGCTGGAGGATCATCGCCTCCCGTGAGGGAGAAAAAATCCAACGAAAACACAAGCTGCCTATAACGGACCGGGCAGTGTCTGGGCACCACCGAGGGCGTCCGCTCAGGGCGAATTGCTCAACTTCGGGGCTCCTTACAGCCCCCCGACTGATGACCTCTCCAAACAGGCCACAAACCAGTCCCCCAAAGCGCTTCAGCAGCCTGCCTGAAGCCTCATGAGCAAAACCCCTCCGACACCCCAGCAATATCCGTGCCCCAGATGGCCCCGGGCCTCATACACCGGTGGGGGGTCTTAGAACCCAATCCCACCTATCCCGAACAAGTTCTGTCCGGTTCGAAGAAACCAGCCACAGATCCCTGGTCAATTTACCCCTCTGGATCTTACCCACAAATCACGCTGAGCCAATCCTTTATTATCTAACTTCTAAAGTTTTATTACTACAATAAAGAAAAGCATGAGAGTAAGGTTGTTAAAGGATAGTACATTACATGCATCGAATCTCCCAGTTCTCGATGCAGGCTCTAGCAGAGATGTTACAGCTGCTGGCTTAAAAGTCCTTGTTGCGCATCCTAGGATCAGGATGGGTCCACAGTTCTTTCCGGCCCTAAGATCCCTGCACTGCTGCCTCTGGGATGAAGTGCTGAGCTGAGTACCAAGATGGAGTCAACCACATGGCCTATTTATCCCTCCTTCCTGGTCTCTTCTTGGCTACAGCAGGTCACCTGGCCCATGGCCTATCCCTGTGTTCCCTGCTGGTAGCCCCTAGGTATGAGTCATCACTCTTGAGGTGTGTCCTTGGCCCATAGAGGGCTATTGATCCAGAGCTTTGCTTGTTAGCATGTCCATAGGCTGAGCTGCTTTGCCCATAGTTCAGCCACATGCAGAGAAATATTCAGTATCCACCCAGATTACAGATTCCTAACTCCACACCCAGACATTATACAATCCCATGACTAGTGTACATAGGATTAGCAGACAGTAAGTTTCTATTCAACACCTCACATGACCCCCTTTTATACCATTTTTGGGGCCAACGCCCCCACCTATGGGTGCAGCAGTGATCTGGCTGCTTCCCTCAAATTCAGTAACGTGACACTGCCCCTTCCCCCACTCATCACCTCCTCAATGGGGGCAATTTAAGTCATGCTCCATACATAGCTGCATTTATGGCAGAGCTTTCAATCTCGTGACACTTCTCATTCCTTCCTCTCCCCCGCCCCCACCCATTCCTCCAGTATATTAAATAGGCTCTTTTGCATGGCTCTTTGGGTGTGTGCATGTAACTGCCACTAAACTCCGTGGAAGCTCTGTTTTGTTCCTGTCCCTGGCTATGTCCAAAAGTCAAGGTTCATATTCCTTCAGTGTGCCCCTGTGTTAGTCCTTCTCATCAGAAATCCAGTCTTGCTCTCCTTTATTTGTTCGTAAATTCAGCCTCTCTGCGGGAAAGCCGGTTGAAGTCAGTGGTACTGCTCATTTCTGTATGGAACGCTCTTGTGAATATGAGTTTTGCAGAATCGGATCTTAGGCTGTCAGATGAATGAAGCATTGGCAGCGTGGAAGTATTCGGATCCATTCTCCTCTAGATACACCCAGGCTATTGAAAATGACATTAATGGACGTTTCAGTCTGCAGGTAGTGGAATTTTAGTGAGTAGATGCTGTGTAAAACAAATAGTTTTCTGTCTAGATCGCCCTCCTGAAGATGGTTGGTTTGGAGGATAGCTGTTTCCAGAATGCGAATATTTTGATGCCGTTTTGTTCTCTGACATAGGGCTCAGGAAATTTACATGACCTATAGTAGCAAATATTCATGACTGGTGATCTGTGTGGGGTAGTCAGTGAGGCTACATCTACGCGGCACGATTATTTCGGAATAAGCTATTCCGGAAGAAAAACTCCAAAATGGCTTATTTGAAAATAGCGCGTCTGCACTACAGGGAAGCCTGGAAATTAGTCCCAGGCAGACTCCCCTAATGGGGATGCCTGGGAGAGGAGCTATTTCAAAATAGCAGCAGGGGAGCATTCACACTACTGCTATTCCAAAATAGCTATTTCGCAAGAGGCGTTATTCCTCGTGGAATGAGGTTTACAAACGCTGAAATGAGCTGCCCATCATTTCAAAATAACGGGCTAGCTGTGTAGACCCTCACATAGTTATTTCGGAATAATGGACATTATTCTGAAATAACGCTGCCGTGTAGACGTACCCTGAGAGATTGGCTAGTTCCCATTTGAACCTCCCTGGTCTGGCAACCTGGGGACCTCAATGGTCCCCGATCAGGGATTTTGCCAGACCAGGGGAGGTAATTTATGGCTCCCCCCAGCTGCCGACTGCACCTCTTGAGCCCTCACGGGGCTTCCCAGCTGC
>JANRFK010003679.1:64366946-64379771 GCA_030068395.1 Apalone spinifera | reverse complement strand
AAGAATGTTGCCAAACCAGAGAGTTCCAGTTTATGGAGGCTGCAACTTGTATTTTTCTTATGAAGATCACAGAAAACTAGTGGTAATTTTCATAAGATGTCATAATAGTCTGCTGAACTAGATGTGTATGTGTGCACAGATATGCACTTTGCTGCCCTCTGCTGGACAGTGTCAGAAATACTGTGTGTGTCATAAGCACTATACTGCTAATGGACTAAAAAAGAGAATTGCGATTTAAAAGTTTCCTTTGTTCTGTAAACCTTTCTTCCACACACCCCCAAAAAGTACATTTTGAATGTGCTAACCTGACGGAATAATTTAAAATAAATGTGTTATTTCCAGTCATGTGGTTGCTATTTGTGTTCAGGCAACAGGATTACAATGCCCATGATCACTTGCTCAATGCCCCTGGTGCAGCAGTTGTCAGAGAAAACAAGTTCCCAGCAGCTATTTATAGTAAAACATTAAATAATATCTGCACCAGGCTGGCGTGGGAGTTGTTCATGCAGCAAGTTGCGAATAATATTCACACTTCGGTCCTTGGCATAAGCGCTGTGGGATGCTGTTCCTTTGCTGCTCATCTTTGTTCTGTGGTTGGTTTGTGTCATTTGGATTTTGTGTTGGGCAGTAACAAGGGAACTTCCTCTCCCCCCAGTACATTTAGTCTGCTAACATCCACTGACTGCTAAACCTGCTTATTCACCTAGCTAAATGGCCATCCAGAGTGTGTTCTATTGATTTAACAGTATTGCTGTTTTCTGCAATGTGGTTTCATATTTTTCCTCCGTGGATCATATTGAGAGATGATGTTCCTCAGGGAGTAATTTATCGGCCATTGGTTTCTAACTTGGTATAACGTAGGCGTTGAAAGACCTGAAGAAGGTAGTAGTTACAGCAGCCCTGAATTTGTCCCAATGACTGATGAAGAAAGGAAAGGTCCTCATGTTAATTAACTGACTGGAAAACTAATTACTGGGGGAGGAGGGAGAGGGGGGAGAAGGGGATGGAATGAAATACAAGGCAAATACCACTCCTAAGCCAGGTTCTTGACTGAAGGGAGAAAAGTCACCAATTAGCCTGGCTTAGAGGTTGTTCCTTTTCAGGCAGGAGTTTCTTTTGTAGGCGTGTTTGAGTGTGTGGGTAGGGTATTGCTAAACTGGAAGGCCTGTGGCATGATACCACATTGGCAGCCTTATTCCTGCTTTCTATTTCCACTTCTGCTATTGAGTGACAATGGGAAAGCATAGTGGTTAGATCATGGGAATGGGAGGCAAGTTTGGCTGTATCAAAGGAGACATCTAACCTTGGGCAAATCACTTCACCAAAGCCTCAATTCACCCCCTGCAGAAACTACATTTGCAGGGGTTTGATAAAGATTAAGTAGCACTTGTAACACACAATGTTAACACTTTATACATTCCATTAAGTCAGAGAAATTTAAGTAAAAGCTGGAGTTGACTGGATAGTAAAAGTAGATGATATTGAGCAAATTCAGACACCAACTTAATTGATCATGTAATTAAACCAAAGAAATTAAGAATTGTAGATCCAAAATATTTGGAAAAAAATTGAAGGCACCACTTCAGAACAACGGGGACGTTCATATCTGGAATTTAAAATGCAAGAAGTCCCTCGCAATAGAAAACATTAAAAACCCTTCGCTTTCTACTCAGCTTTTGTAGATATAGATTTAAGGGACTTTTAGGATTAGCTCAGCACCTGCGGCATACCAAAGCAACATCGCCTGGATATTTGAGAATTTGATTTGGTCAGAAAGTGGTTTTAATCTGCTAATTGTAGTGCTGGTCACTTTTGCCCCAAATGGAGAGACCTTTGTAACAATCTGAAGCATGGGATGGAGGAGAATTTGCTGAATGAATGGATATAAAGTTGTGTTGAAGTTCGACTGAACATCTGAAAAGTAAAGGCAGTTATACAAATGGTAAGATGCCAAAGGGAGGCCTTTACCGAGAGTCACGGGCATGTTAACATTTAAAAACAAATTCATCTTTCAATTGTTACACTTGACAACTCTACTGAGAATTCTGCGGGAGAACAAAACAAGACAATACTGAGATGTGATAGGCAAGAGAGGCAATTATGAAAAAGGTGTTACCATCGCACCATTGCTGAAATGTTTTACTACTTAGGTTCTAAGATTTCAGTCATTAGGAGCTCATATGAGCTAGGGCCTGCCCTCCTACCAGATGATTACCTTCTGACATTCTCTTTCAAAGGAGTGGCTAAAACGTAACAGAGCAGTGCTGAGGCTGAAAAGGATTCTCGCCCTTTTATTTGTGAAGGTTGTGAAGGTTTGTTAATGTTTACGTGCAGAAATCAGTTGAGAAGGAGACTGCTTATAAACCAGTGGAGGCCATGTTACAGAAATCTTTGTGTACTGCCTAGACTTTGGGAAATGATCATACCAGTATTGTTGCAATGTTAAGCGTTAAATACTGGTCTGATAAAGAGATGCTTATATCAGGAATTCTCTCAAAAGACTGTGTAAATAGCAAAAGCTTGAAGAGTTTGAAGTAACTATGATTCAAGTACTGCATTTTTAAACAAAACTAGCAAACACAAATTAGCCAAGGCTTTGAGAAAGTAATTCTAGATGAATGATTATCAGAAGGAAAAACAACAAAACAAAAACCAGAAAAATTCCAGGCCTAAAACTTTCTGGGACTATACAAATGAAATTGCTGTGTGGGATTCTTGACAAAGGGCATTGTCATAATGCCACACTACAAGAGGTCTGAAATAATAAGCATAATCCAGGGTGTTCATCTGGTTAGGGAGAAGTTCTTACACAAACAGAACCTGAGATGATCTATGCTGGCCAGGCCTGAATGCTGCCATTGAAGACACAATATCTCAACGTGAAATCAGCAATAAATACAGGACATGGAATGCAAAAGAACCACTGAAGCCATACGAGGTTTCTGACAGTTGGTTGAAAGTTGGCAGAGATGCATTTGAATCAAATGGGAAAGATCGTATCTTAATAGTGGATTTTTTTTTTTTTGGCAAAATTGAGCTATTGTACAAGACCACTGGAGAGCAAAAAGGCAACTAAAGGCAGGCCGCTGTGGTGCTTGGAGACAGAAAACAACATGTCAGGCACCTAGTACAGTAAAATGCAAATTCCATGGCATTGTTTAGTCTGTAAGTGCTGTGGGGCAGGGACCAGTATTCCCTGTAAGGTATGTACTTCTGCGGCTCAGGAGAAATTCACATGCTGCCCAGCTGATTAGCAAAGCACCCACAGCCAGGTTTATGTTTCTGTTGGTGGTGCACATTCACACATGCCTGGGTGCACATAAAATTATTCCTTGCATTGATAGAAAAGATAAGAGGGAACATTGGCAAGGACTGTGTTTTACTAGATGATTTGCACAGCACTTAACAAGACGAAGCCTAACCTCTCTGTGGCTGTTAGGCATTACTGCAGTCTAATTGCTAAATAATAATCGGCTTGGGGGCAAGAAGCCAGATTCTGCAGGTGCAGAATTTACAGGGCTCTGATTGAGATGAATGGGATAGTTCTGACCTTTTTGAGCTATTGTTTGATTCTGGTTGTGGTTATCTCTGCATGAGAGCTACGAATATCTTTAAAAGAGAGCTGAGAATCTGGAGCATTGTTTTGCAGCAGGGGTTGAGCTGAACTGTAAATTCAGTGTCTGTGGAATTGTGGAGCCGTATTACACTCCTGCTGTTGCATGTTCACTGGTGGGGAGATGCAAAACAGGGGCAGGAGTGTTAATGATAGCCAGGTTGGGGGCAGAGGGAAGTGTCTGTGGACAGGGGCTCATTTCTCCATCAGAGGAAAGTGATTTTCTCAGATCATGACTACACAGGAGGGCTAAAGCCAAAATAAACTGCGCAAATTGAGCTATTTCAATTTTGTCGCTTACGTCAAAATAGCTTATTTCGGGTTTGGGCGCTGTCTACACAGCAGGAAGTCCGAGGTAGAGCCCTCTTCCTCTAACATCCCTTACTCTTTATAAAATGAGGGTTACAGGAGTCGGAGTACGAAGTCCTCCAGCTTGCCATTATTTTGACATTATGTCGAAATAACTGTTTGCTGTGTAGATGTGGACTGGTTGGTCTCAGAGGGGTAGCCGTATTAGTCTGTAACTTTAAAAACAACAAGTCCTGTGGCACTTCTGCATATGTCTACACAGCAGCGCTATTTCAAGATAACCGCCATTATCCCAAAATAGCATTCTGCACATCTTAACAGCACACCCATCATTTCAAAATACATTTGAAATACAGTAAAACTGCAATAGTCCGGCATCCAATAGTCCGGCACTCCTGATAGTCCGGCATCAAAATGGCAAGAGCCTAGTGAGTGAGCTTTGTCAAAAAATGAGTCACAAGGTAACAGCGGCAGCAGCTGAACTGAGCAAAAAGGGTAAAAAAGGCTTAAAAAAACTAAAACATTACAGTATACTGTATACAGTATGTACAATAAAAAGGATTAAGAACCCTTTATATACAGTATATAATGTATACAGTATATATATATAACCTGCTTATAGTACCTCCTGATAGTCCGGCATATTTGATAATCCGGCACCACCTAAGTTCCATAGGTTCCGGATTATTGGAAGTCTACTGTAGTGGGCTTCTTAGTCCGGCTTCCTGTAAACCTCATTGCATGAGAATTAAGGAAGACACTGTGTAGACATTAGTGCCACGTTTTGAAATAAGCTATTTCAAAATAAGCCACGCAATTTGTGTAGCTCAAATTGCATAGCTTATTTTGAGGGACATGCTACTGTGTAAACGGACCCTTAGAAACTAACAGAAATACTGGGACAGGTTTACCTGCATAGAAACCAAAACAAACTTTTTGAAGTGAGGGACTGTAGGTGCCATTCAGAGTTGAGGATAGAGGGCTGATTCTGAGCTCATGTAAGTATAGATGGAGATTAAAGGAGGTAGAACTGATATCAGAATTGGACCAGAGACTCAGCTTCCTAATATACCCCTGCTTTGAGCCCGTTTTAGAGTCTGACTCTCACCCACTTTCCAACGTGTAACTTACATTCCCTCTGCATTTGAGTCCTTGTTGTTTTTCATGACTCTTCCGTGGTTGTGTTTTGTTTTCTCTTCACTGCTGCTTTCACCTTCCTTTTCTTCCCGACGAATACAAAGGGTCTGTCCCCGACAGCTCCATATTTATTCTTTCTCCAGTTTTCCATGAAATTTAATATTTATTGATGTCCAATTAATCGTACTGTATATGGAAATTATGCCCAGGGTAGACTTTCCCTTAAATTATATTTAAACTGGAAGAGAACACTGGCAGTTTTACAAGTATTCCAGAATTAGTTCCCTAAATACTGAAACTAGTTGATCTTTTGGAAGGATAAAACCCTCCTGATTTATATTTAGCAGAGGGAATGCATATTTTTTAAACACAGCCTGTATGAGGCCTCCAGAAGAAAGGAAAACATCTTTTACATTGATTTGTAGTCCACGGAAATACTATGTGGCCATAAAATATTTGCATTGGGGTTCTGGCTTTTATGCAACTGGCTTTTGAAGCCTGAACTGTGCTTAACCCTCTGAGAATGGATGCTGTGCTGATTGAAGCTACCTTTGGAGTTAAGGAGTGGGGAGGCAGCTGTTTAACACTTCACAGGGATGCTACCCCACATTTTAGGACAGGAAGTGATAAGCTTACTGTGGGCAATTAAACTACAGGGGAAATAGCCTTCTGAATATGAGCTGATGAACAGAAATTGGTGAAGTGTTTGTGCACCTCTCCAGAGAGACTTTCCCAAGTGTACACACACATACACACACACACACACGAACGATGTGGCGCACACACACACACACACACACACACACACACGAATGATGTGACCTGGGGAACAGTGCCTCTGGTGCTGGGACGATGTTAGTGAGATGTCAACGTCATAATGAACCTGCCTGGGGATTGAGGTCAGCTGGGGAGGCTTTGCTTCGTGTTCCCCCACTTGTGGAGATAAGATTAACATCCATGCGGAACAGGGCATTCTCAGCTTTTGCTCCCAGGCTGTGGAATTCTCTTCCTCGGGATATTCGCATGGCGCCAACGCTTGCATTGTTTCGGCGTCAGGCTAAAGCCACCCTTTTTATTCGTGCTTTTATTAATGTTTGAGTTTGTATGTGCATGTTCCTCCTCTCTATATGTTTTTAGCTGGTTATGTCCCTCTGGGGTCTCATATTTTAAATTTGTATATATATTTTTATTGTGTTTTTTTGTAAGCCACCTTGAATATTTTAAATAGAAAGGTGGGGTAAAAATATTTAAATAAATAAATAAATAAATAAATAATATTTGAAGGTACATTTAGGATAAATCCTGAAAAGTCTAGACACATTGCTGACACCCTATCAACAGACTTTCTCATCAGACCCGCCATGGGGTGATTCGAGCATGTACCACTGGGTGTCTCTTCTTGCTTTGGTCAGTTGTTTCACTAGTATGCTCTCTCAGCCTGCCATAGGACTCAAGGGATTTGAAGACATGAGCTGAGACTCTGGAGATAAATTGCAGCAACGGTCAGAAACCGGTTGTGTGTCAGGGTACACGGGAGATGAGAAAACGTATCTAAACTTTTTCAGACTGAAAAATAAGCTTAGCTTCAGTTCAGCTGGAGAGTCAGGGATTTTTTTTTCCATTCTGTGTCCCCTTCTCATGGATATTGCAGCACTGTTGATACAGGCTGGACCTCCCTGGTCTGGAACCCTTGGGACCCGAGCCAAGGAGTTTGCTGACCAGGGGAGGTCAAGGCTCCTCTGCTGGCTGCCCCACTGTCAGCTCCTCTCCCTAGGGCTCTCAAGGGTGGAGCTCCCCACCCTGCTGCTGTCCTGCTAACACTGGCCGGGAGTTGGGGTTCCCCTGCCAGCTGCCGCCAGCCCCAGCTGCTACTGAGGGGTTCTCAGGGTTTCCCCAGCCAAGGTCACCCAGCTGCCGCCAGCCCCGTTCAACTGCTGCTTTCCCCGTTCAGCCACTGCTTTCCCCATGGGTTCCCTGGCCCCGGGCTGCCTGGTCGCTGGGCTGGCTGCCACTGGGAATTTCCCAGGGTTCTCTGGCCAGAGCCACCAGGCTGGCCCCACTGCCACCGGAGATTCCCCTTCTGGGGCAGGGACTCCTTGTCTCCCACCAGGCCCCACTGCTCGAGTTCCTTGGCTGAGGCTTCTGCCGCCAGGGGTTTCCTTGCTAGGGCTACCTGGCCATGCCGTCCCCGTTGCTGCCAGGGAGTTCCTGGGGTTTCCCGTCCGCTGCTCACCCCACTGCTAGGTGCTCTCCTTCTGCCTGCCCTGCTGACGCTGGTGTTTCCCTGCCTAGCCGCTGTTGGCCCAGCTGGGATTCCTCAGACCCTGCATTCTCTGGGCTAGCTTCCGCTCCCTGGGCTCTTTGATCCAGTAACATCCGTGGCCTTGTCAGACCACGGATGCTGCCGGACGAAGGAGTCCTAGATTTGGGAGGTTCAACCTATACGGTGAAACTATGGAAAAACTTAAAACAACGAATGGTCCTGCAGCACCTTAGAGACTAACAGAAAAGTATAGAAAGTATCATGAGCTTTCGTGGGCACAACCCACTTCCTCAGATGTCAACCGTTCGTTGCTTAAGTGTTTTCAGTTAGACTAACATGGCTGCTATCGGTCTGTCTAGTCAGATATTTACCTCTGCCAGTACTTGATACTCAGAAGAAGGCAGAATAACTTTTATAACGCAGGATTTTTGTAGCTGTGTTGGTTCCAGGATATTAGATAAGACAGGTGAGGTAATATCCTTTACCTGCAATAAAAGGTATGACCTCACCCACCTTGTCTATCCAGAATGTATCTAACTAATTGTTTAGTGCTGTATATGGGGAGACAAGGAGAAAAATTCCTTTCTGTTCCTATGCTGAGCTACCCTGAAGCCTGAGCTTTGATAATACTTATGTGCATAACTAGAGATGTTATTAGCTGCAAGATTTACCTAAAGTTTATCAAATAAACTCCTTGCTTCCCTGGCCTGCTGTGATAATGAACCGGCAGGCTGCTCACCTACTGTTTGCAGTCGTGTTTCCTTTTGTTCTGAATTTACAGGCCACGAATTTCACACTGAGTAAGTCCCTGTTCTTCTACGTGAATAATCCGTTTCCATGCCTCCTGTCATCGTTTGCAGGGCAAAATGTTTTTTAAATAATAAGAAATGGCTCACCTGTTGTATATTCAACCGGAATAATTCCTTGAAGACCTCCCACGTACTGCACAGTTCTAGGTGATAGTTGCTGTCTATCCAGGAGGCCTGGTTTTGATTACACGCTGGTTTTCCACTGATGCAATGTCTTTGACTTCCATAGAATTACACTGGTGTCAATCAGGGGTAAGTGAAAACAGAACCAGGCCCTGTATGTATTTAAGCGGAAATGACGCTGTCGCAGTTGCAGGGCTAATGATCTCTCTCTGCTCTTTCTTGAGTGCCTCCCCCAAGCACGGCTTTCTCTCTCCAGCAGTAGAATGTCACCCTTAGGCCAGGCCTTGGCCTGTGGTACCAGTGTATCATCTGCGCTTTCCCAGCAGGTGTGTGGCTTGGATGGCCTCCTGTGATTCTTCCCTTCCGGAGCCTGTGGCCAGGGATGCACAGAGATCACAAGGCTGCCTTAAAATTCTTTTTCTCCAGGTGTTTTGTCCCTATTAAAGAACAACGCCCTGGCACATCTGTCTGAGCTAGAGCTTCTTCAGGCGCCCCACCTGGCGTCTGCGAAATATAGGCCTGTTTGCTGTGGCATTCTGTCCCCATCTCGTGGCGGCTAGACCAGCTAGTGATTGATGAATCAGCCGGTTAAGAGAGCAGGCTCTTAGCTCATCCAAGTGAGGTTCATGCATTAAGCTCCAGAGGTCCCAGGTTTGATCCTGGCTGACAATGACTAGAGTCTGTTTGCATTGCACTTGTCTGTCTGATTTCTCAGACTGGCTCCCCAACAGATATTTCCCCTCCAGAGAAGGAGAATGTCTATTTTAATGCATGCCGTGTCCAGCCACTCTCCTCAGAGTCAGTGACTCTACCATTGTCCTATAATAACCCACAAATGTTTGCTAAGGGCCGGATCACCTCAATCTATTCTTTTCTCTTCCTGCTTGTTTTTCCCTTACAGTCTGCTGTCACGCTAAACCACTGTATTAATACAGTAAAACATCCCAATGACCAAGTCAACATACAGTGCTAATAAATTATTACAGAACAACTCCAAGCCTGGCTAAGCATACAGTGCTGGGAGACTGTATGCCAGGGGGACAGTGCTGGGAGACTGTATGCCAGAGCCATATTTTCACTTTAAAGCCCTGTCCCGGCTTTAATTTTAGAAGTGGAGCCAAAGCCTCCATCACAGCTGCAGCTGCTCTTCCGTTCAACCAGGAAACTTTAAAACACTCATGCTCAGGCTGCAAACACTGGGTGAAATCCTGACCCCACTGCTGGAAAGAGCTGCAGTCCCTTTTGAAGACCACTTTCCAATCCTCGTGTCTGCATAGCCACATTGTAATAGATACCAGAGATCATGTGCTCACCTTAACAACACCTTTGCAAGAATGGTTTGGTTTAATTGTTTCTTACATGTGACAATCTCAATCAATACGATGTAGCTGACGTTCCAGGTGTGGGCATCTGAATGTGTATCAGTGATCATTTTGTGTGTTTCCTTTAAAGTGCCATGTAGCGGCGGTTCTGTGGAGTGTTTGAAATGAGGTAGCTGTTTCAGTGTAGTATTTGCAGGGCTCTTTGCGGCCCTGGTTGGCTGTTTCGATAAGAGGACAAGAATGATGATGGAGCCTGAATTATTGTCACATCCTAAATGGCATCTTCAGATCAGGGTTAGAATTGTAGACTCTTAGGGCATATCTAGACTACACTAGACTTTCGAAAGAGGATATGCAAATTCCGCGGGAATTTGCGTATCTTCTTTAGCGCTCACTTTCGAAAGCAGCACTTTCGAAAGTGAAAGTAATTAAGAGGCGGTTTTGTTGGCGAACCCTCCTGTTTGTTGACAAGCCGTGTAAACCTCATTTTTTAAGGAAGATTAGGGTAGGAAAAGGAGATCATTTAGTTCAGTCTCTGCTCAAAGCAGGACCAATCCCAATTAAATCATTCCAGCCAAGCTTTGTCAAGCCTGATCTTGAAAACATCTAAGGATGGAGATTATACCCAGTGGCGGCCGAGGCGGGCCGCCAGCAGCTGGCGCCCCAGGCGGAATGCGCAATCGGTGCCCCCCGCCTCCACAGCCCTCAATGGCGTGACGTCATCATTGGGCGCCCCATTTAACGCGACGGCCAAGTCGGCCTATACGTATTGGCCACCCCTGATTATACCCTCTCTATAGGTAACGCATCCCACTCCTTCACCACCCTCCTACAGAAATAGTTTTTCCTAATACCAAACCTAGACTTCCCTCACAGCAATTTGAGACCATTGCTCCTTGTTCTGTCATCTGCCATCACTGAGTACAGCCTCTCCATCCTCTTTGGACTCGCCCTTCAGGAAGTTGAAGGCAGCTATCAAATCCCCCTTCACTCTTCTCTTCTGCAAACTAAATAACCCCAGTTCCTTCAGCCTTGGCTCATAAGTCTTGTGCTTCAGCCCCTAATCATTTTTGTTGCCCTTCGCTGGACTCTCTCCAGCTTGTCCACATCCTTTTTGTAGTGGGAGACCCCAAACTGGACGCAATACTCCAGATGTGGCCTCACCAGTGCTGAATGGAGGGAAATAATCACTTCACTTATTCTGCTGGCAATGCTCCTATTAATGCAGCCTAATATGCCATTAGTGTTCTTGGCTACAAGGGCACCCTGTTGAGTCATATCCAGCTTCTCTTCCACTGTAATCCCCTGGTCCTTCTCTGCAGCACTGCCATGTAGCCACTCTGTCCCCAGACTGTAGCAGTGCTTGGGATTCTTCGGCCTTATGTACAGGACTCTGCTGAACCTCATCAGAATTCTTGTGGCCCAAAACTCCCTGTTTGTCTAGGTCACTCTGGACCCTACCTCTACCCTCCAGCTTATCTGCCTCTCCCCGCCCCCTTAGCTTAGTGTCCTCCACAAACTTGCTGAGGATGCAGTCCATTTCATCATCGAGATAATTAATGAAGATGTTGAACAAAACCAGCTCCAGGGTTTAATTTATTGATTTCCTCACCAGCTAGCCACAATATCTAACCAGTGCTGAAAAGAGCAAGGTTATATTAACAAAAATCAGTATTCTCCCAAGGGAAATGTCTATTTAATAGGTTTAGATATAAGCTTGCCCTACTCAAAAAAATAAATATTAATTGGACTAAATGAATGAGAAAAGAAAGCCAGCTGATCCTGTAGGGATTATGAAGGTAAAACCTCACCAGTGAATGGTTTTAAAAGTACATTTAATCTTCTTCTTTGTCCCCAGTTTCCCCCAATCTGGGTACTGTGCTGAGCTAAAAGCAGAACCATCATTCCTTCCATAATACTGTGCCATTTTACTGACTGAATTGCAGTGAATAACTGCAAGAGACACTGGGAATAAACACTCTCTTAGTGAACAGGAATTAAATACCTAGTGACCAGACAGTGTAGCTGTTGAAGATGCCAAGTTAAAACATTAGTTTCACATTTATAAAGGGCAGGATTTTTTTTCTTCTGCGCATCTGGATTTGCCTTTTATTACGTACAACCCACAGTTACCCGTTGAAAGATACCAACCCTGAGCTAGCCAGGGAAGTCTTTAATCTTTTTGTTTAGCTAAAGCTTTCAGAGGGGTAGCTGGGTTAGTCTGTAACTTTAAAAACAAGCAGTCCTGTGGCACCTTAGAGACTAACAAAAATATATGATGTGATACCACTTGTATTTTGGTTAGTCTCTAAAGGGCCACTGGACTATCGTTGTTTCTAAAGCTTTCAGATATTTTTCAGACTGCAGGTGGAGAGTGAAGGTCTGGTTCAATGTCCTTTGGCCAGAACTTGCCCGCTCTTTTGGGCGTGCCTGTCTTGCCTAGCATTGTACTGTAGATGCAGCTTTGCTACTAGACAAGGAGAGGACTGCAGGGCTTTCACTCTCATCCCCTCTTGTGTCACTGATGGACACACACATTATTGGTCAGGGTAACTTTTGAGCTGAGTCTTTAAATCCTGGTCCCATTGTTGGCCTATTCGTAGTACGTCCCAATAGCTGTGCTGGAAAAACAGCAGAAGTTGGCTTTTGCGGTTTGATCAACTATTACAGGGCTGGTAAGTGAGTATTCATTGGTGCCACAGGGTGTGATGTGGTGGAGCATGAATATCTATTAGCGGGGTTGGCAAGCTTTGGCATGCGGCCCATCTGGGTAATCCACTGGCAGGCTGCGAGACAGTTTGTTTACATTGATCATTCCCAGGCACGGCTCCCCACAGCTCCTAGTGGCCGTGGTTCACCATTTCTGGCCAATGGGAGCAGCGGGAAGTGGCACCCACAAAACCACATAAGAAGACAATCCCCGATTGAAAGAGCTTACAATAAACAAGGGGTCATAGGGGAAACAGAGAAATGAAACAACTCGCCAAAATAACACACAGCCAGTCAGTAAGACAGCTGGGAATATTCCACTGATCTCCTTAATCCAAGTCCAGTACCATATGCACTGGGCCATACTGCCTCCTTAGCTCAGGGGTGAAATTTGTCGTCCTACCATGTTGTTAAGTTTGGGAGGCTGAACCTTGGGGGGCGGGGAGGCAGCTCATGGGAGCTGGCATGTGCAGGGAACCAGCTTTCACAGGACCAGATTAAGACTTTTAGAGGCCCTAAGCACTGAAAAGATTATGGTGC
>JANRFK010003679.1:64316893-64341103 GCA_030068395.1 Apalone spinifera | reverse complement strand
CTAATTCGAATTAGTTTTTAGGTCTAGATGCACTAGTTCGAATTAAGTTAGTTTGAATTAGTGCTGTAGTGCAGACATACCCTAAGTGATGCCTTCTGTGTGTCCTGGTCACTTTGACTCCAAGAGGTTCCAAGATCTGCTATTATATTGGAGAAGTTAGAACATTTCAGATGCAGAGTACGTTGAGGAACAACACAGTTGACTTTAATGGGTAGAGGGTAAAGCACTGAACGACTGAGAGGTATAGAGATCATAGGGATTGTCTTTAGTTAGGGCCATATTTTGCCCTTTTCACTTTGCATATATTCCCATTGCTTTCAATGGAACTACTCCTGGAGTAAGGCAAGGTGTTGTTAAATGTGCGAAAGAGTGACAGGTTCTGGCACATAATGGCTATGTTTACACTACAGAGTTTCCCGGAAAAACTCTGCCACGTCCAGAGAATGTGTCTGCTCTTCTGAATTTTTTTTGGAAGAGCAGACTCGCTTTTTTGGCATCCCCGTAAACCTCGTTTTACGAGGAAGAAGGGGTGTTCCGAAAAAGGATTTTTTCTCGACATTTGGCCCAGAGTAGACAGGCCAAATGTCGGAAAAGCCGCTTCCAAAAAAAGAAACAGAAAAAGCTTTTTCCGGCAGAACAGTGTAGTGTAGGCATAGCCAATGAATTGTTGACTAGAGTTTTTAGTAAATAAGCATTCCCCTGAAATGTATTCCTCACCAATAGTGCCTGGTAGAGGAAGCGTATAGGAACGTGAAAGTGAAGCTGATTGTGAATAAAAGTCTGTTTTACTTGCTGAAACAGAGAAATGCAGAAATTAACCAAGCAGTATAACTGGTGGAAAAAAAAATCAGTGTTTTAAAACTCTTTCAGCTCTGAAAATCTGAGGTGGTGTGCTGAGAAATAATGTTTTTTAAAAATAACATTTTTAACTTTGTCTCAAAGTAGAAGGGCGTATTATGACTCTGTGTGTGTGTGTATGTGTGTGTGTGTGCGCGCACGCGCGCTTGTTTCATAACAGTTCTGAATGGTGTGACTATTGCTTAAGGAAGGAGAATTGCTTAGTGTTGGTCTATATGTAAAGGTATTACTGATGTAACTATTTTGGGAGGTGACTTTTTTTTTAACTGAAATAGTTGTACTGATTAAAAACACTAGTGAGGGCACAGTTATATCACTATAAAGATGCCTTATACCCGTTAGCATATTCCCCTTGTTGTAACTGAGTAAGCTACAGCAGTCTACGCATTTTTATCCTGGACTATGTCCTCATGAGAGAGTTGTACTGCTTTAACTATATGGGTATTTTTACAGGCGTACAACTTTCTGGTCTAGATAAGATCTTAGAAAATAAGAGAGGGAATATGATGCTGGAATGGGATATGTATCTAGCAAGTATTGGCTATGAAAGCGAAATTACAAAGAGTTACTTTCTTTAGCAGGGAGCTTGGTGTTTTGAATCAAACCATGAGAGTGGTGCTGGAGATTAGAATAAGATGTTTGTACCATTGTTTAAGAGAAAAGTACATCTTCCTAGCTGATTATTGCGTAATGTATGTTTTCTTTCTGACTGCGTGCTTCCTATTCTAATTCCACATAGAATGCAGAATTCTACAGAAAGGTTGAAAATGAATATTCCTGTCTAGGAATTAATCTTTGAAATTTGCCTTAACAGGCTATGTACAGTTTAGCAAAGAAGTTTTACCTCTGCAGCAAGGGAGATTTAAGATAGATATTAATAAATATAATTAACCAAAATATTAGTATAATTAAACCAAAGTTGTGGAATCTCCATCCTTGGAAATTTTTAATAACCTGTTAGACAAATACCTGTCAGGATGATTTAAGGCAGGGGGTGGGCAATAAGCGACCCTCGGGCTGGACACGATTCACCAGGGTTAGTTCCTGGTGGGCCAATGGTGCTTTATGTACCTGAGCATCCACAGGTACAGCAGCTCACAGCTCCTGTTGGCTTGCAGATCACCTTTTCGGAGCCGTGGAAGCTGCGGGAAGCGGTGTGCTGGTCCGCGCCACTTCCTGCATCTCCCAGTGGTGATCGGCAGGCAAAGGGAGCTGCAAGCAGCCATATCTGCAGACGCACAAGTAATAAAGCCCTGGTGGTCACCCTGGTGAACTGCATCTAGCCCACAGGCTGCACATTCCCCACCTTTGATGTAAGGGCTGATCTACACTACCGCGTCACTCAACGTAACTTACATCATTCAGGCATGTGAAAATGACACTCCCGGCGAAATCATGTCCATAATCTTAAAGCAGTGCGCACACCACAGGGTGTCAGCGGGAGATGCTCTCCCAGGGGCTTCTGCCTCTCCTGGGGGTGGAGTAGTTATGCCGAAGGGAGAGCATTATCCCATTGGCCGTGTGCATCTTCACCAGACATGCTACGATGGTGCAGCTGCATTGGTGCCGAGGTAGCACGGTAGTGTAGCGTTACCCTAAATCAGAGGTCCCCAGGCTGTAGGGAACACTGCTGTAGCAGGGCGCAGAGGAGCATTCGGGTGGGGTACAGCTGGGGCCTGGGTCAGCCCCCCAAGGGGGCAGAGAGGGAGCACCATGCAGCTCTGCTTCTGTCCCAGACATCTGGGCTAGCCCTGCGCCGGGAGCTCTGTTCATGGCTGTGGCTACTGGCCCTACTTCCAGGAGTCTGTGTGTGGAGATCTCTTGGTACAGAGTCCGCAGCTGTTCCTGGGCCCTATCCACACCCCCAGCTACTGTCCCATCCTCCACCTCCTTCCCCCTGTCTGCACTCCCCCCCGCTCCCCGTGGTGGTGGTCCCACTTCTGGTCCTGGTGTGGAGGGGAGTAGGGGTCAAGCGTGGGCAGAGATAAACAAGCGAAGTAAAAAGTTTGGGGATCACTGCCCTAAGTGTATTTCAGACTGCTTCAATTCCGGGGGATGGTCTAAATGACGTCGAGCTCCCTTCCAGGACTACATTCCTATGAGTCTCACTGTTGTCCAAAGCCAAGAATTTACTCTTGGTCGGTTCAAAATGAAGCTTGGAAATCCTTAACCGAGGGCTGGTTCTGCTGTCAGATATATGACGTAAATTCAGGGTGGCCGTTCTAACTTCACCAGCTCTGATCTGACCCTGACTTTGTTGTCAGACAAAGCCGCCGTTTGGCCCGACTCTCAGCACCTGCAACTCCCAGTGACTTCCTCTTGGCCTAGGTTAAATAGGCTATTCAGATCGTTGTGATTCAAGGAATCTGTTTCCTTCCGACATATCAATGGTGTGTTAACCTTGTTGTGAGTGAGATGGGGAGCCACCTCGTAGGAGTGTGCGATGTGTCACAAGAGGGTGACAACTGGTCACAAGAGGGTGAAAGTGCAGCTTGCACTGCTATCTATCTGCAGACCAAAAACATCTCATTAAGGGAGATGCACAGACCAATGTCCACAGCAAAACTCCCATTGACTTCTGTAGAAACAGGATTGAATACTTGAACCCTGCCACATTTAAACAGCATTGTGATCAGGGTTGCAAGCCTAGTATTTCAGACTGTGCTGTGATAAGACCTTAAACCAAAGCACAGGGTAGAGTTACCTCTCTCTTTGCTTATTCAAAACGTATGAATCAGTTTGGATTGTACAACCAAAAATATTCACTCTGTCCATCAGTCATGAGTGGCTCTTTTGTGATCTGAGAGAAGGGCCTCTTACTCTGTTCTGGGCTTTTATCTAAATAATATTGTGAGACTTTAGGGTTTGTCTGGACTTAAGTTAGGTTAGAAACTGAATAGGTGCAGCCTGAGTAGAATAGGCCTTAGTTAGATGTCTCCCGTCTTTGGACCTGATTGTGCCCCCCCGCCCCCCTTTTGATTTGCCATTGACTTGGAAAGCAAGCCAGAGCCTGTATGGATGTAGAGTACATTAGAAGCTTTCAGCTGGCATCAAAAAGATTTTTCTTTTTCTGCCCATTGATCTCAGATTCACTGATTACTGTAACTCATGATCTTCTGCCCATTTTCTGTATTTCCCCATTGTATTTTTGTCACCTCGCTCTAAAAAGGTCTTTTAGATTTTACAGGGAACAGAGAAGAGTAACAAAAATTGTTGTGGGTATGGATCACCTTCCATATGAGGAAAGATTTAAGAAGATGGAGTGTTAAGCTTAGAAACAAGATTCCTGTGGGGGATGTGATAGAGGTCTCTTGAATGGTGTGGAGAAAGTGAATCAGGAAAAGTTATGAACTCCTTCACATAACACAAGAATTAGGATAAACTTAAAAAACAACAAATAGTCCAGTAGCACTTTATAGACTAACAAAACATGTAGATGGGATCATGAGCTTTCGTGGGCACAGCCCACTTCTTCAGATCACCAGAGGTTTTTTTTAGGAATCACCCAATGAAATTAATTAGGAATCACCCAATGAAATTAATAGGCATCAGGTTTACAACAAACATAAGTACTACTTCTCACAATGTACATTCAATCTGTCACATTCGCTGCCAGGGAATATGGTGAAGGGCAGAAGTATGAATGATTTCAGAAAAAAAATTAAATAATTTAATGGTGGATCAGTCCCTCAGTGGCTATTCGCCAAGATGATGTGGGATGCACCCTCATGCTCTGGTGTCCCTAAAACTCTTATGGCCAGAAGCGGGGACTGGATGGCAGGGGATGGATCATTCAATAATTGCTCTGTTCTGTTTATTGCCTCGGAAGCGTCTGGCACTGGTGACTGTCAGAAGACAGGATCCCGAGTTAGAAGGACCATTGGTCTGACCCACTCTAGCTGTTCTCATGTAGCAGGACAGGTGTGCATGTCACTTCATGGCTAAACAAGAAACGGAGCCCGATGATCCTACTGTGGACAGCTTTAGTTTTATGCCAATATGGCCACACTGATTTACACTAATCTCAACGAGATCAGAACTGGGCCTATAGTTTCTGCTCCAAAGAAGTTGAGTTTTTCTGCTGATTTCCTACCTCTCTAAGACCTATCAGCACAAGCAACTATTATTCTCCAAAGTCTTTTCACATCAACTGTGTGTTTAACCTAGGATACATCCCAGCTCTGTTTGGATATGCCTGATGCTGTTGGGTGCAGAGCTCTTCCTGTGGGGTTCTGAGTATTTCCAGCTCCGAGTAGTGATTAGGAAATTCAGGACCTATCCTCCCCCCTGTTGTTCCCCTCTGCCAACCCGAACATTTTTCCCATTTATTTTGTGACATACAATAATAGCCTGGGTATCAACATGTATTGTGCAAGAGCTTCTGCTCATTGTTATGGAAATTATTAAAAGGACATTGTTAACATAACTCTGTTTAAAAAACATTTCCTCGGAGATGGCTTTGTTACTAATAACATCTCCAGATTATTAAAACAAAAAGAATATCAGGTTTACATTTTACCTTAATGGTCTTAATTTGGCATTGTATTTTATTTATTTTGCATTTCACTCCTCTTGAGCAGTGAAACTAGACTGGGGTTCCATTTTTTATTATAGTCTTTTTCAACTTCTGCTTCCCATAATTTCTGCTTCCCATAATTCTGGTTTATTTTGGTCTGCAAAAACAAAAAACAAAGAAATAAAAAAACCCAGATACTTTTTAAAACAAGGCATTTCTATTCCTGCCAGGGGTTGTTTAAAAAAATAAAAAAACCAACCAGAAAGCAAGCTAGTAAATTTTGATTCTGTAACTAAGAATATAGGATTTGGCAGACTATTGGCCCATGAAATCCAGTGTGTGACCCTTTGACACTAGCTAGCAACTGAAGTTTCTGAAGACGGTAAAGACCTCATATTAGGCACCTACTAGTCCCTTCCCTTTAAGGACAGTTAAGTATCTTCAGAAAATAAATTATGAAATGTTTAAATGTCCTACTTTCCTTTAATAGGAAAAGCGCCTTTGGAATCAAATAATCCTTTCCCCGTGTCTGCCTTATGTCACCACACACTGTAGTACTTTTAATGCAGGTCCTTGCCTGAACCCGCCAAGGTTCTTTTTACAGCTCTGTGCTTTCAATTCTCTTGGCAGTCGGGGGAAGCTGAGAGCACCCAGCCCCTTGTGGGATATTCCTACTGCGATTATCGGGATCTAGATGATAATGGAAGATAATGGTGTGATAAAGGCATTTCAGTAGCTAGTTACATTTCCACCCCCATTGGGATGGAGTTATATTTTCCTTCTCATCTCACACTTTTTCTGTCACCTATTATCAGCAACTGCTGCAGCAGGCCACTTCCATGGTCTGTTCTCATATGTCAGGGGAACTGGTTTTGTTAACCCAGAATGTTTGTAGTGAAAATAGGTTTGCAAATTAAAAAAAAAAATCTTTGTCCCATTCTGTTCCTTGTTCCAGCCCTGCTCTGTTTTGGCTGCCACCAGCCAAATACATCCATGAACTTAAGTACATGTCTGGGCATGCGGTTGGCCTTGATGTTACTTTAGTTATGAAAAGTCTCAAGTTATTGCTTAACTAATGGATTGTCTGAGCTCTAGGTCTTGACTCCAGACTAGTGCAGTTCTGACAGAAGGAAATGACCCTAATATAGGGACAGTGATCAGTGCTAGGAAGCAAATGGGAAGAATGCCAAAGAATTGATGAGTGGTCATGAAGGAGCTATGAGAACGATCCAAGTTATGGAAAACACACTTACAAAGAGACGCTTATAAACTCAATCTATTTAACTTATCAAAGAGAAGGGTAAGAGGTGACTTGGTCAATCCATAAGTAGTCATAATGTTGACTTGAGTTATTTGTATTTTGGTAGTGAATCTGGATGCTCCAGTCAGAGATCAGAGTCCAGTTATGCAGGGCATTGTACAAACACAAAACACACACAGTCTCTGCCCCAAGAACTTATAGTCTAACCTACACTAGGAGAAGAAGGCTGATACTAATGAGCTCTTTAATTTAGCAGACAGGTTCATAACAAAATGCAACGACTGCAAGTTGAAGTCAGAAATATTCAAATGGGAAGAAAGATACATGTTTGCAGGTGAATCATAGAATCCTAGGGCTGGAAGAGACCTCAGGAGGTGGAGTCCAGCCCCCTGCCCAAAGCAGGACCAACCCCAACTAAATCATCCCAGCCAGGGATGTAATAAATCTCCATCAGTTGGAAAATGCTAAATCAAGATAGGATGTCATTGTAAAAGATATCCTGACTTCAGTGCTTAAGCATGTGCCTGCACACATGGAGCTATACACGTGCTTAGTGTTAGGCATTTACTCAGATAGTCTCATTGACTTCCATGCCTAAAGATGGGTACATGCTTCATCAGCTTGTTGAATCAATGTCTAGTTCAACTCCAGATTATTGAGCTTGATGCAGAATCACTAGGAGAAATTCAATGCCTTGTGTTATGCAGAAGGCCAGATTAGCTAAGCATAATTGTGCTTTCTGGCTTTAAAAAGATGGCTCTTTAGAAGTTAATTTGGAGGACGGTGAGGGTGTTCTGCATACAGGGTGTCGAGGTTGGCATGAGAAAATGTGTAGAATTGTTTGTGGGAATTCTTGGAGCTTGAAGCTCCCAAGACCAGCCGAATTAACAGTATAACAGACTCTGAGACTCTGAGAGAGCACAAATAGGCTGGTCTAAAACTGTGCAATTGCTTGAAGGAAAGGAGGAGAAAACAGAGTGGAAAATTGAGATGGAGGGAGACTGGAACTCATGGCAGCTCCTTAATGAGGCTTGTGCGTTCCAGCTTGTTGGATAGACTTGGGGAGGAGGCCCAGAGTAGAAGTGAAAGGGCCTCGAGAGGTGTCGATGTTGCCCTTCCACTGGTGTACATTTTCTCCTTGCAACAGATGGTGAAATCCTGCACTGAGAATGAAGGAGAGAGCGTGTGTTGGGGAAGGCTGGAGAAGGAAGCCTTAAATAGAGAAGAGCAGGTGGTATATGGAGTGGTGTGCTGCAGCTGGAGCTGAAGTATAGGTACTTACCACAGCCATAGAAAGGGGCATTTCCTTCATTTTAGTAAATTGACCTTTGCAAGAGGTGATAGCTAATTTAAGGATTAAATCTTCCTTTTATCATGCAGTTCATTTCTTCTAGCAGATGATTGCTAGTGCCAAACCTTCAAAAATACCAAAAGCATCATTATAGACCAGGAACATAAACAGGATTAGAAGGCTTGATGAAAGGAGAGGACAGGTTTAACAGGTATCGGGGGATTCCAGGTATGCCACCGGGTGCTGCAGAACGGTGCACTAGATCCCAAGTTTTCAATACAGAAATTTGCTTCTAGTGCTGTTGGCTGTAAAGCAAACTTTAAACATGAATTGAGTTCAAGAAGCAGTGCAGTGTTGTCTTCCTGAGAAGCTGTCCATACACACAGAAAATTAATCATAATTAATTAAAGGTGTGAATTGAAAGTGGACTTCAATTTCCAGTTAAACTGCATTAAACCACTGTGTGGAATCAAAGTGGTTTTCATTTGGTTTAGTGTAATTCAAAAGTGAATTCAGATATACCAAATGATAGACCAAATCAAGGTCCCTTTAATTCTGAATAAGTGTTTTCACAGGGAATTAATGTGGTGAACTAATTTGCCTAGAATGGTTGTGGAATCTTCATCATTGCAGCTTTTTAAGAGCAGGTTAGACAAACACCTGCCAGGCAGGGATGTTTTAGAGCATACATAGTCCTGCCAGCAGGGCAGGGGACTGGACTAGATGACCTCTCGAGGTCCCTATAATTTTGTAATTAAATTCACACCTTTAGCGTGAATAGCTATTAACTTTCCAGACTGTCCCCACTAAGTAAATAGGCCCAGTGTTCAGACAGTATAAAATAATAGACCAACAAAACATGTAGATGGTATCATGAGCTTTCGTGGGCACAGCCCACTTCTTCCCATGACCAGAGTGGGCTGTGTCCACGAAAGCTCATGATACCATCTACATGTTTTGATAGTGTGTACAGGATAAACTTAAAAAACAACAAATGGTCTGGTAGCACTTTATAGACTATCTCGGCTACCCCCTAAAGCTATAAAATAATAGTTCAGAGACATGTGAATTGCCCCCGTTTGTTTCAATGGGCTGCTAAATATCTATTTCTAACCATGATATTTTAAATGACAGTATTGTATGAGCTCCAAATGTTGTCTCTCTCACCAACAGAATTTGGTCTAATAGAGGATATAACCTTAACTACCTTGTCTCTCTAATATCCCGGGACAAACGTGGCTACAACACTGAATATTCCATTGTGGTCATTTTACCGTATAGACTTCCATCTAGTATTTGTTCTTCCATCCCTAATTATCCCTCACCCCCAGGTTCTAAGAGCTTTTAATTGTTGCTGCCTCATCAGCACATCCTCTTTGGCTGTTATTTAACTACGCTGTTATTTTTATAGTGTGTTTAGGTCTTCTTAATCTTCCTTGACTGTTGTCGATCTTTCCAGACCCATAATCATGTTTGCTCCTTTCATGCAGCCTCCATGTCCCGCTACCATTCTGAAAATGGTGTTCTGATGTTGAGCTGTTCATTCTCATCAGAAAACTGGAAAAGATTTAATTCAGCTTGACATATCCATGAAGATCTGATTTGGTTCCCTTTGGGGGGGGGGGAGAATGTATTTAAATCACAGTCCTTGATCACAAATAAGCATGACTCAGACTTTCCCAGGTTGTTATTTTCTCAGGAAGCTGGATTGTGGTGCTGCCCACAGATTTAATATCCTTTCTCTGAATCTCTGATGAAGAAAAATGTCAGTCAATCCAGGCTGCAATGATTTTGTTTGAGATGACCCTTTTTCTTAACAGCCTGTGGTTCTGATGAAAATGATGGTTTGACACAGGAATAGCTTTTAAAATCAATAAAAATCCACTCTCCTGTGAACATGCAGCTGAGTTCCAGCCAGCAATGTAGCCCTGCAACAATTCCAAAAGCAAAAGCTGGTAAGAGTTAATTCTGCAGATATTAAGAAATCTTGGGTTGCAGAGGGGAAAGGGACATACAGGTTGAACCTCTTTAGTCTGGCACCCTTAGGACCTGACCGGTTCTGAACGAGAGAAGTTTCTGGACCACGGGAGGTCAATATTGTCTAGCAGCATTGCCAACTCTGCCACTGCTTACTGGGCTGTTAAAAGACATTTAAGGGGTAAATCAAAGCTAAATAACAGCACAGAACACTAAGAGCCAGGACTGGTGGCTGTCAGCAAACTTTATGGGACCTTGGGAAACTTGGCCACACCCATGAAAGCTGGTTAACTAAAATCATTCTGGACGACGGATGTTTATGGACAAGAGAGCTCTGGAATAGAGAGGTTCAACCTGTAGTAGCTTTAATGGCCTATGTTGAGATTTGAGAACTTAATAATAATGGATTTTCAAACCTATTGCATTATATTGGTCATGTCTGACACAATATGCAGTCCCTGCTCTTTGTACTGTTTTCTGGCATGTTGCTTTCAAGTAAGTAGCTCTCCCTTGAGTTTTGTCTCTCCTGTCATTGGCCCATCACATGATTTATCTAAAACTAGACTGGAAGAAGCATAGGAAAAAAATGTTGCATATGGGGTCCAATCTGGACAGATTCTCTTCAATAAATATAGGTGATATCGGTTGGGGATCACATCTGTTGCACAGCGGGAGAGAACCTCCGACAGTCTTAGTCCATTCCTGGTGCATCTAGTAGCCCCATTGACTTTGGGAGATTTGGGTATGCAAGGCAGATAGGGTTGGTTTCTGGTCATGCCCTACCATTTGCTGCAGTGTGAACGCTGAGAATATTGTCAGGTGTTTTCCAGCAGAAGAGAGACCATAACCCTTCATGCCCATTATAATCCATTCCTCGCAAAAAGGTGTTGAGGCTGCAGAATGAAAAACAGAGCAAAGAAGGGAAGGGGAGAGAACGTTTCTAAGGAGGCCATCGCATGCACACTAGGGACAGGGCACTCCCTTGTGGCAGCCTGGCTTTTAGAGGAAATGAGTTCTTCAGCCTGCCCTTTTTTTGGAGCCCTCTATAGATCAGTGGAGAGGGTGTGGGTTGCTGTTGCAGGGACACAGTATTAGTACCTAGCTCTTACATAGCACTGTCTATCAGAAGAAAATCAAGTATTTTACAAAGGTGATCGTTATCATTATCCCCATTTTACAGATGGGGAAGCTAAGGCACAGAAAAGTAAAACACCTTGCAAGCTGTGAGTCTCAGCTCGCAGCTGGGGAACAACCTGCGCATGTCGTTCCTATAAGCCTGCCCCCAACAGAAGGACTGGCCATAGCTCAAAGGGAAGGAGGAGATGTCTTAATCTAGGGCTAAAGAGCTGAGGTTGGTAAGGCAGTTGAAAGTGAGACAGAGGGAGGCGGAGTTCCTGGTAGGTGTCTGGGGTTTATGTTGTATTCCCACTCAATGATAATGGGATTTTGTATATGGGAATAAAGGCCTTGAGCTAAGCTGTGCATTGAAGTGATTCCTGGTGGCACTGCTGGCTCCCCAGACAGGTAAGAGTTTGGAACAGAATTCCCACCACACTTTACTGGAGCCACAGCCATTGGGTTATTATTATTTATTTTGCATCAAGTCATCCTTGGCCAGGGAGGGGAGAAATGGGTGTAAATTCTGGGTATCTGGGTATAGGCACAAGGTTTGCTGACTGAAAGCAGTCTCAAAAATAGCCTGCAAACCCATCAGCAAAATAGGTTTTGGGATCAGGCAGGGGAATCATGCTCCTCCACTCTCACCCCATTCACAGCTAGTGACAATTGTACCTCCCAGTTCCTGCGCTGACACCTTGTGATGGAACTAAACACCCAGGCTTATTTGGTGCAATCAAGGAGCTTCTTTTGATGCACCAATCCAGATCTGTGCCAAGTATTCAGCTCTGCTTCAAAGAAATGTTAATGTTTCAGAAGCATCCGGCCTGATTTTAAAGAGCTGGTTTAATCTTTGAGGGTTTTTTTGTTATGACTCAAGTGATTTCCTCCTGTTTTTTCCTGGGCTATGGAATAAGGTACTGGAAAGATTTTATGGCCAGAGGGTTTTCCCCCCCTACACAAAGAAAAAGAAACATCAAATGTTGGTTACCTTATTCTTGGGACTGTTAAGATCTATCGTCTACGACAGCGATGGGCAAGCAAGGCTAGCGAACGGGCTTTATGAGTGGCCTTCCCTCATTTCAGTGGGCTGCAAGATTGTCTCCCGGCATAGGGTAATTTTGCTATCTGAGCTTGTGTATCTGGAATTTGCGGGGTGGGCCGATTGAACCATAGCAGCGCTTTGATTGGGTGCAGCGGAAGCACATTGTGTGCACACACCTCACCTTACGCGCACGTTTCACTTTAGCAATACTGGTATGAAAAAAACTCCATGGAGGGAAACCTGTGGAATCTGGCAACCCTGCCCACGGGCAAACAAAATGTCTCGAGGGCCACATGTAAAACCCAATGGGCAGCATGCTGCCCTCGGCCACAGCTTGCCCACCACTGGTACACGATGTCGTCGTGGAGACATACAGTAATTCCTCACTTAACACGTGCCCGCTGAACACGTTTTTGCGATAGCACGATTTTTTTTTTAGGGAACATTTTTCGGACAACACGACCGTCCCCTCAATAACACGATTTCCCGACTGGCTGGCTGGTCGCCAGCAGCTGCGCGGGGCTTCCCCTGCCCCCTTGCAAAACGGTGGAGGTTCGCTGTTCACCACGCTGTTCCCCGGCGACCCCTCCTCGCTGGATGCAAGGAGGCAGGGGAAGCCCCGCGCAGCTGCTGGCGACCGGCCAGCTGGGGAAACCCAGCCGCCGGCTGCAAGTGGGGGGCGGAGGTTAGGGTGCGAGGCATCCAGCCAGAGGTAAACTCTGTCTTCCTTCCCCTTCTCCTTGTGGGAGACACCCAGTCAGCTTTATACCTACTGGGATCTTTGCCTGAGTAAGGACTACAGAATTTGGATCCAATATGCATTACGTATGATCTATGGCAGGTTGAAAAGTAGAATATGATGGCAACAAAAAGATCCCAGAATCTGTCAGATTTGTCTGCAATGGAAAGTGAAAGTCTGGCATGAATGTAGTTAAGCAGTCAGAGATCCATAATATATTAAAAAGATGGAAAACAAATCCTTCACAGATAAAACAAATGTAATGTTTTGATTTAATGTTACATATAATCCTCTTTACAAGTATTTATAATTCAGAACAAATCAGCAAACGCTTCATTAAAAACAGATCTAAAATAACAATAGCCATAATTTAATTCAGTGTAGGGAAGCATAAATCACTTGCAAACCAAAATCACTGTAAAAAACTGATTAAGGTTCACCACCGAGTTCAAAGAGTAGATGAAAATTGCTTCATCTTTTTTTTCCTATAAATTTGTTTTTCTTAATTAAAATGATTGCCGTTAGATTGAAGTGTTGGATTTCCTGAGGTTTTTTTTATAGTGGCATCTTTCAGTAATTTGCACAGATGTCATTTTTGAAATTGCAAGTGTGATACTTGATATTGGAAGGGCATATAGAGTGGGATTCCACAGGGATCCGGTTCTTCTTAGTATCTTCATCAATGATTTATATCATGGCATAGAGAGTACACCTATAAAGATTGTGGATGATACCAACCTGGGAAGGATTGCAAATCCTTTGGAGGATATGATTAAAATTCAAAATGATCTTGACAAACTGGAAAAATGCTCTGAGGGAAATAGGATGAAATTCAATAAAGACACAATGCAAAGTACTCCAGTGAGGAAGGAACAATCATTTGCACACACGCAAAATGGGAAATGACTATGCAGGAAGGAGATGTGTGGAAAGAGATCTGGGGTTCATAGTGGATCACCCACTAAAATATGAGTGAACCGTGCAACGCTGTTGCAAAAACAAACAAAAGAAAAGTACACATCATTCTAGGATGTTTTAAGAGGCTAGTCGTAAGCAAGGCATGAAAAGTAATTCTGTTCTACTCCATGCTGCTTAGGCCCCAGCTAGCATATTGTGTCCAGGTCTGGGCACCACATTTCAGGAAAGATGTGGACAAATTGAAGATAGTCCAGAGAAGAGCAATAAAAACGATTAGCAGTCTAGAAAACATGACTTATGATGGGAAATTGAAAAAACTGGGTTTGTTTAGTCTGGAGAGGAGAAGATGGAGAGGCCAGACAACAGTTTTCAAGTACCTCAAAAGTTGTTGTTCTTCGATTACTTGCTCATGTCCATTCCATGGTAGGTGTACCTGCTCGCCACATGTACTGATGCTGGAAGTTTTTCCCTCAGTGCAATCCATAGAGACCGGCTCTGGTGCTATCTGGAATGGCATGCATATGCACTGGTATAAAGGGCGCCACCAACTCCTCCCCTCCAGTTCCTGAAATGTCTGAAATGTCTCCTTGCCTCAGCAAGCTTTCCTAGCTCAATGGCACCTATTGGCGGATTTGTTTGGCCTAGTGATGGCACCCATGGTGCATGTCAGTGGTGGTGGCCTACCTCAGACATCAGGATGTCCCAGTCTACCTATACTTCAGTGATTTGCTCATCAAGTGTCACTCCAGGGCCCAGGTCCAGCACAACATTTAGTAACTAGTGGAGTCCCCCAAAGGTCTGTCCTGGGACCCATCCTATTCAACTTACAGTATATATAAATGACCCAGAGAAAGGGGTAAACAGTGAGGTGGCAACATTTGCAGATGATACCAAACTGCTCAAGATAGCTAAGACCAAAGCAGACTGTGAAGAGCTTCAAAAAGATCTCACCAAACTAAGTGATTGGGCAACAAAATGGCAAATGACATTTAATGTTGCTAAATGTAAAGTAATGCACATTGGAAAAAATAATCCCAACTATACATACAATATGATGGGGACTAATTTGGCTACTGCTACTCAAGAGAGAGATCTTGGAGTCATTGTGGATACTTCTCTGAAAACATCCACTCCGTGTGCAGTGGCAGTCAAAAAAGCAAACAGAATATTAGGAATCAGTAAAAAAGGGATAGAGAATAAGACGGAGAATATCAGGAACCAATCCCTGCAACAAACCTCGGTGCCAACTCTGCCCGCATATCTACACCAGTGACACCATCGTAGGACCTAACCAGATCAGCCACATCATCCTGGGCTCATTCACCTGCACATCTACCAATGTAATATATGCCATCATGTACCAGCAATGCCCCTCTGCCATATACATTGGCCAAACTGGACAGTTCCTACGTAAAAGAATAAACGGACACAAATCAGATACCAGGAATGGTAACATACAAAAACCTGTAGTAGAACACTTCAGTCTCCCTGGACACACAGTAGCAGATTTAAAAGTAGCCATCCTGCAATAAAAAAAACTTCAAAAACACACTTCAAAGAGAAACTGCAGAGCTAGAATTCATTTGCAAATTTGACACTATCAGTTTAGATTAAACGAAGACTGTGAATGGCTAGCCAACTACAAAAGCAGTTTCTCCTCTTTTCTGCTAGAAGTGGGCCTCATTCTCCCTGACATCGCTAGCCTTACTCTTGATTGGTACTCCTTTCTTTTCATATGCCTGTATATTTATACCTGCCTCTGGAATTTCCACCACATGCATCTGACGAAGTGGGTCTTTGCCTACGAAAGTTTATGCTCCCAGAAATCTGTTAGTCTATAAGGTGCCACAGGACTTCTTGGTGTTTATGCAGATTCAGACTAACACGGCTACCCCTCTGATACTTGTCATGTTGTGCTGAGAATGCGATTTCTTCTTTCCTTTGATTTCTGTATTGTTTTTAATAAAAGACTCTGTCTGCTGCAGGACTCAAAGGCTATGTCTACACTACAGAGGTTTTTTTGGAAAAACGGCCATTTTTCCAAAAAAAACCTCGTGGAGCGTCCACAACTCAAGCGTGTTTTTGTGCAAAAAAATCAAAAGAACAGAGGGGTTTTTCCGGTGTAGGTATTCCTCATTCTCCGAGGAAGAACTCCTTTTTGCGAAAGAGCTTTTTCACAAAAAGGTGTGTGTGGATGGGGAAGAGGGGTTTTTTGCACAGAAAGAGGAAAAAGCACATGTGCCCTGGTGGCCATTCTGTAAATAGCAATCCGAGCTTGCGAGAGAGCGTCCGTGCAGTCTGGACGCTCTCTTTTGCAAAAGATGTGCTTTTGCCGTGTGGACGTGCTCTTGTGCAAGAAGTTTTTGTGGAAGATCTCTTGTGCAAGAAGCCTGCGGTCTAGACGTCGCCTAAGGGATGGTTTCACAGTTTAATGCCCTGCCTGCTCACAAGAATGATTCAGGCAGACCCACAGTGCAAGGGACGGGATGACTTTATTCCCCACAGCATTGCCCCCCCGATGCATATTAATTTACAGCATGGCACAGAACGGAATCTCTGCTCTAATATCCCTCCCTGGTGTGTGGCTGAAATATCCAGATTTTATTTTTCTTCCTCAGTCATGATTCACGTGCTCAGATGTAATTAAAGCATGTGCGGCCATGTGCAGTGCACATCCAGTCTGCTCGTTTGGAGCAGGCTCTCTGTAACGGGGTCGGTACTCACCTCACGCGAGCACCCCCGGGTGGCTGAGTGTGAGATCTTGTACTCTGTCAGTCTTAAAAGCCTGGCTGGCTATTCAACCCTCTGGCCAGGTCACACTCTGTGCAATCACAAACCCCCTTCTGGGGTACACATCTAACAGGGGCCCATCCCGGTGCCTTCGGTAGAATCTCTCTCAGTTCCATGACATGCCCTCAGTTTATTTCCTCACTCTGAACCAGAGTGGTGCCTCCAGGGCTTCCCCTCCTGGAAACAACCCCTTTGCCCTTAGCTAAGGGCTTTACCTTCAAGTCCATCAGTCTCTGAACAACTCTCCACTCTGAGCTGTCTCTGGTTCTACCAGCCAGCCCCTTTGACCTCCTCCCTTCCAGGTCTGGGCTGCAGCTGAGCTGCCTCTAGTGCTGCAGCTCCTTTTGTAGGCTCTCCTGGCTCCTGATAGGCTGGTTCCTCCACCGCCACTCTAGCCAGCCAAGAGGCCTTCTCTATGGCCCTTCTCTGGCTTTAGGGCCTAGCACCATTGTACTTTCCTGCTGGGCCTTACATTCAGTGGTGAAAGTCAGTGTGAGTCTCCCAGCAAAACCTTAGGGAGCCTTGCATGCATGCCATGCTATTATAGATATGGGCACCTTCTCTCCCCTAATCCTCTTGACCTGCTTGGTCATCCAGCTTTCCCTGCATGAGCCTGTCCTCTCTATGTACCAGGGGTGAGAGCTGGTTAGATGTCGAAAGGATGCTGATGCTGGGGCTGCCCCTGTTTTCTTTCCCTCACGCAGCACTGCAACTCTCCGTGCCAGGCCCGTGTATCACTACTACCCCGCACCATTCATTTCTTTGGCGCCCTCCCAGCATTACAAAGCTCATTGCCCCTTTTCTAGTGCCACCAACGCCAGAGCGCACTGTGACAAACTACCACCTGCACCGTCTGTTCATTGCCCTCTTTGTTGCCTGCTGGTGCAGACGGGCACGAGACACTTTATCTGACATGGGGGAAAGATGACATGTTGCATCTCTGTGTCTGACAGTGGTTGGTGGCTTTCGGTGTGCAGGCGGCAGAGATAATTTGCAGTCAGCTGAGTTGCCTTCACGCCATTTGTCACATTCGGTTTGTATTGGGTATTTGCTGCCTGAATGGGCAGACTGTCTGTGATCCAGGATATAGGGAATATCTAAGGTGCACATCAAGTGATGCCCGGGGGACGTGATTGCCTCCTGTATTATGGCACAGTGTGTGACTTGACACAGTGACAGGGAAACAATGTGATGTTCAACAAGAACCACTGCTGTCAGAAAAGACCCTGTTTAATATGAATAGCAGGTAGTCCAGTCAGGCGCTGAGAAGGTATATACAGTGCTTGTAAAGAGCATCTGTTCCTTTCATCCATCAGTGGTTTGACGTATTTGTAGGCTTTGTCTACACCACACGTTTTTGTGGCAGAAAATATGAGGGACTCATTAGCATAAGTCGCAATCTCATTAGCATATTTTCTGCCGTTCCTTTTTGCGCAAGGGCTTTTTGCGCAAAAAGAAGCAGTGTAGCCACTTCCGTTTTGCGCAAAAAACCCGTTTTGCGCAAGAACCGTATGCCTCTCTGGGATAGGCATAAGGATGTTCCGTAAAAAGGAAACGGCCACGCTGCTTCTTTTGGCGCAAAAACCCCTTGCGCATAAAGAAACAGCAGAAAATATGCTAATGAGATTGCGACTTATGCTAATGAGTCCCGCATATTTTCTGCCACAAAAACTTGTGGTGTAGACAAAGCCTACAAGTACGTCAAACCACTGATGGATGCTAATAAGATCACTACTTATGCTAATGAGTCCTTCATTAGCATATTTTTTGCCAAAAAAACTCGTCGTGTGGCCATAGCCGTAGTGATCTGCTAACGCTACAAAGCTGAGATCCAGAAGTGAATCTATATTTCTCCAAACTTTACAGGGTTTTCTGGGTGAGTATTTTGGTTTGGGCCCATTTCTAATGACCTAATCGCATATTAAGTTTTCTAAGTTTTCTACCTAGATGCTAAGGGAATACATTTACAGTTAATCAGTTGCTATGTACAGAACGGTGACTGGGCTATCAGGATTGGTGGTGAAGGGGCTGGTTTGCATAAAATAAGAGCCAACCACAATCTTTGTCCAGTTCTCAAACCATGCCTGAATTAGAACATACAGTGAAATGAGAAACATTTCTGTTCACTTAAATAACTCAGTCACTTTCTCTGACGCTTTGCCCTTTTTGGAATTGGCAAGGTCCGGCAGAGGAACAGACAAAATACTGCATGAGGTTATTCTTTAATGTTATTTCTGGCTCAGCTGGGAAGGGGAAGTTGCAGAAATCTTATGAAGAGGCCCATATTTCTGGAGTTTCTAGCCCTGTTTGATAGCTCAGGGCTTGTATAGGTAAGAAAAACATCAAAACTTTTGAGCACGTAACCATATGGAGCCCTTTGAGTTTCTACCTGTTACTTAATCCACCTCAGCTTGCCATCAAAGCATTGCTCTGTGAGGCATACCTGTGTACCTGTGAAAAGCACCAGAAGAGAAGAGATAGCAGATAGGGAAGTTAATTCATTATATATTTGTAGTCTAAGTGTGGGCAGCTGTGTGCCTCTGCTGCAAAACATTAAAGGAAAATTAGCTTAGTTCCACCTTAAATGTTTTGTAAAATGATCGGTGTTGACCTAAAAATAATTCCAGAACAGTGTGAAGCCAGGATTCACTAGATGGTCTTGGTCCTCGGCCGTACACTTGCATTTTTTCTTTGCATTTTCTGATTGGTTTCTTCACATGCCAGTCTAAGAAGCAGCTTTAATCCTTCAGTCTTCAGTTGTATACACACAATAAAGGTCTAATAAATAGATTCAACTCCACTCCCACGTTCTACCTGTTGACTTGCTTTACATTATGCAGGCCCGTGTGACTGGAGAATCTTGTGAGGTGCTTAGACGTTTCCTTGGTAGAATTCAGACTGTTGCACCTCAGAAGTTTGGGATGTTTGGGGTGTGGATGAACTTACTATAACTTGTGTTTAACTCTTGGGTCTGCGAACATGGGCTGGAAATGTCATAAGAATACATTTTTCTCTCTAGAATTTGGCCCTCCTAGGCTGTGGAGACCAATGGTGGAAAAATAATTTAAACCTAAGAAGTTTTGCAGATTTATCTTTTCAAACCTCAGAAAATGTTCAGTATAGGTTTGGTTTGAGATGTGGGGAAAGTTCAAAATGCTGGATGGAATGGTTCTCCCACCTCTCATCACTGGTACGGATTGTCTCACGGGGGTTGCACAGTGCTTTGCTGACAAATGCTGTACCGTGTTGACTTCCTCTCCGGGGAAATTGCTGTTTTAGTCACTGAGTATCTGTTTCTTACTGAACCTCTTAAGAAATTTCAATGATAGTATTGGGTGGGAAGCCCACTCCCCTATCTTTCTAACTGAAAATAACAGCAGCCTGTAGAAAGTTGTTCATATGACTATGACAGCTCCTATTACCAGCAAAGGCGTGAAATGATTGGAAACCTTCCAAAATCTTGAAAATTCGCCTGGAAAAGCAGGAGAAAAAAGATTCATTAAAATAATTTTTCAAACAGCTGTAAATTGGAATAACACGCGTCTCATGAGATGGAGACATGTTTTAAATAGTTTCCTCCCTCGCTGTTTTCAACCTACGAAACGTATGTGCCAACATATGTAAAAAGCAATCTGTCTCCCTGAGCGTTGGAAATTTAGAAAGGGCACGCTCAATGCAGCTTTTCATAGACAGATTCAGCATTGGAACAAAGAAAAAAAATCAGCTTAGACTTTGATCTTATGACAGCATATTGCATCTACAGCAAATAGTGTTAATAAGAGATGAAAACATTGATCTTGTGAACAGTCTTAGAAAAAAATCCAGAAGTTTAGGCATGCCTAAAGTGGACTGACACTCCAAGGGAAAATACTTCTCTCTGGTTTGGCACTTTATAATGAATCAGTGAATCATGTCTGAGTGTCTAAAACGGAAAAGTTAGAAATCTTTATATTGTCTTAGAAATAGCTCCTGGGCTTCTTTGTGTTTTCTCTTGTATTGTACAACAGGTACAAAGTGTAATGTTTACTGTGTTCAGGGAGGTAGGGAAAAATTGGCAATTGATTTCAAACTTGAAATAACTTCTAATTTTTTAGCTGTCATTTAAATGCACAGAATTACAGAACACAAAGCTACTTTGTAGGTACATTTTGTATTGTCTCGTTGCCACAGAAATGACTGGGAAGGCTAAATCTAGGGGATGGGTTAGATCTTTAGCATGAGAAGTGATATATTGGCACATTAGTCTATGCACCAGAGTCTGGGCTAAATGACAAAATTCCAGCAGTCTTCCAGCACCCAGTATATTACATACTAGGGATTGTCTACATATGATGGCTAATCCAGAATAAAATAGGGTATGAATTTAAAGCAGATTAATTATTCCTGATTAACTCCATATGTGGATGCTCTTTTTATGGAATAAATGTGCTTCTTCCAAATTAGCCTAATCCATAAAGTGGATTAAGCTCTACAGTTGGAGTTAATCAGGAAAAATTAATTGGGAATAGCTCTTCTGGAATAATTCCTTATGTGGATAAACTCTCAGACTATGAAAGGTGTGAAAGTGCTTCTTCCTTTTGGTTCTTATATTTTGGTAGGATCTTACCAGAGCAATTGGCTTGGATTTCCTCACTTGTGGGTTGTTTTATTAAAGCGTGAGACAGACAGAAGTACAGAGCTATACTGGTTAAAGTGGGGTCCTGGCAAGAAAAATGTCTGTGAAAAATTGCCCTATAGTGTTTAAGCCTGAACAAAGTATGTAGCATTGTACACAATACAAGGGTATGTCTAGACTGCAAGCTTCTTTCAAAAGAAGCTTTTTCGGAAGAGAGCTTCTGAAAAATCTTCTTCCGAAAGAGCGCGTCCACACAGCAAAAGTTCATCGAAAAAGCGATCTGCTTTTTTGAAAGATAGCATCCACACTGAATGGACACTCTCTCGCATTTCAGCTGTGATAACTGTGGCTGGAGTGGTCACCAGGGCACCTGTGCTTTTTCCTGGAGGCCTCTTCTTCCTCCCTCTTTCCTGTCTGCACATGCCTTTTTCCAAAAGAGCTCTTTTGGAAAAGGCGTTCTTCCTCACAGAATGAGGTTTACCAATGTCAGAAAACCCCCTGCATTCTTTCGATTTTTTTTTTGAAAGAACACAATCGCACTGTGGACGTAAGTGAAGTTTTTTTGGATGAACGGTGTGGATTTTTTTTGTTTGTTTTTTGTTTTTTTTTTTAAACTCTGTAGTCTAGACACACCCGAAGAGAGAACTATGTTCCCAGCCCTTTGGCACTTACTAGGTGAAAGACTAGACACCCAGTTGCCTTGAGTGACTATAAAATGGTTTTGCCGTTGAGAAGGGTGATCTTTCTAGTAAGGGGTGAGTGTGTTTCTCGTTGCAAAGGGCTAAGAATAGTTGGGTTGACATTAGCTGAAAATGTTCAATTCATTCTCAATGATTATTTCTGTAGTGTCAAATGACCCTGGCTCTTTACAAACCAGCGGTGCAGCCTATGTCCCAGACGGCATGCAGTCTATGGGCCTAGTTGTACGTGCTGGGGCACGGTGTCTCTGGCACTGCTGCGCTGGTTGTTTGGAATGGAGGTAGAGACGCTTATTAGTCGGTGGTGCTATGAAGAAAGCGGCTGTGATTAATGCAGGAGACAGGCGTGTAATGCAGATAAAGTGCTGAATGGCTAAATTGCATCTTTCCTTGTTTTTTATGGCTTCCGGTGGTAGGCTGTGCAGTCTTGCCACCCAACCCCAAGTTAACTAATGCTGCACATGATTGGATTGAATTCATTTCGGGCTCAATGCATGCTAGGGCACTGGGTCTTCTGCAGGTCTCCTTTCACATCCCCATCCTACCCCTACTCCCTCCACACTTGGACTGGCAGGGAGACAAATGCACAGTCTGCACATGCTAATGTGGAAAGACGAAGGTGGGGGAAAAACCCTCGCTGGAGGCTGAAATCCGCAGTACGGCAGAGTTTCTAGTTAACCCAGGCACAGAGCTGAATCCTGGAGCGTGGCATGACTCTGCTCACGCCCAGACTCAGCTACAGCTGCAGGAGGAGCACATTCCAAAGATGAATGGCTCGTTGCTGTTCCACCCCCAGCTCCCGTGAGAGGTTTGCTGACGCACTGGAGTTGGAGACAAGTGCTGTGAGACAGCAGGAAGAAGCAGCCTTACCAGCATTTGGAACTTGGGCAATGGAGGGCTTTGTAATTAGTAAATCGCTCCTTGAAATTTCACTGGGAAGTTGTGTGGTAGCCAGTGTACAGCTCAGCAATAATATGTCTTTGTTGGTCTCCCTGGTCGAAGTGCAGGCAGCTGCTGAGAAATGCACTAATTGCAGAAACAGAGCGTGTTGCATCCGTTTATACACAGCACATGGGCCAAGGTCTGCCTCTGCTAGGAAAGATGCGATCTCTTGGCTGATCAAAGCAAAAAGGCATTTCTGGCCACTGCTGGTGTCTGGGAGCAGCAATGGGTCTAGTAGGACCCCTACGTTGTGGGTAATTGTTATGCTGTAGGTGGGGAGGTGCAGTCCATCCAGGGAATAGTTACAGACAATGCCAGGTCCCCAAAATGGTTGCTCCTGTCAATCTGCATCACCTTTATCTTCAGTGGATTGCACTTATGCCAGCGGCTTTCACCAATCTCCCAGTATCTCTGACAGGCTTTGGGAGAGCAAGTAGACAGCTCCATCTGTTTCCGATCACAAGGAGGCTTAGTATGCATGTTGCTGGCATATTGAGTCTCTGAAGCCCATTAAGCTTCATGATCTCTCAAGTAGCCTCATGTAACTCTTGATGAGGTCAAGCATTATAGGACTTCAGAGCTGCCAACTTCCTCCTCCGCAAGAGTCGTCGCTCAGCATGACCCCCGGAATTCCTCCAGAAATATGAAGTGGAGCCACTTTAAAGCATTTCCTGGTAGCCCCGGGAGGTCCCATGATGCCTCCAAAGCAGCTCACAACTCCATTGAAGTGCCGTTCGTTTGCCTTTTGGCATCCAAGCAAGAATTTCTCCAAGGCGGGACAAGCTCTGAACCTTTGATACATCCCAGTTTTCCCATGCTCAGTGGAGACTTACTGGTTTGCCTGCAACATTCCGTGAGGATTCCATCTAGGCGGGGTGTGATCTGTCTTCTCGCAGCTTCTGTCGGAACCTGGACTGCTCCCAGACGCTGTGGGCCACTTATGGGAACCAAGCACTGGCACTGAGAGCAAGAAGGTTCTCTCTTCTGGGCTTCCGGTGCTCTCCTTCAGGCACGAGGGTGGGAGTTGGAAAAAGAGTCTGAGCAGGAGAAACAGCAGTGGGAGATCCCGGAAAAGAAGGGTAGGAGTCTGGGATGGTGGAGAAAAGTTTGGAGGAGGAACCATAGGAGGGGTAACAGCGTCAGGAGCAGACGATGGGTAAAGGGGATCAGAAAAAAGTGTGGAGTGAGGGCAGGAGTTTGGGATGCAGAGTGAAGGGGGCAGGAGCTGAGCACAGGAGTGGAGGGGCAGGAAGGGGACAGGAATTTGGGAGAGGTAAGGGTAGGAGCCCAAGGTAAACAGGAAAAGGAAAGGAGCAAGGGGTAGATGGTCAAGAACTGGAGGGGAGATCAGCACAGTTGGAGCAGAAGGGGCAGGGACAAACTGGTGGAGTGGGGAAAAACTTAAAAAACAACAAAAAGTCTGGTAGCACATTAAAGACCAACA
>JANRFK010003679.1:64305280-64316793 GCA_030068395.1 Apalone spinifera | reverse complement strand
CATCAAGTAGCTGAAGTTGGTGTTGTGAATCGAAAGGTCCCAATCCTGCTGACAGCCTATGGGAGTTGGGGTCAGCATGGCTGTATACAATTACATTTTTGTTTTTAAAAAATGTAAGTTTACAGAATAAGGAAATGACATGGAAAGGAACACTAGAGGAACTAGGAATGTTAACTGTTGTTTATTTGTATAAATGTGTAACCACTGGAAATTGTAAAGACTCCCAACTAAAGATTTATTTGACAAAAAACCCACCGTCCTCAAAACTTTCAGAACTGTAGCCCCCAGCAGTTCCAAAAGCAGCTCTAAATATAGAACTGTGCACACTGTGTCTCTTTGCGGGCGAGATATTAAGAGCTTATTTATTTATTACAAAGTGGTTTACAGTGTGTGTAAATTAGTGAATTCCAAGTCCCCCTCTCAGCTGCCAGATGGACTATGCTGGGAGGATGTTTATGGAGACTGTAAATAATTTCTTAACATAATACAAATACTACATTTTTAGAAATCAAGGGTGGACGACTGCATGTTTATGCTGTGGCTGAGGATTTATTGACTCCTCGAACACAAGAAAGAAAACAAACGATATTTCAAGCTCTTTTCACAATGAGGTTAGCAATGTGGGGTGTGTCAGGTTCCTATCTGGGTCTGTTTGGCCAGGTGCGGAGACCAGTCAGCTCCCATTCAAATTAGTAAAAACAATGAGGAATCCTATGGTACCTTAAAGACTAACAAATTGATTAGTGCATCAGCTCTCGTGGGCTACAGCTCGCTTCATCAGATGCAATGAAATGCAGCTCGCGAGAGCTTGTGCCCTAATCAATGTGTTAGTCTTTAAGGTGCCTCAGGACTCTTCATTTTTGCTGCAATAGGCTAATATGACTCCCCCTCTGAAACTTGTTGTTCCAGTCAGAGGGCACTGAAAGCACTCACCTTTGCTGGAGGAAAACCATAAAGCAAGAGTGGGGAACCTAAAGTTGGGGGGCCGGAGGTGGCCTCTGGCTTACCTGGAGTCACGCTGGTGCGCCAACCCTTCCGCCACCCTCCCCCATGGAGCTGGAGCACACAAAAGCTACTAGCCTGGAACCCCATGGGCCAGGGGTGGGGAACCTTTTTTGGGTTGGGGCTGCACACAAGTGAGAAGTAAAAAAACCCAAACCCCCAAAACACCAAACTCACCCTCACTGATGTTGCCCCTGACTGAGATGGAGAAAGACACTCCCCACATTCTCCTCACACACCAGAGCTTAGGGGGGCCCAGGCAAGCTGGGGGTCACATCCAGCTCCCGGATCTTAGGTTCCCCACCCTTGCTTTCTGGCCTTCATCCGGCTCCAAGAGCTTGCATAAAGCATGGAGCGTGTAAATGCCGGGTTTAATGAAGCAGCCGTGCCATCCTTGCCTTTGACATAGTCTGGGAAGAATTGCACAATTGCTGAGCACTTCCTGCCGGCTGCAAGCCTCCAGGTAGCCCTAAAGAAGAGAGGAGCGTTCTCAAGCTCCAGCTGTCTGTGAACTGGGCTATCTCAAAGAGCTTTCTCCAGGCCAGAGGTCATGGGGGTATTTGTACTGAGCAGTATCTGGAGCAGGTGGGCAGGGGGAACCAGAAAGGAGCATTGCTTCGCCTGCGTTCCCCTCCTCATGAAAACGGGGCGCTGCCGCTGCCTGGGTCTTGACATACGAGGCAGTTGCTCATGTGGAAATGAGCGAGCAGTAACCTGCCGCTGGAGTTGAATGGAAAAGGTTGCAAAGCCCGCAGGCAGCGGGAGGAGAAGCAGAATATTGTCGCTGCTTCGTTCGGGTTTGGATCTATTTCCAGCCTTGGGAGAGGAAGGGGAAGAAGAGGCTGCAAATATCAGCAGAAGCGGCGGGCTGCTCAGGCGTGTGCCTCGGTGCAGTTTTAGTCCTTTCTCGTTCCTGTGCCAGGCTCTCCATAGCAACAGGCTGTCAGTGGAAAGCCACAGAATTTACTCCCTGTGCACTGATGCTAAACGGCAACGAGGCAGCCATGTTCTGCAAGTTAAACTGGGGTTGGAAGCGACTAGTCGACTATCCGATTAGCATATGCTTATTGGATAGTCGACTAGTGACTGGAATAGTCACCTGCCCTCTCCCCCCCTCTCCCCTCTGCCTCTATCAGAGAGAGGCAGCAAAGGGGGAGCAGGAGCCTCTGGAATAGTCACACACACACACACACACGCCTCTATCAGAGAGAGGCAGCAAAGGGGGAGCAGGAGCCAATGCTGGAGGGAGCTGGCTTAAAAGCCAGTCCCTTTCCTCCCCCCCCCCCAGCATCATCTCTAGGGGGAGGGGACAGGGGCGCAGCAGGGAATTGGTGCTTGCTACATTTCACAAGCAGGGAGCAGGGAGCCAGCAGGAAGCTGCTTGAGTCCCCGCTTGCCCTGGGGAATGGCGCTTCTGCTTTCCAAATGTAGCAAGAATCGAATAGAGAATAGATAGCGAGATTGGATTTTGCTGGTCCTAGTGCAGGAAGGGCCTAGTGCTGGTCCTGTTTCCCTGGCAGGCCCAGGGTCGATGAAATGTGACAGGTCTTTCCTGTCTCTCAGGCCGGTCAACAGAACATACGTTTTTGCCAGCTTCCCAGTGCTATGGACAGGGTCCATTAAGGCAAAATGAATGTTTAATTCACTGACCAAAATGCCGAGTGAATCTCAGTCCTCCTCCAGTCAGGGCTTTTAGAGTTGCCATGGGACAATGCTGGCTATGCTTTTGCTGTGGCTTGGTCCTTTTGGGGGACATGTATCCCTTTCCCAGCTGTGGCTGTGCCTACACTCACCAACATCTCATTCCGTTGCATCAGCTGTGACCCACAATGAAGCTAGCTCTGTTCCAAACCTAGCCCCGCCAGTGAGATCTGCTCCCAATGAGGAGTTACACAGCAGCAGGAACACCTCAGACTTGTTACTAAGGTGAGGAGAAGAAGCCAAGGTCCACAGTCACACACAAGCCTGCAGAGCCACGGCTGGGGATTCAGCCCAGCCCGTGGTCAACACTCGCCCTTTTGTGTCTGCCTGCTAAATAGCCATTTTTCTCCCCTAGATTTCCGAGATCAGGAGAGACACCCATTAGCAATTGCACCCTGCTAGCAGGTACAATACCAGAACTCGGTTTCAGTGAGCCAATACAGCACTGAGGATCATCGCAGACCCTGCTGAGCTTATGATCCTATGACAGCATGAGCTCTTTCATCCTCCTTTTCTCAGGTTCCACGTTAGCCGTCTGTGAAGATTCGCATGGAGAAGCCGCCATGAACTCTGCATGCATGTGTGTGAGTCTGGCTACAATTGTCTGTGATGTAGAAGAGCTGGATAGAAGTGACTGGGAGAGGCAGAGAAAACTTGCATTGGAAATGCCAATGCGAAAAGACCGCAAAGTGCCGAGAAATGAGCTCACTGACCTAGAAAATGAGCTCGGATTCAGAAATGTCAAATTTCTGGGGAGGAGAGGGGTTTCCTGAGGCCTGGGAGAGGGGGAGGAAATAGAATCGGAAGTTACTCATGATGGCTAATCAAATGCACTGGGGAGCGTATTGCAGTGCCGTGGGCCTCTAAGTCAGGTCAGCCCGAATTCTTCCTCCTAGTGCCTACTCCTCACCTCCCAGCAGTTGGTGCTTGGCGAGTGGAGGTGGGGGCCAGTGAGCTCCGTGTTCGGTGCAGTATTGATTTTAAGGCTCCAGTGTCTTACTGAACAGTCTTTGGTAACCTCTCTCAGCGTTAACATGTGGCTAGACGCTTCCTAACTGTTAAGAGCAGTGGGACAACCAAACAATTGCCGTGGGAGGTTGGGGAAAGATCCTTCGCTGGAGGTTTCACAAGGAGGCTAGAGAGCCAGGTACCTTGGCTGGTTTAAACACCTCAAACCCTGCACCTTGGCAGGGGGTTAGACTAGCTGTCCCTTGCGGTCCCTCCGAACCCCAGGGTTCTGTGATTCTGTGACAGCGGGGAGCTCCTCTTTAACCCAGGTTCCACTTTAGAAGTCTCGGATGCTGCATGTGGTTAATGCCACATACTCTGCACCCACGTACAACTCAGTTGTGCACCAGGGCTTCTGGATTCTGCAGCACTGTAGTGCAATGGATGGGAGATTTCTAGCAGCTCCAGATGGGGGTGTGTGTGTGTACGGAGAAGCGTTTTTAAATTAAGTAGATAGGAAAACAAGTACAATCAGTGCAGCAGCCATTGTTATTTGAGCTGATGTTAAATTCAGCTGATTGTACCCAGCCTTTACATTTGAACTTTCAGAAAGTTGGAGACTTTTGTACTGAAAATGCATCACTGCCTCAGGGAAAGCTGGAGACTTCAGCAGCTGCGGAGGAGACGGGGGGGCTGAACCACCTGCAAATGTGCGGGCGGTAAGAAAGCATGTAGCGTATGAGCAGGATTCTAGCTTCTGCTGGAATGATCAGTGAAATGCAGCAGTCGACTTTGGTGATTTCTGCTCGTTTCTGAGTAGCCGGGGTAGATGTTGCGATGCGAACGCCTGCCTCTCGTGGACTGAATAGACCACGGCGATAAACCTATTCCTCTGACTCTGAGAGATGGGATCCCTCCAGCTCAGCATGTGGGCAGTAGTCAAATCTGCTCTGTCTTTGCCCACTGTCTCCTCTCTTGTGGCTTACACAGAACTTCCGTTTCCAGGGCTGCCGTCATAGCAGCATCTTTGATCCCGAGATTGGAGCAGACCGGTTTTTACGGGTTGGACCGAGGACAGGGAAGACAGGTTGACTGTAAATTTCACTGTAGCCATAATCTCTCGGTGTTCTCTTTACCGTAAATATTGCAGACACCTTTGCTCCTGGTTCACTCTGGCAGGTGGCCTTGTGAATATGCCACGTCCCCCACTCTCTCAGCACCCAGCACTGAATGTTCTAAGCACCGACCGGAAGTACAATTGGCCAGAGAACGAAATAATCGTTGGCATTCCTCTGCCCAGCCCGCCTTTCTTCAGTGCAGTGAACGGCCTGGCTTATGTGCACACCACCGCCACCCTAGGGGATGCAATAAGAGTCTGTTGACAGCTAATCATAGGCCCTCTCTTGTCCTAAGAGCTAGTGTCTAAATTCCCTGTCAGCTGCACGGCCGCACAGGTAGCACCGCACAGGTGCTCAAGCACCTGCCCAAGGTGGGGGGGAAGGCGCTGCCGCCCTCACGCCCAACCTAGCCCAGCCTGCCATAGCCGGGGGAGGGAAGACCTGAACCCAGAACCTTTCCCCTGGCCCAAATGCAACCGTGGCCCAGGCATCCTGACCCTGGCCTCCCTGGCCACGGCCCACGTGGCCCTCCCCAGCTCCATCCCAGCCCCAGATGGAAGCTGATGAGGCCAGAGGAGGGACACCTCTCCTGCCTCCCCAACCCCATAGCTGCCACAGCAGAGAGAGGTGCCTTTTCTTACCACACCAGGTGCTGGGGGAGTCCTCTCTCCTTGCAGTAGCCTGGGAGCATCCTCTTTCACCCTGAACTCCTCAACCAGCCCCACCCTGTAGCCTGCACCTCTAGTCAAGCTCTCACCCCTCACATCCCTGCATCCTGCCCTCTGTCCCAGTCCTGAGACTTCAGCCCCGGCCCCACCCCAGAGCCTGCACTCCCAGCTGGCCCTCACACCTCTGCACCCCACCCCTCTGCCCAGGCCTGAGTTCCTCCCCCCCCTACGCCCCCACACCCTCGGCCCTACCCCCACCCCATGAATTATGTTATGTGCACCAACACGAAGGTGATGTGTCGCACGTCCCCTTCATGTCGCACGTCATCCCCACATGACAAAATTCATTCCGCTCAGGGGTGGGGAAAATCATAGGCTAGTGGAGATTGTTGTTTAGATCCACCGGTAGAAGATTTTGCTTTGCTCCTCACCAGTGCCAATTACCACGTCGCCAGGGTGTACAGAATAGTGACAACTGTAATGTGGCTGCAGGTTGACTACCAAGGTATGCAGAAAAAGTAAAGACCAGATTGCTCCCTGCTGTGCCCCTCCTTTACCAGCCCTTTGCTTGGGTAACATGTTATGTGTGATTTCGACTGTAAGCTCCTCTGGGCTGCGACCCCAGGCACAGCTTGGGCGCTTCATAACTAATCATTCTGTGCACGGGGAACTCTGCCGCCAGGCCGTAAGTACGTAGCTATGGCAACAGCTGTCTATGCTGCTTGTCGATAAGAAACCACGAAGAGCTGGTCAGGCAGCTCCCGCTGGAACTGGAACAGAATGTGCCTGACGGGGGTGTTCTTCCTTGTGGGCGCTTACCGGCTTTTCCTTTCCTGATAAGTCGTCATCTGGGGTCATGTTGTTGCCGGTCAGCGAGGTGACATGCATGGAGTGTCTCTGACGAGCGCTCCCAGGGGCTGCAGAAGGGAAATGCACCCTTCTCTTTGCGTCTTGGTCGGATGTGGGGATGGGAGAGCGATGACAGGCCATCTGCGTAGCCTCCGCGTTCCCCTCCGGTCCAGCGTTCTTCTGAATTGAAGCCCCGTGTTTGTCATCCGCTTTCCCTCCCGGCCCTGCTCTGTGTGTGGTGAGAAGGAACGGCCGTGGGACTGTTCCAAGGCTCTGTGTGTTGTGTGGAAGCTACAGTGGCAGCAGGCAGCCCTCGGACAGCGATACCATGGGCTGTGAACCAGGGAATTCCACTCAGCATCCAAATGGGACGTGATTGTCACTTGGGGGAAGAGGATTTGCCGTTTCTATCAACCAATGGGGATGGTTTGGTAGCTGGTCTGTTCAAGCCCCACTCTCGTTCATCCTTCCAGTTCTTACAAAGGGTAGGCTGGTGAGTTGCTGCGCTTAGTGTTTCACTAGTGGCGGTATCCAACCCTTCTGACGTCTCCCCCGCCTGTGCTGCAGGAGCGGGGTCATTCACAGCCGTCTCCGCCTCTCGGCTCCCCTTTGCAAGCCCCCAAAAAAGGGGGGTGCTCCGGGCTCTCCTCCCCCCCTGCATTCAGAGCAGAGGAGGGACTAAACCAACAAAGAGAGTGAGGAAAGGGATAACTCAGTGTTATAGGAATACAATAGAATATTGTATAGACGACCCAGGACAACATCCCGCTAAAGAAGAAAATGAACATTTGTACTTGTTTCTAGCTGGGGAATGTAAAAAACCCAACCCAACCAGTTCTTCTTGGACTGAGAAGGCAAGGAAGACGTACAGCGCTTGAGTTACAAAGAAGACAAGGGAAGATGTAAGCTGAAAGGTTATGTCATAGTGTAAATGTCCCAAAGGCAGAGCATGGCATCTCCTGGAGAAGGATGCTGATGGGAAGGAATAATTGATGGGGGTTCAAACCACTGAAAGGTAACAAGAGCCTGTGGGGAGAGAGCAACGAAGAAACAGAAAATGAGCCCCGCTGAAAATGGAAGTCACAGCAAAGGGACTTGGGATTAAAACCATGGACAAATATGGTAACAATAGCAAGCAGAGCTGGAGGCCCCAGTCCTAACGGGTTGTGGGTAGTTGGATCTTTGTGCGGTATCCAGGATTCCAGCGGGTTACTGGAGTCAGCTCTCAATCAGCAAAGTTGGGATCCGAATTAGTACGGAAAGTCAGAGTCTGTCTTTGGAGCCCTGAACGGAGAGAAAATTTGTCTGCAAAACTGAGTTGTGGATGCGGTTGCAGATACGCACACATGTAAAGCAAGCTTCAGACGGTAGCCGAGGTAGTCTGTACAGGATAAACTTGAAAAGCAACCCATGGTCTGGTAGCACTTTATAGACTAACAAAACATGTAGATGGGACCGTGAGCTTTCGTGGGCGCCACCACAGACTTGCAGGGCTCTTACTTGTTTTCAGTCGAGATGAGCTCAAACTTCAGAATTCAAACCCGGGTTTTAAACATCCCACAGTTTGCATTTTTGGTTCGTCCCAGCATTAGCCTCAAGCCACCGAGCACAGCACAGACATTTTCCTGGGTTGAGTAGCCGTGGAAGGCTACTACAGGATAAATTGGGAAACAGAAGTGTCCCCTGAGATGTGCCTATGTTTTGTCACTTCAGCCTTAAGTGCTCCACTTAGCTCTTTACAAGCTGAGAAAAGCGCAGGGAAAAATCAGTCAGTCAGAGAGAGACGATCATGATGAGCAAAGAGGAAAACCGGTGTGGCATGCCGTTCAATATGACACAGCCTCTCGCTTGCAGATCCCCCTCTCGGGTGCCCACAGAATTCATCACCGCTCTGAGTGAGCTCGAAAGCGTGTCTCTTTTACCAGTGGAAGCTGGCCCAGTAAAAGACATTCCCTCACTCAGCCTGTGTCTGTAATGGGGGATCAGACCTGCGCTAGTGTGCTAGAATAGCAGTGCAAGTGCTGCAGCACAGGCTGCAGATGGGCTAGCCCGCTGCGTACAAACTGCCTGACACTCTGGGCCCGTGCCAGCACGCCCCTGATGCTGGCTTTACTTGTGCTCCCTGGAGCAGTGCATGTCTCTTTGCTTGGGCTGCGAGGCACGTTCCCACCAGCCCAGAGGTGCTGGGACTACGTGGGCTGGGGCGCAGCAGCACCCCCTGGCTTGATGTGGTTTCCATTCCAGGGTGTGTTCAATGGCTTTAGGCACCCCCACTATAAAAATTGTTCTGACACCACTGGACGGACCATCATTGTCTATGTCAGCGGTGGGCAATAATTTTTGACTGGGGGTCACTTCAGAAATTTTTGAGGTGGCCCCAGGCTTCCCTGGAAGGAGTGGGGCCTCAGACGGAGGGGGCGGGGCCAGGACACTTCCATGCTTCCCCTCCCACAGACCCTATTTGGTCTAGGGTTTGGGGAGTATGCAAAATCCCCCTCCACCTCCGTCCCCAAGAGAACTGCCAGCTGTTCTGAACAGCTGGCAGTTCCCTCTAGGCGCCTGTGCCCCAGTGGTGGGAGGAGACTTGGCGCACTCCCCCCTGCGGCCCCTGGGTCAATCAGGGCCTGGGGAGGGGCAGCATGGGAAGTCTCTCGCTCCTTGGGCCCACCCTGCAAGGGAGCGCTGCGCTTAGAGTCAACTGCCAGTTGAGCAGCAGGTAGCGGTTGACTTTTAAGTGCTGAGCCCCTTGCAGGGCGGGAAGAGACTTCACACGCTCCCCCCGCCCCCAAGCCCTGATTGGCCTGGGAGCCAGGGGGAGTGCACAAAGTCTCCTCCCGCCCGGCCAGGAGCGCATAGCGCTTCTAAGCACCGCACGGTGCTTCTTAGCACCGCGCACTCCGGGCAGGGCGGGAGGAGACTTTGCATGCTCCCCTGATTGGCCAGGGTGGGGAGGGAGCAGCAGGGCCTCCGCGGGCCCAATCCGCTTGGCGGGCCGGATACGGCCCGCGGAGGCCCTTTTGCCCACCCCTGGTCTATGTCATGTCTCCTACTCCTCTTTCCAGGACAGGACGTACTGTGTAACTAACCGTTTGGAGCTAGAACGCGGTGGTGTGGGAACTGTGCTGCTGTAGCAGACTCGGAGGTCTCTTGGCAGGTGGATTCCTCAGAGCACCTCCGCCCTGTGCCCCAAACATTGCCATAAGATCCAGTAGTGCCTGCCAGTGCTGCATGCACCATCGAAGGCATCAGCTGCTCCTCTTTACAGTACCAGGCAGGCCAGACTTGATCCACACGCTTCATTTACCAGAGCTGCATGGCTGAAATTGACAAATCTTTAGGCCACTACAGCAAAGCTGCTTTTTTTTTTTGTAATCAATGTACATTGGCCCAGCTCCTGTGAAGACTATTTAAAACATCAGATGCCGTGGAAAGAGAAAGCAGAGAAAAGCAGAGCAGGGTAGCCCCTGAAAAGTGGGCAGATTCCTCTCTGAACTCCTCTGTGCCGATCTAAATTTTGTCCAGACTATGTCAGATGTTCTGTAGGACTGAAAGATTGACTGTGGGGGGATGGGAAGGAGGGGTGGCCGGATAGGGGGTAGATAGTAGTCAGACCTTGGTAGTACCCTCTGAGCTCTTGACCAAAGGTCCATCGAAGTGACCAATTCATGGCTGCTTAGTGGCTTTTCTGGCCATGTGCCCCTAACATCTGTCTGGATCTGTCACTGGACAGCAGCAGCAGAAAGTGTGTTGGGGTGCAGGGAGTTATTGTCAGAGACACTTCTGGGGGATAGTCCATAAAAAGGCTTCGTGCAGTTTGGGTCAGTTCTGCTTTTATCCAGCCTGTTTGTCCCGTTTTCCCTTATGGACATATTGGAGAGGCTGTGGAAAAGCTTTTTGTCTGCTACAGGAACGTCTGCAGTGAGTGTCAGTTACTCACTGACTTTGGTGTGCACCGCCAAATTCTGCGTTTTTATCTCCGTCCAAATCCCATGGACTCACAAGGTTATACCAAAATAACTGACAGCAGAATGTGACCTAGTGTCCTTCATAGGCCGCCTTCGTGTGTGTGTGTGTGTGTGTGTGTGTGTGTGTGTGTGTGTGTGTGTGGTGTACATATACAATTTTAGAAATGCCTGTCCTTTCTCCTTAACTTTCTCCTTTCATCTCTTTAGGCCAGCCAGCTCCTGTACCTGTGTAAATCTGGAATAGCTCCATAGAAGTCAATGGAATTATTCCAGACTTACCCCCTTGTAACCAGGAGCAGAATTTGTCAGTTTGCTGCTTAAAATAGCAAGCCAATAAATCTTGTTGCTAGAGCTTAGCTTAGTTTCCTTAGATCAAAATATCATGGAGAAAAGAAGTTCTTTGCTAGACACTATCAGAACTTCCTGGCCACTTATCACAGAACGTATAAGGCAGTCAGCAAATAGATGGCATTTTTATGACAAAGTATGTGATTGTAACAATCACAGACTCCTTCCTTAGTTACCTTCTAATTTCATCCAGCCAAGGCAGCTCAAATGACCGGTTTAGAGTTAGAGGCAAGTCTTGCCCACCAACAGATACTGTTCCATTATAAGATATTACCCCACTCACTCTGTCTCAACAAGGCTAATGTGCACTGCTTATAAATTAGTGCTACTGTTTTAGGAGATCTCCTTTGCAGTAATTCACTGCACTGCAAAGATACAGAGGAGAGGACTGAAAATCACAGGTTGACATCAAAGCTCATTTGGGCCATGGAGTCCAGTTTGAGATCTTCACAACAACCCATTTTCCTTCTTCTTTATGGCTCTGATTCAGGAACACTTCCCGATTCAAGACAGCACGTAAACCTGTACTAATGTCCTGTTGATTTCAATGAGATTTAAGCACTTCTATATACATTTAGGGGTACTTTTAGCACTATCTTGAATTGGAACAGACAGAAAATAGCCTCTTTCCTGATTTGGGTCCTAAAGCCATATTTGTGCTATTTTAAAACAAGCTGTGAGGAGCTAGCAAAAGAGAACGAGTTATTACTAGGTTTATCACATCATTGTGTGACTGTTTCTTGCAGAACAGTTACTTCAGAGTATGAACCTACTGTACGTAATGTATAAAATAGTTGAACCATTCTTTTAGAGGAGAGCAAAACAAATTAGAAACCTTTGGAGACTATAGATGTGTAAAGACCAAGGCTGTGTCTACACAGGCCCCCTTTTCCGGAAAAGGGATGCAGATGAGA
>JANRFK010003679.1:64278709-64294528 GCA_030068395.1 Apalone spinifera | reverse complement strand
TCCTGGCTAATAGCCACTGATGGACCTAACCTCCATGAATGTATCTAGTTCTTCCTTGAACCCTTTTAAACTCCTGGTCTTCACAACCTCCTGTGGAAAGGAGTTCCACAGCCCGACCATGTGCTGTGTGAAGAAGAACTTCCTTTGGTTTCCTTAAAACCTGCTACCAGTAATTTCATGTGGTGACCCCTAGTTCTTACATTATGGGAACAAGTAAATAATTTTTCCTTATTCACTTTTTCTGTGCACCTCAGGCAGCTCTTGTACATTACAAAGGCAGAGGTGCAGCGGGGTCACCCAATGAAATTAATAGGCAGTAGGTTTAAAACAAATAGAAGGAAGTTTTTCTTCACTCAGTGCACAGTCAATCTGTGGAACTCCTTGCCACAGGGTGTGGTGAAGGCTAGGACTTTAACAGGGTTCAAAAAAGAGCTGGATAGAGTCATGGTGGTTAGGTCCATTAATGACTATTAGCCAGGATGGGTAGGAATGGTGTCCCTGGCCTCTGTTTCTCCAGAGGTAAGTGACAGGGGAGGGATCACGTGAGGATTACCTGTTGTGTTTTCCCTCCCTCTGGGGCATCTGGTATTGGCCACTGTCAGGAGACAGGATACTGGGCTGGATGGACCATTGGTCTGACCTGATATGGCCGTTCTTATGTTCTAATATTGCAGCAGGATAGTGAGCACCCCCTCGCACCCCGACTAATCGAGTAGTCGATGGGAATTCCATTGACTGCTCAATTAGTTTATTAATCAAAATGTAACATCCTTAATGTGCACATGGAGCCTTCCCTTTCCTCCCACCTGCTCCTCTGCACAGCGAGCCGTCCCTGTTGGCCACGAGATCACAGATGCGATTCGAAGCGAGCGCCGCTGTTGATGATAGCTTTCTCAAAGGGGTTGTGATGAGAGGGCCGTGGCTGTAAGGGGAACAGAAGGGTTCGTGCTGTTCCCTTTTATATGGTAATAGAGCTGCTTTGTGTGTGGGCTCCTCTGGAGTCCAGGGAGGAATTCTGGCTAAGTCCGCAAAAATCCTTTTGCAGTTTTTCTCAGAGATTATATAGTTTGGACTTTGCTTGTAGCCACACTATGCTCTTCAGACCTTAAGGTCCCATTGAAGTGGAGAAAGATTCCCAGGAGATGGCCCACACCTGGTATAATAAGACCTCATTTCTGCACAGGTTTAGCCATATGCTTAACTTTGCACACAATGACTAGTTCCGCTGAAATCAACGGAATTACTCACAGCTCACAAAGTTAAGCACAGGTGGCAGAATCAGAACTTAGGTTTGCTAAATCTGTTGCTTCAACATTTTTCTTCCAAATAATTGCTCTGCCTCATTGACAGGGTAGGAACACAGTTCAGATTGTGCCAAATAGCAGTGTTAGGTATTAAAGCCAGCTGGTTAAATTGTTAGCAGAGGAATTAAATCGATGGGCAACTTTTGAAGCGTCAGGTGGGACATAACAGAAGGGATAATATGTAATTATTTTTCTTCTGTTGCATTTGAATGTGTATGTGTCTGCTCTCTTTGTTCTTTATCTACTGGTTTGATTTTTAATTATTTGTCCTGGAGATAATGAGCGATTGTGCTGTATTTATAGAAAATCCCTAAGCTGCGATATTATCCGCTTAAGGGCTGGCTTTCTACAGACATAGGTAGACTAGCTAGAAATTATCGCTAGAAATATTAATTAAATTTCAAGTTGTGCCAAATAACAAATGGGAGTGAAATTTACAAGATCAGCGTTTGTTGAAAAAAATCAATGTCGTCTTAGCTATTCAGTTCATGGCCCTTGTGAGAAGTGATCATAGACATGGACAAGCTCAGACCCCCTATTGCTACCGATCTGTAGGTTCATATTTTTACCTTAGTTATAGGGATGCTAAATTGTGTGTAATCAGCTAATCGAATTGTCGATGGAATTTCCGTTGACTACTCGATTAGTCGATAAGGGGGGAAACTGCAGAGCTGCAGTGGGGTTAGTTTCTGGCCCTGGGAGCTAACCCCGGTGCAGCTCTGCCTTTTAAATATATGAAGAGCCATCAGGCTCTTCATACATGTAAAAGGCAGAGGCATAGTGGAGGGGATGGGTGCACACCGGGAATCAGCTGATTCTCGTCTCGCGCCCGGTCCCAGAGGCTGTACCTCTGCTTTTTAAATGCATTCAGAGATGCCAGGCTCTTAATACATTTTAAAAAGCAGAGGCACAGCTGAGGGGACCAGGAGTGAGCCGACAATCAGCTGTTCTGACTCGCTCCCAATCACCCCCCTCCTCAGCTGCGCCTCTCGTTTTAAATATATTAGAAGCCTGGCAGCTGATTCCTAGCTCGTGCTGGTCGTCCGCTATGCCTCTGTCTCCCCTCCCCCCCAGCACCGGCTCCCATTTCCCCTCCTACCACAGCTGCCTCTCTCTGATAGAGGCAGATAATGGGGGGAAGCTACTGGTCAAGTCACTAGTCGATTACCCGATAAGCGTATGCTTATTGCGTAGTCAACTAGTTGCTTACATCCCTACTTAGTTATTTGCCCTCTGCTACCCCTCCCCAAGGAGTTATTACCTCAGTCATTTTTTGTTATGGATAGTCTACCTGCCTTGAGCTTTATAGTGATTATAGTGGCCGATGCTATGGAAAAAGCATAGGACTAGCACAGAGTTGCAAAAATATTGTATTTTACGCTCTTCTGTTCTTTTATTTTTAAAGGAAAATTTACTGGAGCCAGAAGCTCTCTACTTTTCCCTTCAATGTGTCAGTCCAACCAACAGCGACTCCTACAACCCTGGATATTTTTATTATTTCTTGAGTGATCCTTCTCTCTCTCATTTGATTCCACAGACAGTGAAATTATTCCTCCCGACTGCCTGCGTCCAAGATCTTTCACTGCAATTCGCCGGCCCTCACTGCGCAGGGAGACGGAGGACACCCGGCTCTCCGTGAGCCTCTGCGACCTCAATCTTCAGGAAGAGAATTTCCATGTGTTGGCCACCATGTGTCCCATCCCTCAGAACTCCCTCAACTCTCAACATTCCCATCTCTTCCCATCCCAGCTCGAAAGTGACCTCCGTTTCCACCAGCTCAGGGGAGCCCATATCAAAATCCTGGATGAACAAACTGTGGCCCGGCTGGAATATGCCAGGGAAGAGAGGACTTTGGTTTTCACCAGCAGACCCCTTAGAATCAATGAAACCATTTTTGTCAAAATTAACAAGTCAAACGCCTCCCGTTCAGGCACGCTGTCTTACGGCGTAACCTCCTGTGACCCTAGTTCTCTGCGGCCCAGTGACCTTCCGTATAACCCGGAGTCGTTGGTTGACAGGAAGGAATTCTGGGCCGTCTGCAGAGTGTTGGTGCCCCTCCAGAGTGGCGACATTTTGGGATTCATGGTGAATTCGGAAGGCGAGCTACATTTGAGTCACAACGGTGCCAGTGCCGGCATGCAGGTCTGCGTGGACTGTTCCCAGCCCCTCTGGATGTTCTTTGGTTTACATGGAGCAGTTATGCAAATTCGTGTACTGGGTATGAGTCTCTCTTTTACAATTTCATGTGAAATATATTGAGGAGATCTGAGTTGTGGGGGAGGGGAGTTGAATGGAAGCATTAGAAGACGATCGGCTTACTTTAGGCCATGTACACACACACACATTTATATCAAACAAAGGACTCTATAATATTTGATTCTAGAATGAAGAATACTGGGTTAGAATACTGTACTTTGCATTTCTGTAGCATCTTTCACATAGGGACCTCCAAGCTCTTTGCAAATACAAACAAATTAATGCTCGTAATCTCACAGTGAAATAAGGAAGTGTCATCGTTTTGCACATGGAGGAAATGAGGTGCCTTTGTTTGCCCTTGGTCACACAACAAATCTATGGCTAAGCCTTTCCCATGCATTAACCACAAGTGCAAATTTAGTCCCCAAAGAAAGTTCCCTTGAATCCCTCATGTTAGAGTATGCAAAGAAGCAACAGTGAAATTAACTACAGTAACTGTTTCACAGTCCCATCCGAGAGCGAGGCAGAAAACCAAGAAACAATGAAGAGTCAATGAAATGTTTACAATCTGTACTGTGCTAATTAAGCAAGTGTAAGTGATGCAGGTAAGTAATCTTTTAAAATAGATCATCTTTTCTCAGCAGTGCTCTTTGAACTGGAATCTTGCTAGAAGGGAAGTGTAGAACAAACGCTGACGAGTGTTTTGAAAGCATGAAAGTGCAAGTCCGCAAGTAGTCTGCACCGTTGCTTGTACAAATTTACATTTGTGCGTGCAGGTATCCACAGTGTGAAAGCACAAGCATATTTGCTGGTCCAAGCTGTCTACTTGGTCTTAGCCTTGAATGTGGACAAAGTCCTGGTCCTGCCGATGTCAGTGTCGAAACTTGCAGTGATGCCTGTAGGAGCAAGATTTAGCCGAGGGAGAGCTGCTCCTTTTAAGTTTATATCCAATATGCATATAACAATCCCAGCTATGTAATATACGTAGCTGAAGTCGGCTTATTGTAAGCTGAGCTTGGCAGCGTCCCCACAGTGGAAGAAGTACCAGACCCTGCAAGAGCAGAGTACTGGATGCTGGTGGCGGTGCCCACTGAGTTTGATTTAATGAGTCTTAACTAGACTCACTAAGTTGAACTCCGGAAGATTGATTGCAGCAGCATCCATCTTCTGTGGAGTGAAGACGTGGCCTTACATTGGTGGGAGCAAGACTGCTGTGCATTCAGCAACATAGTTAGGCCGACATAAGTTACCATACATCAACCTAACTCTATAGCGTAGATCAAGCCTCAGCGACAGAGGGTCTGACTCTCCTACTTCCTTTTTACTACCCATTCTCTTGCACCCCACTGTCCTATCAGCACTCTTGCTCAGGTATGAATTCAGGAATCCTGATAGCCTGCAGGTCTGCACTGTGCCTATAAGTCCCTATGGGAAGTTATGACTCCCTTCAGCAGCAGGAGCCAACAGCCATGCTGGTCCCTTGGGCAAGGGCGGGGGCTCGGGCGGTGGGGGGAGCTCTTTGCTTCCAGAAAGGATGGAGCCTCAGGTGGAAGGTATGGGGCTGGGGAAAGCCAGCCCTTAGCACCACCCAGAGCATACCATGCTGGCTCCCCTTCCTAGCCCTTAGATCCGTACATACGGTGCTCCCAGCTGGAGCCCTGACCCTTTTGAATTGCCAGACGTTGGAGTCTCTTTTCTCCCCTTCCCTTCAGCAGGCTTGTTCTTCAGTCTTCCAATATGCATTTTAAGGGAAAATATTAATGTTATAGTCTGTGAGAGATTGGCTAGATACTGGTAATCTTGCAAGCTCGTATCTACCTCTCAAAGCTCCGGTGTAAGCATGACAATTTTCAGAGTAAGAAACCTCCTCTTTCAGCAGTGTGCCATCACTTTTAGGAACTGATTTGGGGCACACAATGGCCGGACTGCACATGCAAATAGCTAATTAATGGAATTTGTCCGTTCAGTGACTCGACTTGAAAATATGACCCTTGCTTTTTTAAAGTCCCACAATAAAAACAATCCCTCCATCACACAGAAAAAACAAATTCTTTTTGGAATAGACCAGGGGTTCCCAAATGTTTTGTCCCAAAGCCCACCCTGCTCAATGCAGACCTTCCCGCAGACCACCAGCCATGCCCCCATGATGACAGAATGGGTGCAGAAGGATGTGGGGGGGGGGGGGGTATGGTTGAGAAGTAGAGCACAGGAGTGCGCTGGGGGTGTGGGGTCTGGGTGGGAGTTTGGGTATGGGAGCGGGCTGAGGATGGGGGGGGGTTTGGAGGGAGGGATGATGCAGGAGAGGACTGTGAGGGGAGGTGATCGGGAGGGAGGGTGCAGGAGTGAAGTGAGGATGTGTGTCCTGTGTGGAGGCTGGGCATGAGGCAGCTGGGGGTGCGGGGGGGGGGTGTCACTTGCCTGGCTCCGTGCCTCCCACCGTTCCCAAGCACCACCCTCCTCTGCTCCCATTGGTCGTGATTCTGGCCAATCAGAGCAGCCGGGCAAGCTTCCAGGCGAGCAGTTTCCTGTGCTGCCATTCCCTCAGCCAGACCAAGGGGGAGCAGGACCACGCAGAGCTGCTTCCTCCCCACCGTGAGCTGGATCCGGCCCGTGTGGCTCGTCCCGAGACCTCTGTGCCCTTCCCCCCGTTAATGGTGATTTGGCGGCCCTGCCTGCCTGTCTGCAAGGCTTTCTTTCATGATTTGGTTTGAGTGTAGTGAGTTGCTAGCAATGTCATAGGAGAAGAAATACCACGAGTGACCTACGAGGAGAGGCTGAAGGATTTCGGCTTATTTAGTCTGCAGAAGAGAAGAGTGCGGGGGTGGGAGGCGAGAAATTTGAGTGAAGCATTTAACTTCCTGAAGGGAGGTTCCAAAGAGGATGGAGAGAGGCTGTTCACAGAGGTGACGAATGGCAGAACGAGGAGCAATGGTCTCAAGTTACAGCGGGGGTGGTCTAGGTTGGTTATTAGGAAAAACTTTCCCTAGGAGGGTGGTGAAGCACTGGGATGGGTTCCCTAGGGAGGTGGTGGAATCTCCATCCCTTGAGGTTTCTAAGTCCTAGCTTGACAAAGCCCTGGCTGGGTTGGTTTAGTTGGGGTTGGTCCTGCTTTGGGCAGGGGGCTGGACTCGATGACTCCTGAGGTTTCTTCCAGCCCTAGGGTTCTATGATCTGTTTTAGACTTATGACCCCTGGGCATACGTTTCTATCAGTAACATTCTGCTGTAATTAAAATGCTCCAGCATAACGAATGTGACACCATTATTTATTGCCGTAGCTGCTGTTCATCTTCTAATAGCCACTGGTGTCCAATTTGATAACAGTTCTTACGTGTGCTGTTCAGAGGTCCTGGCTAGTTTGGCTTTCAGCTACCACATCATTCTGATAAAGGTAGATCAAACCAAACAGACCTGAGTGGGGACTTGAGAGGGTTAAGTGATACTGTACTTGAGAAAGGAGGCACTCTTCAGTCCTGTCTGACCTGGTGGGCACAGGATAGAGTAGAACCAGTGCTTTTTTTGTGACGGCACTGCACCTCCAGACGCAGTACCGGCACCTCCAGTCAGAGCTTACCTGGAAAGAATGGAGCATACCGGCACCTCTGTACGCAAATGTCCAATAGTCGGCTGGGCCGTGTGTCTTAAAAGGGCAATGCTGGCCCCACCCTGGCTTTTTTTTTTTTTTTTTTTTTTTTGGCTCAACAACTTTTCCCCTGGAGTACCGGCACCTTTTTTTTTTTTTTTTAACAAAAAAAGCACTGAGTAAAACCATTAGGCTGCCACCACAGTATGGTTTACTTTCCTTCTAGCTGTATTCTGAGCGCACACAGTAACTGTCGCCTGAACTCGAGTGTAAGAGCATAGGCTAGAATTTTGTTAAACTGGAGTGTAAATGAGGGGAGTTGTTGGCATGAATCTAATGTCCCCAAAGGAAGGATAGGGATCCCTCTGCTGGTGCATCTATTGTAATGCTGGCTAGACAGTAACTAGCGTCATCCAAGAAATGTACTGACGTTTGCACTGCCTACATTCAAAGACATACACCTCAACCATACCTGTATCTTCGCAGCCTTAGGTTGGATTGTTATAAAATCTCATTGTTTTTAACACAGCGAGGCTGTTTTCAGGCTCTCACTCATACAAGACGCCATATAGTTACAGGATCCGTCATACAGATCAGTCATTCCCAAGCATAGGGTATTACCATCTGTAGCGTCTATGATGCCATAGTGAATCTGAAGCATAACTGCTTATAGTGCAAGAATGTGATTGCTTCACTTCCCAGAATAACCTAGTGGTTATGACAAAAAAAAAAAAAAACCAACCCCGACCAACAGTATAAAGCGATCTGATATGCAGAGACAGCTGCATTTTCAGAATGCATACAGGATTAATTTTCAGAATGCCTTATGTCATTAGAATATTTCGGATTACGTTATCTCATAGGAGAAGAAATATTTATATCCATCCTCTCTAGCAGTAAATGGGAAACATGCAGAAGCTCTCGTACAGCAACAAGAAATGCAGACACAAATGATGCAACTGGCGCCGGTTTGGTTGCTTATTCTAGCACAGCAGATAGTAGAAAGCAAATGTAAATCTCTTCCAAGGGGTATCCCTCAAGCTCTTGTGAACATAAGTAAAGCACCATCCCCACTGTATTAAAGGAACAAAGAGCTGTGACACAATGAACTCCAAAAGCCAGGAACTTAAAGTCAAGGTATTTTGTTCTCAGCTCCAGCCTTTCTGCTTTTTCTGCAATACAGAGAGCATTATTCCTGGCCCTGGGCAATGCCATTGCACAATTAGAAAAATTGAGAGGTGAGTCAGAGGACTTGGATGCTGAGGAGACTGATTATTGGATACTGAGTTTTTCATCTTTCGATCAGCCATTTGACTGGGACCCAGGATGGTAACAAATGAAAGTCATTGCCATGTAATGAGTGTCTGACGACCTGTAGTGGCTGCCATTATAGCGTCAACATTTACCAACAGCAGCTGCCCCGTCAGTATCAGAGATACCAGAGTTATTTCCTGAGCTAAGGATTGAGAAGCACTGTAGTGTCACAGAAGCAATTCCACATGCGTAAACCTCAGCACCTGCACCGAGCCTGATGAAAGCCTGCACTAGGTCATGGCACCGATGCAATAAGCAGAGGCCTTGTCTTCAATCTTGATCGGTCCAGTACAACTTGCTAGCCCTACGCTCATTCTAGGGGAAGTAATAACACCGGCCGGAAAGAGGCGGCAGAAAACAGCTTATTTTTTTTCATCCACTCCGAATAATTTTTTAAGCAAGGAGAACATCAGTCAAACTCCAACCACCTTCGCAGTTGGGTGAGCGGCTGCAGGGAGGTGCAGTGGGAGATGTAAGGGGCTCCATCGTCAACGTGAAGCGGTAGAAGGCAATTGGATCTTTGTCTCATAAGTATTTATGTGGTGAAGTGAGATACGGCATAGGCTCTCTAAAGTAGCCTACAAAAGCACGAGACAGCCCAGTGGCTGGAGACCGAAGCCAGACTAATTCAGACTGGAAGTGAGGGTGATTAGCCTTCCGAGCAGATTCTCAGGGGGATGGTGGATTCGTCTTCAAAGATTTGCTGTAGTTCAACCCAAATTACCGGACATGCATTTCTGGGTGAAATTCTCTAGATTATGCAGTGTGGGAGGCGAACTAGATGATCACAACAATCCTTTGTGATTTTCAATGCTGTGACTCATGTACAGAGGAGACATTCGCAAAACAGAAGACTAGACTGCTACAGCTGATCGCTGGGAGAATGAGTAGCTAGGTAAAAACGAAACACTGGCTTTGCACATATATGGAACCTGATGTTGCAGGTTCCCCTTTTCCTCCCACGCTAACCCAGGAAAGATTCATAACAGAGAAAGGACTCTGTGCCACAACGGTGAGAGAGAATTAAGAGGAAGAACGCAGCCAAAGCAGCGTGGAACTGAAATCATTCCGTTAGCAACTTCATTGTTTCAGATTTAATGTTCTTGTAAAGTGGACATGACCAGTGTATTACAACCGTGATTTACTGTTCCCAGCTTTTGTTTGTAAGTGCCTTGGATCAGACAGAGGTTTATTGAGAGCCCTGAAAGACTAAAGCGAGCCGGATTGAATATATGGGACTGCTTTTTACATTTTAATTAATTTTAGGAAGTGAAATTGGTTGATCTCAGAAGGCTTTGGAAGTTATGACTCATGTCTGGAGGAGTGTAAGCTGCCATGAGTCGATAGTAACTCATTGGGATGCCAAGTATGAGGACATTTTATTATTATCTTTTTAACTTTAACTTTGTCTCAGAATGAATTGCGTCCGTGCAACAAGTTGTTTTTGATTTCCCCTGGAGAAGTGAACTTTGCATAGCAATCAAAGTTTCCTTTTAGCTACATAAAAAGCAAACAAGCAGATAATGAATATAAGGGCAAAAGAAGCAATGTGAGGGACTGGATCACAGTGATAATGGCATGTGAAGCCTTTATGACATCAATTTAAATCTGGCCCGGATCATTAGTGGCTAAAGATTGCTTTCATCTGATGGATGCTCAGAGGGAAAGCAGAGTTTGGATTCAGGCCAGTTATTCGTTGGCTGGTTGAGTTCCCTCACACAAACATAATCATAACTGGCACTAACCAGGACTCCTGTCGGCACCGTCAGAAGAGAAGCCAGAGACTGAATCGGTTACGGCGGGGAGTCCCAACGTTTTTCTGCCTGTGGCCCCCATGTTAATGGATAGATTGTTCCATGCGCCCAAGCTCCCCCCGTTTGCAGCTGAGTATGCTGGCAATGATGAGAGTTGTGATTTGTCTCTGTTGATAAAGCCACCAGCACTGTCTGGTTTGGCTGCTTGTTTCCTTTTCGGGCACTTTGGTTCTGCCTCATCTGGAAGCAAGGTGGACAAGCCAGCACCATGTGCTTTGAAGAGCATTCTATAGACCACGCTTGGCACATGGCTGGCTTTATGGAGACCAAACGCACACCCTGGCTGAGACGCCTCCTTACCTCGCCAGGCCCTCCCTAACCACTGTCTTCTGGATGCATCTTTTGCATCTGCCATCCCAAAGGTTGCTGCCTCCCTTTCCCGAGGGCCTTTGAAGCAGCTGGCCGACCTGATCCCCCTGTGACTCTGCATGTGGCTGGGAAGCTGAGCTTGCATTCCCTACAGTCCCTGTCACTCCAACCTTCCTATGGAAATGCTCCTTGTAACACTGCTGCTAGTCCTGCTGCTGCTCTTTCCCCAGCGTGGACCCAGAAACACTTCACAATGCAGCACTTGTTCAGGGACTAACCCCACCTCCCCCCTCCAAATATCACTAGTATGTGCACAATTGTATGTTTAATTCACATCCAGTCCCGGCAGCTTGCATGATTAGGGGTCTAAATGAGCATATGTGTGTGCAGGAATTGCCCGGGCACACAGGTAATGTGACCAGTTGCCAGATAAATTGCACACACATGTGGAGAGCTAGAACTACAGTCCTGGTTCTTCAGCGCCAGATACATGAGCCTCTGATGCTTCAGCTCAGGGAGATCTATGTAGCAGCAGGTCCTTATGATCCTCAGGGCAACATGATAATAGACACAGCCTAGATATTTCGCCTGGGCTCAGCCTTTTGGACTAGGCTCCATGTGAGTCTTGCTTTATTCTGGCTATTAGGAAACTGCCCACATTCAATGGGTTAAAATAAATACCCTACAAAATAGAGGCTTGCTAAACTGCACAAAAATGCATGTACTGGGTCTCTTCCTTTAACAAGCATTCACTTAGGGAGCGCCCCAGAGTTTTATGGCCCCTGTTTCTGATTTTGTCTATGGAAAATGGCCTCATTAAAGAGATACAGATTTAACAGCCCTGCCTTGTATGGCACTTAACTGCCTGAAGTTCTGGGGGACCGGGGGGCAAATGGCACTTTATTGCTTTAGCCGACTCCATTTGGCAGCACTTCTTTGGGTTTCTGGTAAACGTCTAAAAATGTTAAAATGTTCAAGATGTCTTGGAAAGAAATTAGCGTGTGTCAAATGCCCAGGTTGGATAAGCCCTTCTGTCAGGCTGGGCTTGATTTTTCTCTGTAAATAAGGCATGCATTACTAATGCTAATTTGTAAGAGGGCCCCACGAGGACTGCCGTCTCAATTGCTTCAGGGCACTGCTCAGCTATTACATATGGCCCTCTGTGTACCTTCCATTTCCCCTTCATTTAAAAATGAAATTAGCATAATGAGAGGCTGTCCTACCACGGACGCTGTACCGTCAGGTAGGCGGCTGTTCAGCAGGCATGCCCTGGGTCAGAGCATTGGCTCTGCAGCGTGGGGCTTGTTGCATCATGGCCTTTCTCTCGCCTCAGTGCTAGTGACGTGGGGACACCATTTTTCTATACGGCCCCCCACATTTCATCCAAGGGCCTCGGGCCTCTTCACCAACGCTAATGAACCCACCCAGTGCCCTTGGAGGTACAGCTAGGGGTTGTTGCTTCATGCCTCTTACACCAAGGAGAGAGAGCTGAACTATCAGAAGGCTTCAGAGGTGGAAAGGGTGGCCTAGTGATGCAAATACAGGATTGGAGTTGGGCATTAGCATCTTTTGGCCTCTGCCTCAGACTGTGTGGTCTTAGATAACTGACATCACTGTTCTGTGCCTCGGTTTCCCCATTTACTTTAAAGAAGCTAGTGGGTAGACAATGTGTCTATCTACCCGACAGGGATAATAAGTGGATACAAAAACGTGGATCTGCATCCGATCCGCAATCCGGATTTTACTTGCATCTGCCCAGCAAACCATCTTGGGAGGGGGGGGGGGGCGAAGAGCACGGATGAGCCAGGAGGGGGCAGCTTTGTGCAGGGAAGAGGCAGGCAGCATGAAAGCAGGGACCAAGGGGGGCCGGGGTAACGAGCAGCAGGAACCTGGGGCTGGGGCTCTGCCGGTGGGAGGCAGAGGGGCTGGGCAGGGCCAGCACTTGGCCGCTTCTGCAGGGAGATTTAGAACGGAGCTTGCTGCGTCCGTTCCCTGCTGGCAGCGCAGGGGCCGGCGCTGGCATTTGGGCGGGAGGATCCTGCTCAGGGATCCACTCCCCTATCCACGGAATTGTAGGGCTCTAATAGTGGGAGGCCTCTGTCTGAGACCCTCCGATGGCACATGCAGCTGAACCGTCCCGTCGGCGGAAAGGACAGATGGGGCCTGCCTCTTGCTCCCACCAGGCGAGGGAGACGTTTCAGCAAAGCTCCTGTTCGAGTTCTGACCTGCCTGGTGTTCGCAGGGGCATGATGTCCGTTTCCCAGCGGCCAGTTGGACTGGAATGAAGGCGCCTGTTTCCTGGCGTGCGGAATTGGCTCTGCGGGGCACAGGGCTGGGACCTGGAAGGCCCTGCTGTCACAAGTTACTTGAAGTTTTGGACCTGGGATTCTCCCCTTTGCTCACAGCCAGCGCCCGTGTGTTGCTGACCGTTCAGCAGCTGTTGCCGAAGCTGGTGGGGATTGGAGGTGCTCAGCACCTCTCAGGACGAGAGCTTAGCCGAGTGCTGTTTGGAGCATATCCACTTCCCACGGATTATGACTGAGTAACACAAACAAAACTACTTCAAGCGACAGCTGTGGGACGTAAGCCCGTAAACGCTTTCCCTCGGCACTCATTCCTCCATGACAGTGGAAATTAAGTCTTTATCACCGTCAGGATAATAAAATATCCCTGGACTCAATGAGATGTTCATAGTCAATGATATATGGGGCTCCCTTAGCTCATCACGCCGTTGCTTGTCTGCATTGAATAAACGGGATATGGGATAATTTACCAGCCTCTTTGAATTATGACTTATCTGTCAGGAAAGATAAAGTCTGCCGAATGCTTGGACTAACGCTGGCATGAGTTAGTTATCCTGGCTTCTTATGAGCGTGACAGAATAGACTAAACTCGCTGATAGCACCTAGTTTTTCTTTTCTCTCAACGGACTATATGTTAGGAACTCGGAGGAGCCACAGGGAAGTGGGGAAAGTTTTCAGTGCGATTAAATTATTTCCCACCCTGCAGCTGCCAGCCCGTTACTGTCAGTCTCTGCTGGAAAATGCCGAACTTTAGTGCATTGGCCAGGATGGCTGTGTCCTTGTTTACAGTGCAACATTTGCCTTCATGTCAGAGCCAAATGGTCGTTATGTGGGACTCCTATGGACTGTCTCCCTCAGAAAGCTGATGCTTAATCTAAGACTGGTTAGAGAGGGCTGAATTTAATGGTCTTTGCCATAATAGAGCAAGGCCTATGATTTTCAGAGGTTTCTTTTAGGCAGTGATGCCATACTAGGAAATTTCAGCTCTTCCCCATGTCAATCGCATTATAATGCATCATGGCATCATTGGATACAGAAAATGTGGCTTTTTCGGGTGGGGAACCCCTGCTGCACCAGCTAGTTGTGGTGATCTCAAAAACGTATCTCCTGCGAAGAGGAGGGATTCCTGGATTTCCCTTCCTGGCTCCATGTCCATCCGGTACCGCTTTAATCTGTGGAGGTCATCTTCCTCGGGTCCAGTACGGTGTGGCACTTGCGTGATTAGCGCTGACGGAGCTCTGTGCCCACCTGTGCCTTGGAAGTCCTGGATGGTCGTGGAGAGGGGTCAAGAGAGAGCTGAGCTGAACCCAGAAGCGTTACCGGTTTACATGCTCCTTTGGTGTGGGAGCTTGGCCCTGGCTTTCTCCAGCAACACCTCCCTTTCTCTCCCCTCGGCTGCCCATGCTCTGGCTCCCCTGCCTGCAAATCGCTGCTGAGGAGCTTTCTTCTGAGCCTGGTGGTGAATGACTAGCCCTCTAGCCCTTCACAAGCATGCTCAGGCCCCTTGTACAGGCCCCTTGTCCTCCCCAGTCTGTGGCAGCGCTGGCTCCAGGGCTGTAATGCTTGGTAACAACTGGGCTTTGCCATTCAGAACAAGAGAGACACGAAGGCCTCCACTGGGACGCCTCGCGGATTAAGCATGCGCGTAGGTCTGTAGCGCTCGAACGGTGCAGACACTGGCGTGTGCTGGGACAAACACTTCCTAGGAACAGGTTTGTCCAGAGAACAGCCACAAGTGAGGCCAGGTTTTGTAAACGATCCATGGTCCTAATTAGGCACCGAAACAAACGGCCAGAGTTTCCAAAGAGCCCTTGGGGGGTGTGCACTTGGGTTTGTGTGTTTGTTTTAGGCGAGCTGCTGGGCTTTTTGGGGAAAAATCTTGCTCCTGACAAGTGAAGGTGAAGGGTGGGAGTTCTTCCTTATCTGAGCCAGACGGGTGCCCATCTTCCATTGGACGTTAGGCACCAACCCCTCTCAAGCATCTTCGGAAATCCCCACCTGAAACTGTAACCAGGTGTCATTTCTCCTTTGAGCCTTTGTGGATGTGGCTTCTGTGTGTGGTGGGCAGGTCCCCAATGTGCCTGCACACCACACGTGGAATCCCCCTGGACCACACATCTAGAAGAACTCATCACAACACGGCAGTTAGCCCATTTAATACAGAATGGCTGTTTACCCAGCCAAAGTGTTACACCCGGGGGGGAAAGGGCAGCCAAAGTGCCAGCGACGTGCACCGTGGGGACATAGTAATAGGTTATGTAAAGTTGTGGTTCCCTCGAGAGCTTCTGCTTCCACCACAAATGATGAGAAAGCAGCACCCAGAAATGGTGGTTTGCTGCGTTGTTTGGGGAAGGTCTAAACTCAGCAAGCCAGTCCAGTCCCTGGTAGTACGAGCCTGTTAAAACCCATCAATAATGACAGCAGAAGGCTGAATCGAGATGGTGGTTTGCTGGCAATATGTGGTGAAAGAAGCGCTAGGTTTGAGCTAGCAGAACAGGAGCGTCCCTCGTGCCGGTTTTGCGGTTTGGTGCAGGTTATAGTTACGAGGCTCAGCTAACACTTGTGAAGCAGCAGCAGGTAATGCAAACAAGTGAAAGGAAATCAACCATCTGAGGTAGTGGTGCCAAGGGCATTATGTGCCGCCAAAAAGCATTTCCCATGTCAGATTCTGCCACCAAGACGGATGTTCCCATGTTTGCTAGTGTTGTTCTTCCAGCCAAGCATGGGGTTTGTTCCTGTTTCAAAGGGAAAGTGCTGCCTACGAAATAAATGTCCATTTCTGACTTTCACTTCCAAGCAGAGTTAACCCTAAGCATATGACATCCCCTTCTGTGAGGAGCAGACCCCGCCGCGTTGGAGGGAGTCTTGTGCATTCAGGGCTTGTTGGCTGGGCCTTGCGTGTCGACAAAATGCTGCATCTAGTGGGCAGAGACAAAGAGGCTATGTCTAGACTGCATCCCTCTGTCGACAGAGGGATGCAAATGAAGCACATCGAAA
>JANRFK010003679.1:64232760-64263126 GCA_030068395.1 Apalone spinifera | reverse complement strand
TGCTCCAGCACTTCGGTTAGTCTATAAGGTGCCACAGGACCCCTCGCCGCTTTTACATTTCTTTTCTGTCAAGAGCGCCAAGAAATTCCAATAAAGCTGATGGTGCTTGGGTACTCTCCACAGAGCTCAGCAAGTGAAAGGACCTTTCCAGAAGCAGCAGTCGGTGCCCTCAAAAAAAATCAGATAAGTACATGGGGACCAATTCTAAGCACCTTCAAATCCCTGTCTAGTAACAGTAATGGCGCTCTGTGCCTTCGCGGGATGCAGGACCAAGCCTGTGCATCCGGTTGCCGAGCGCTACTGTTGCCGAGTCGCTGGTCCTGTACATTCCATGGGTTCAGTCTGGAGTAACTGTGCCCTGCCCTCCATTTCACATCAGCAGGGGGCAGGAATGCCGAGTCGGCTGCCTGCCTTTCCCAGGAGTCTGCTCCCCCCTTCTACAGAGATTAACCCCTCCATCCCTGCTCCACCTTTCTGATGAGGCAGGCCAGACATTTGTAAGTCAAGCCAGGTACCAGATGGAAAAGGCCTTTGAGTTTGAAACTAGAGGTCAGATTCCCAGTACACGCTAGTGGGTCAGGAAGATGACAAAAAGATTAGCTGCTGTGTCACATCAACAGCGTCTGAAACAGACCAGGTTTTGCCATTATACGAGTGTATTGCAGAATTTGTCCTTCCATGAGTACAGTGAGGTCAACCACACAAATGCAATGGCGGGAAAAACATCTGGGACACAAAATGGTCAAAAAACTTTATTTTTGTTCTTAGGGCATATAAGAGGAGATGTAAACAAAATACAAAAACATTTATCACAAACCAAATCTTACAATCTGCAAGCATTTGAAGACAGAGTATCCTTCCCCCCCACTGGCCCTTAAAATACTAGAAGCCTGCTCCATTTTTAACAGGCAACAACTCTGACCCCTGAAGGTCCAGGGGTTTTGCCACGACCTAAAAGCAGGGCTGGATTTCACTTTGAAAAGGACACTGCATCTTTGTGATAAAATACATAAAGACAACAAACATAAATATTACAAATATTAAGATATTTAGCACCACCTTTGGTCCAAGCTGTCAAGGAACTGAGAGATGACCACAAGTACAGTCTACTTTGCAAGCCCTCTCTGCCTGAGACATTAAATATTGTGGTTTCACACTGCAAGAGCTTGTAGTAAAGCTGGGAAGGCAGGGCCGAAACTTTGGAAGTCCCTCAAGCCGCTGCTGACCATGCATGGGTGGAGATGGCTGCTGTTCTGACAAAATGGTGCATGCAGATGCTAACGATTAGTCACAACAGTATAAGCAAAGCCCCGGAAGGGTCTGAAGCTTTGTACTGTAGGACATGCCCATGGTGCCAGAATCCTGATTCTGCTCCAATATTGCAGATGGCCTAAAATTGCACCATACTTCAGCTGAGAAAGGGCTGGTCAACAGCTTCTGTATGCAGCTCCCCTGGCCATCCCTCCCAACGCGTCAGGTTACAAGAGCGCAGAGGCAGATGCCTGGGAAAGGAGAACTCTGGCTTTGGACCAGTATAGAAGGGTTAGCCCAGATATTTCAGCTGGAGGCATTTGTTTATCAGGCATCATTTATTCCAAATCCTGACCGGATTTGGAATAAGTCTATTGCTTGATAGACACACAATATGGAGCTGCCTGGCTTAGGCCTTTTCCATTAAAACCAAATGCACAGGTGTCAAAGCTGGTATGATCACAGTTGATTTGTGACATTTCTTGGAGGAATCTCAATGTAGTGCCATCAGCCTGGCCATGCTGAACCTTTTGGGCTTATGGATTGAGAGTCTTAAATCTGATTTCCCAAAGATGGAGCACTTACAGCTCCCATTCAATGTGAAATGTACTTGCTCAGCATCTCTGAAAGACCCAGCTGGTATTTATTAGGTACCTGAATATGGATTTAGGAGTCTAAATGTGGGCAACACCATGGCATGTGTATTCCACACAATGGCTGCCACACGGCACGTTTTGGACTATCTTTGGCAGATATGGCGGATGGTCTTCATCCAGTAAGGAATGCATGTAGAGTTAATCGTTACTTAAAATGAATAAAACACTTTCACTTGCCAGTTCCAGAAGCCACTCTGGCAGAAGAGTGAATGCAATGAATCGTCATCAATTCCTATTGCAATTGCTTTGGAAAAGCAAGTGCTGCTAGGCAAGTTGTATTTTGTGAACAAATCACAAACACGATCCAAGAAAGGAGGCAACATGTTACATCCACTGCATCTCTTTGGTCCACACAGGCCATTGCACTTCTGAAGATTGGTTGAACCCTGCAGCGTTAGCTGCAAAAGTGGTTGGACCTCAGTTATTAGGCTTGATTTGTCTCATGTCCAGTAAAGAAATGAATAGGGTTGTCCAGTTAGGGTGAGCCAGGAAGAATAAAGGCTAAATTCAAGGCTACCTGCTGGGCATGGGATGTACAAGGATCATGCTTTATCAGAGGTGATGAGACTAGCGCAGCACAATGAGAATATCACTATCAAATAACTCCCCCTACAGATGCAGTCTGACCAGACCTAGAGTGACTTCTCATGAGACTGTCACTCCAGATAAAGCCTGCTCGCTGACCAACAGCGCTAAGCCACAAAGTTTACCTGGCAAAAAAGGCCAATGTTGTCACTTTGGATGCAGTCCTTGTTTTTTTTGCAGGTAAAAAAAAGTTTGTCTTTGCTGATCAGAAATTGATCAAACAACAAAAGGTGTTTAAGAGGCAGATTTGGTGTTGGCCTTTAGTTTTCTGTCATTTCAGACAGACTGAGGGCGTTTCACAGTGATCATTTCAAAAATCATCATCATTAGCAAATGGTGATGCATCTGTGAACTACATCAATCACAGGGTTTCCCCTCCCCCCACCCCGCTGAGAGAGGGGGTATTTTCTCTAAGTCACACAACTAATTTACAGATTGGGGAAGTAATTTAAGGGACACATTGTTGCAAACTGTTTCCACCTGGCAAGTTACTATTGCAGTAGGAGGGCTACTGCATAAACCAGTTCTCTCTCGAGCAAGCCATCAACAGAAAACAAACACACTGCAGGTGCTGCTTCTAAGTCTAGCTCCATCCTGGCTACAGATCATCATGGGGCAAGTGCTGATTCCACTAAAGTCAATATCCAATATACTCATCCATGCCACAGGATCGAGATGTGGCATTTAGAGATCAAATCTCTACTAAAGAGGCATTTAATCACCAGCAGGTGAAACTCTGCTGACTTCACTGAAGCTGTGTGTCAGACCAGCACTGAAACTAGCCCAATGCTTTTTTTTTAAATTGTTTCTCCTTTTTCTTCCTCTTGTGAACGATCAGTAAATACCATCACTGCTTTATTTCACCCCTCCCAAAACAAGCTGAACTAACTCCCGCCTTCATCCTCTCTTTAAAAGTTTCAGTTCTTCTCTTTCATTTATACTGCAACAGAAACCACATCAACTTCCACACAACCCCAAATGAAACAGCTTCCATATTAAAAAACAAACAATGATAGCCCTACACACACACACCTGGACCAGCCACACATTTCTCTATCTCTTGCCACCAACATTCTCTCAAAAACCTCTCTCTCTGATGCCAATACTCCCATCTCTCAGTCAAGGGAAACTTAAACCAGTAGACGGCAATGGTAAGTGACCAGTAATTATGGTCCCATTCAAAACAGACACCTACAAAATCCACAACATGGTGTTTCCAACCAAGTCCCACACAGTGTTTGGACTTTTTACATTTTCAAACCTGGATGCCTGATACATTGAGGTCTGAACAGCATACTTCAATGCTCACAACATTTCACACCTGGTTAGGCAACGCTGAAATCATTTGGAGCACCCCCATGTTTAAAAAGTGCAGTATGACCTTGATTTGTTAAGATACGTAGGTGCCCAAATCAGAATCCCAACTTTCAGAACTACTCACTACGCACAGCTGCCACTGGTTTTAATGGAACCATTGCCTGTGTAGTACTTCTGAAACAAGACCACTTAAACACCCTAAACATGAATTTAGGGACCCACATTTGAAATTTCCGACCTAATTCTCAAAGGCAACACAAGCAGGTGATCAAGTTGTTGGTGAGACTCATTTAGATAGATACAAGATTTTAAATCCTGAGAACTGGAGAATCCTCTTGAAAACACTGCTATCCATGGGAAAACACAGATACTGTTTGTAATTACACAACTGTAAAATAAGGAGACAGCATTTTGATGCATGACAAGAAGTTAACAATTGAGCGCTTGGACAATAAATTCAGAACAAACAAAACCGTAGCTACTCTGAACTGAGTTACACGTGTGCGTGATCATGTACCGAGTCCCAGAACAGAAAAAGCAAGTGCAATGAAGACAGAGCTGGCTTCCAAAATTACTCCTTACCCCCAAATTCACCACAAGTAATTTTTCTCCCTTTTCAGTGAGCTTATCCAGTACCTCCTAGAACTGAGAAACTGCCTAGAGAATGGAAACAATTAGTAACTTGGTCCTTTTCTGGCATTATCATTTACTAAGAAAAAGCACTGGCAACCATTTGTTCCGGTCATTTTGTGTTTATCTATTGTTTTTCATTCTCCTTTTTCAACAGTCCTATTTTATTCTAATCATTAAACTGCATTGTGAGACAATGAGAATTCTTTTTTGGTTCAGGAAGAAGACTGCTTCTAGGGATGGAAGAACTTGACCCTACTTGAATGTCACAAGGTCTAGATTCAGAACATAATTAGCCCCTCTTGAAGGGTTTATATATTACACTGATCTGTAGACGTGTAGGCCTTACAGTTACAGATGAAATATTTGGTGAAACTGAACATAACTGCAAATGTTACAAACTTAACCTTTTGGAAACCTCTGGAACTTAACAAATACCAGCTGGTTTTCCCACTCCTGACTCTAGGGGAAGAAAAGAACAAGAGAAGCAGAGACAGGGGCTTAGCTGGTTACAAAAAGTATCAGAAGAGCAAAATCATAGTGTACAAGGTATAAAAACCTCATACGTTTCCCAGCAGTGTCACTAGCAACAGGCTATTTCACAACATACAAAGTGGGACTGCTGGGATAAGGGCTGCTCTAAGTGGATCTGGAAAAGACTTGGCCAGCTTTGACCTTCTGATGATCCTAGACAGTGTCAAGATCTCCCCCGTGCTCCAGGTTCCTTGATTAAAAAAAATTAACACCATGTTTGTCTTACCTCAGCAAATCACGAGCATCAGGATGGAAGTTGTCATTTTATCGAGCTGTGTGATTGGGCAATGATAAAATATACTGATTAACACAGAGCAATGAGAGTTTAAAAAACATACATAGCAAAAGCACCTGCAGTGTCAAACCCAATAATTGATGGCCTTAAGAAGAAACATCCCGGTTCAAATTTTATCTTTATCTAATCACCTCTTCTCCCATCATCCAGTTACCTCTTTTGTCTCTTGCCAAATTTTCCTTCTTATTCTCCTCCCCCCGGCCCCCTCCTAACCCTTATTTTGATTCAGTAACAAACAGGAGTCTCAACACAGGACAGCAGTGGCTTACGCTGCAAAAGGACAGGTCTGTAAAACGCCAGTGTGAAGCTTTAAACCGAAGTGTATTTAAATTGCACTCTCCAACGATAATTAAAGCTACCTGAATGCAAGAACAAACTATGAACACGCTGTGTGGGACCAGCCCAGCCCCGTGACTCTAAAATGGAAGAGACTAATTTATTCTGCCTATGAGTGTATTGAGCCTGACCCAATAGTCCCCATGGGAAAATTCCCCATGGACAGGCTTTTTATTTCAACAGGAATTTTCCTCCAGAAAGAAAATCAGAACTTGGGCTCCTACAGTGAGGAGATCAGTGAAAACAATTTCCCAACCACAACATGCACCCACCCACCCACACCTCCAAAAAAGTGAGGGATCTAACTTTGTAATTACAGATGCAGGTTTCTACAGAAGTCTCGGGAATTGATTACTAGTTGGGTCTGAGGGAGGTGAAGAAACAGCAAACTAGAGACCTGCCTCCAAGGCTTCTGAAGTGGATGAAAAGACTCCCATGAGCTTCAGAGGACTCAGAACCAGGCCCTGTGTACAGTACTTGATCGGAGATTACAATTAAACAAAACCAATACTGAGATGTATGAATGGACTAAGAGAAACATAGGCACTGGGACATGGACGCTAGGGCCATGAAATGTTTAAAAACAAGACAAAGCTCTCCAACATAGCTGCCTTGTTGATCTCTCAGCCACCACCAAAAACAAAACTGTAAAATAATTTACACAGACACACATTTGCTCTCAGAGCAAACAATCTGTAACTTAAATGCTGAAGTTATATACAGCAACCCTTCCCCCAGCAGACAGACAGACAGACAGACAGAGACAGACAATCTCCTGGCTCTTTAAGGGGAGAGCTGGTTTGTGGGATACCAGCCACTAGCAGCAGAACTCCGCTTGATATTAAAGTGTTAAGTACAACCACCTGTGAAGGGGTCATGGTAGGTCCCGTTAGCACTTCTTTCAAATCAGTCTCTCTTTTGCTTTGAAGTTCTGGGGAAGGATATCTGAACTCAAGATATTCCCACCCAGGTTACAGGAACCTTCAGGCTGTGTGTTCAGGGCCTAACTCTTCATGATACTGGCTTTACTTCAGGGTAACTTGCATGGGTGTTAGTGGCGTTCCTCTTAATATTTGGAAAGCAGGAAAGGAGATTCAAGACCTCTCCCTGCAAATTGAAACGAGGTTACTCCATTAGGCTTTGTTCCTGTCCTGAAATAAAATCCTTATAGGAGTTCGGAAGAAGACCATCAGATGAGCTCAGTTTTGCTGTTTAAATGCAAAAGACTTGCCTACAATATCACAAGTTTCTGAAAAGACTGTAAGTAACAGCATGGCAACAGTGAACGCGGGTGGAGGTGGGGGAGAAAGGAGGATTGAGTTGCAGTGCAATTTCCCTAAGTACATTAGCCTGGGCAAGGTGAAATGTTCAATGACATCTGGAAGCCCGAAGCTCCGGTTTATAGTTCATTTGAACAAGGTGAAAATTATACAGGTTTTTGGAAGGGTATGAGATTTTGTAGTTTATTGGAAACTAGAGCTATTTGGGGTGAAAAGGAATTCATTTTCCACTCAAAGTAGTCCCCTGGATTGAAAACTTCCTTTTTGAAATTCCCCAATTCAAGAATGTCAACATTTCAGATCCAAAATAATTTGACAAAATGGATGTTATTTTTGCACATCAGAATATAAAATCAAAACGTGACCTTTCCCATTGTTTCAAGGCAACAACGCCTTCAGAAATTCCACAAATAAGTCTCCACAGAGAGACTAGTGAATTATTTTGACAGTTCTGGTTTGACAAAAAATGAAGGTTGAAGAATATTTTGCAAGTTACGTGGCCCCTATTAATAAATAAAGGACAGGATACTATTGAAACCTAAAGGATGAAAAGTTTTAATCCCTTGCTAAACTTCAGACTATGAAAATTTAGAATGAGAAATTTGCTGGAAAATTATGTACTGAAAGAGAGAAGACAATTATGTATCGATGATACAAGAATAATACGTAATTGTGTAAAGGGCAGTACTGATTTCATGCATTGTTAAGGGCATTCTTGCTTATTCCATGCATGGCTCTTACAACATGCATGTATAATCCCTGCATTTTTGCTAATAGGTATTTTGCTTATGAAACAGTCATTCTATAAAAAACCCAACAGTCAACAATCCATATGCACCAGAGTTGTGTTTCCTTCAAACTGACCCCTGGCCTTCCTATTGCGCCAACATTTTCTTATGAGTGCATGTCTTGAAAATAATTACAGATGTTTCACACTGTGCGCTTCACTCCAAGTCCTGGCTGAGGGGCCTGTTTATTCTGTGAATATTGCACTTATCCACTTATTGGATTTTTTTTTTCTTGAGAATGCAGAATATTTTTTTGGGGAAAGTAACAAAACCATTAGTAAGATACAACACAGCAAAATACAAATTAACAAGGTACTTGAAAAGGTCTAAAATTAAAAAACAAAACAAAAAACAGTACACATTCTAACTCTGTTAATACTAGTAACATGAAAATAATGAATGCTTTACCAAATTCCCTTGTGTTTCTTCTAAATAATAAAAGCAGTAACTTTTTTCTTTAACTGAGGAAAGCAATGAATATATATTACAATAACATATGATGCACTAAGATCTGAAAGTGATTAAAACAATTATATAACGCCTTCGTCAAGATTTACAGCATTACTAAAGAAAGAATCTTTTGAAGACCAAATTATTATTTTAGCTACACCTGTGTAAATGTGGAGTAATTCCATTTATAACTATGAGCAAAAATTAAACTTCAGTTATCCAGTCCTTGCTAAAAATTCAAACCGTAATATACTTTTTTTAAAAAAAGAAAAACTTGCAATCAATACATATGAACACACATCCGTACCAGATAGTGTATGCTTAGTGTCTTTTTGCAATACAACTGGATTTTACAAAGTATACTAATTGATACACAGGTATATTAAAATGCATATTTCACAAGGCATAAAGGTTAAGCCAATTAATAGGAACCATCTTCAAGTGAGTAAGGCTAAAGTTTTTAAAAAGTTAATTTGGAAAGGTTCTTTTCTGGATTAAGAAAACTTTTCAGGCATTATATAAACCTCAATAACGAACTCAGAAGTGCTCATTATTATTAAAGTTGCAGTATACAGCAAGACAATTTCACATTTTTGAATTTGGAATTTGGTATCACTGAAATGCATCTTGGACTTTTGCAGGTTCAATGGGCACCTTTTACTTTTTGGAAAGCATGGCTGGATCAAAGCAATTATTTTGCCCAATAGAATGGCAGCACCCATCTCCTCTGACCACAAGAGGGCACTCTGACTCCACAAAATACTTCAGCTCTCCAAATTTCTTTTACTTGTTTCCAGTTTAAAAAAACAAAACAAAAAACCCCCCACCAACACCGATTTATATACGTGCTGCTATCAAGTGAGGTTCATACATACATTTAAAAATTGTTCGTGTCAGTTTTGGCTAATTCAGTTAAAATAAATAAAGGGCCATTAACTCTTCCCGCATCTTCTCCTCAGTTGTCCTGCCAATTTTTCGTTCTTTTGCAATCCAATTTTATTTTTTTGGGATGTGTCGGGGGGGAGAAGTTTCCTCTGTCACTTTGTGCAAGATCTTAACAACCAAGAAGGGGAAACAGCTGGCTATATAGGGAAACAGTGAATTTGACTACACAAAAAAAAGTGCTGTCATCAAAAATAAAACTCAACATCATCTCTAATTTCTTTCAGGTCCAGTGTTTTTTAAGTGTGGGGGGGAGGGGAGGGGGGGGAAAAAGAGAAAGAGTTGGTTTGGCAACAACAGTACATAGACTAATGTTGCTGCTTTTGTAAAAACATTATACCACCACCACCCAATTCAAGTGAAGCCTAGATCTGAACATTGCTGAATAGCAGGTAATCTGGATCGGATGTTCATGTAGTTCCGTTTCATTTCTCCAAGTCTCTCATTTAAAATCAAATGCATTTATTGCCACTTTGCATTCTGTTGGGCATATGCGTGTATTGTTTTTTATGGAGAAGAGGCTGAGTGACAAAGAAGCCAAACTTCTCAGCTCTGCTTCCTTCTTTGAGATCTGAAAGAAGCTTCACAGGAGTAATCAATGGCTGGTGATCAGAACTAACTGGTGAGAAAATCCCTGCAAGAAACCAGCATTTGCAGGCACTTACTGATATTCTTTTGTACCTAGCTGATGCAAGTCATTCTATGCTGCAGCCAACGGTGCTGTTGAGAACTGGCTGGGCACAATGTCATACACAGACAGATTAAACCAAGTTCCTCAATCAGGGCTGAACAAGCAACCTACTGGTTTAAGGTGTAGGGGAAATATTTCATGGACTGGCAGGTGGAGAGGGATGGGACACAAATGATGTTAGTTACAAAGTTTAATAATGGCCCCGATTGCAAAGGCTTGATCCTGGCAGGACCCAGGAGGTCACAGTGGGGTTTGAGCAATTCTGATTCCAGAGCCTCGTCCAGAGCCCAGTCTTGGAGGTGTTCAAAGCTACCCAACCCCCAAACAGATGCAGGAGGATTATATCAAGTCAGCCCCATTGCAGGCTCCAATCACCCCACCAGAGGTCACCCCCACTCAGATTTCTTGTATCTGTGGCCTTTTATTTTTTTTGTTGGATACAATGTGAATATTCCTAAATGGTTTTCTTTCTGATCAGAAGCCTGGCTCTCTCAGCAAGAGCACAAATTCACGCTGTTCTGTATTTTGCAAGTTCAGTGGCTCAATGCAGAAGTATTGGGAGCTGTATTTTTTGCCTCCTCGGGAGATGACCTCATGAAAAGTGCTGTCAAAGCAAAACTTTAGCATGTTTTTAAATAATTATAAATTAATTTTAATAAATATGTGCTTTTAAAAAATGAACAATTATATACTGCACCTTTAAATAATGCACTTAGTTCACGGTGTTGACTTCCATTTTGGTTTTTTTTTATTGTTAAAGTGCATTAATTCAAAATAATGAACCACTTCCGCATCATTATTGTTAAATCAAAACAACACTATACAAGTCACTAAGTTACTACTGTTAGTACTGCAATCTAGCAGATAACTATGTATTGCTCTATTTAATACTGTCCAGCAGAAGAATAGAATACTTCTATTATAACCTCACAACAGCTCCAGCAGTCTTTAATGACTGCTACCATATTAGTACAACTAAAAATGGAAGAAGCATGAGAGATGGGACTGCAGCACCTCAGACAGACATCCAGTACGACGTGGTTAACTGGATATATACAAATATATAGTGAAACATAAGGTAGAAAGAGGACTCTACACATTTTGATATGGGCTGTAGTGTAGATACACCTCCCCCTTGTGACTTACGTTGGATACAAGTAGAACACCCTCCCCACCTTACCCACTATTTACCCATGGGCATAACTGTTTCAAGAGAGCTCCATTTGCAGCCTTTGACTGCAATGTAATGGTTTTTCAGCTAGCAAAGGGATGTCAATTATGTCAGCTGTAGGCATCTTTCCCTTGAAGTTTTTGTGGTGATTAGTTAAAAACAAAATTTTTTTTGGCAGTGAAACACTCCCCTGATAACACACTCGGTACGTGTTATTTTAGGTCCAACCCCCCACCCATGTTCCAGCTAACTAAATCATCATACCCTTTACCTTCTCAGTGCCAAATGATAACTGGCATGAAGTTTGGCTGGAAAATAAAAAGGGCAAATAATACACCAACTCGTGACTTTTTCCCCTTTAAAACAGAACCCAAAAATGCTGCCTCTTAAGAAGCCAGACATTGATCTTCACTTAAATGGTTAATGAAACCATCAAAAACTGCTAAAAGCAGGACTTGCTCAAGTACAGGATGGATTTATAGCGACTGACGCTTACAGTACAAGAGCTGGCTACCTAGGAATAACTCCACAATCCAAGTACTTTCCAAATGATTGTATATTTTTCCCCCAAGGCCTTCCTCCTCCCCATGTGTCACATTTCTAACACACTACATTTATAAACACGAAGGAAAGAGAGGTGGGGAGAAGAAGAGGCAGCTTTTTGGTTAGTCACATTGTATGCCTAATTGCTTTGTTTTTAGAGTTTTTGAGCTTGAAAATTGCATGCATTCTTCGCGGTACAAATATACTTTTTGGATTCAGGTGGGAAACCAATTGCAAAATTGACTCCCATTATAATTTTCATTGAAAGAAAAATGTTTTGGTAAACCAATAAAAAAAATAAACCCAGAATGCACAGGAAAAACAAAAACAACTCCCCCAAAATATACAAATTAAAGATTGTGCAGACTGAGTTCAATGGCTTTCCCTCTGCCTTTTTTGTAAACACTGACGTTGCAACCGGTTATGGCTGTTTCTAATGCAATAACTTTATGGGTCCTATGAACATGCTCCAATTTGCATCAGACAGTGAAAACAGGAGTAACCCATTTGATTGCTTTTCTTTGAGGCCTTGGGCATTTTGTATATTTAAAAATGGTAACAATTTGGAGAAACCCAACTCAGGAAAGATAATCAACCTGGATCTCCTGGCAGGAGTCACCACACTGAACTTAACAAGGAGTCTTTAAAGTAAGCATTGTTCACAAAATTGTGTCCATAGGCTTGTTTCTGTGATGTGTTTGCAAGCTCCTGATAGCCACACAAAAGTCTTAGAACATCTGGAGTCTCGACTCAAGAGTTGAGACAGGAGGGAAAAGAAAAAAAAAAAAAGGCAGCAAGAAAAATCAAACCAAACCAACCCTCCTAAACATCATTTCTGAGGTTTAGTAATAGTGACAAAAACATGGTTGAAGTCGGAGACCAAATCTCTCCACGATGAAAAGGCTCCAACACTGGAAATGACTGTTGAGAAGAGTGAAAAAAAATCTGAGCTTCTAGAAAGTGCTTAGATTTTAGAATCCAATTCCCACTTGCGCTGCACAGTTAAAAGTTGTGAACACACATTCCGGATATTCCACGCAGAGATGAGGGGAAGGAGAGAGGAAGCAGCAATTCTAAATTGTTTGGCACTAAACTCCCCCCCCCCCCCAAACGATTTCCCCAAGTGGAGGCATCAGTTTGTGTCTCTCTCGCAAAGGCACACGTTTGGTTTCCTACCATTAAGAGGAAAGATGGGCTCTCATACCCTGTTACACAGATTAGCAACAACATCCCCCCAGAAAGGGCATTTGACTATGCTGTTTCTTCTTTTTCTTTGCTTCGTTTCCTTTAGGCCACGTTCATCCCATTAAGCTCTGCAAATGCAGCACACTCTTGTCGTCAGGACAGCTTATCAGTCCTTTTGCACATACTAGAGCACAGAAATTATTTTGAGGGTATAAGCAATGTTTTCTTCAGGATGTACCTAGCAGGAACAGTATAAAGTTAGGGAATTTAGAGATACTGCAACATTAATTTTTTTTCTCCAAATAATTTGAGGGCACCCAGCCTTTAAATGGTTTCCCACCATCCATGATCTGACAGTACCACCAACCATTTGGGTTTCTTTCCAGGACTTCCATACAGACACCTTCCTGAAACCCTGCTGTTTCCTCATCCCCTTCATAGTCTGCAATGGAAACGTAGAGATCCTTGAGATTGTTGTGGATGAACTGGGATTTTTCAATGGGCTTTGGCCGAACCGTGGACACTGGAATTCCATTGCGTTGGGTGGATAGATTGGAGGCTGTCTCCAATCCCTCCATGCCCAATTGATCAACCTGCTTGGTCTTCAAGTCACCGGGCTGTGACCGCGCACTGCTGAACGAGGAGTTCCGGCGGACAGCCCTTAGGTGGTCTGTAGTATTTAAGGATTCATTCCTGCGCAGGGAGCATGGCAAATTATTATCCTTTGGGGGTGGGGAGACGAACACAGACTGTGGCCTCACTGCTAACTGTCTCACCCCATTCCTCATTTTCACAGACCCTGAAGTTTTGGAAAAGCCGCCAGGGGGTTTGCTCGGAATGGGGGGTGTTGCTTTTTTGCTCTGGTTGATGGTGTTCAAAGCCTGAACTCTTTTCTCTATCTTCTCCAAGCTATTTGACTTGCTTTCATTTCTTCTGTTCCTGGGCAGCGAGAGGTCAGTCTCTGTGGCTGAGGTTTCTCGTTGTTGGTTATCGGCAAGTACCAGATAGTGGGAAGGAGCCCACCCTTCCATATCTCCATACTTCATGTACCACCATCCACTGGCTTGCTTTTCCAGCACTTCCACTTCCACTCCTGCTGGGAAGCAGAGTTCAGAATCCTGAACCTTCTGGTAAGAGTCAGTGGTCACATAGAAACATTTTGCATCATTCTCTTGCTCGGTCTTGGCTGGATGGTTAGAGCAGAAAATGGAATGGGAAGGAGATGTAATGAGATCTGCTGAGCTTCTTCTAAGGGAGTCTTCCTGGTTCTCAGGAGCTATTTGGGGAGGGCTTTCACACTCTTCACTTTTCGAACCTTTAAGTCCACCTCTGAGCTGCCCAGTTGGCCTCAGCTGACGCCTTAAAGTGCTAATATCCATTATTTCTTGGCCCTGAGAATCTGCCTTATTGAGGAAAGGTTTGGGTCTGACCATGGGCTTTGCTTTGGTGGAAGGGCTCAGTCCAGACTCCTTCTTTGCACTTACTTTTGGCATGCTATGTAGGCCAACATCGGAGGCTGATCTGGGTTTTGTCTCTTCACTCCTAGAAAAGGGACATTTTCCAAGATCGGGCTGAACACTTTTGTCTGATTTAAGCTTCAGGAGTGATGATTTGGGGGAATTGGAGCATGGAGAGTTTCTTCGGATGAGAGCGAGCGAGGAGCTTTTTTGGGAATCTGAGTCTCCACTAGATTCTTTACATGACAAAGTGTCCTCCACATATGGTCTGAATCCCTCATTTTCGTAGATGATTTCTTCTTCCAGGGCAACATCTTCAGAAGACTCGCCAACTCTGAACTTCGCTCTCTGCAGGGATGAGGCAGGGGATGGCTTGTGTGTCTGAAACATACGTTTTTCCAAGGAGCTATCATCTCCATGGCTCTCATTCACCTCCGACTCTGAGTCAAAACCAAAGGCAGGTACATCATACTCTGGTTCTTCATACTTGAGCTTTTGTGGGGAGTCCTGAGCGTCTCCCGATGAAACAGTCCCAGGAGCTGTTCCTTCTTCAGAGTCTTTTGGTTTACTGGGAGGGGCTGGAGGAGGGACCTTGGGTCGGGTTAGAGTACTAGTTCTTCTGTTTAAATTGGGCTTCTTCCTTTTATCAATGTACGATGCTGGAGCCCACCCTTCTTTCTCTCCAATCTGTACATACCACCAGCCACCAGAGTTCTTATCAATAACCTAAGGAACGATGATCAACACAGCCATTAGTTTGGAGAGTTAACAGAAGAAAGTCATAAGTAACATTTGTACAATGCTCTGCAATTAAGAAACATTAGCATTGTGTGTGGCTGCACCATATACACTCACCTCTGCCTTTTGTCCACCGCGAAAGCTTATTCCATCAGAAATACAAGACTGGAATTCTGCAATAGTGTAGTATTCCACTTCCACGGATGGAGGCTCGGGGGGCTTAGGCAACTGGAAACCCTGTGGCGACAAAGAAAAGTCTTGTTTAGCGAGCAACTAGCAATAAGAGGCTGGAGCATCAGCATGGACTGTTATTTGCCAGCTTCCAGTGGTGCTGAACAAGTGGCATTCCCTTTTCCTGATTTACATTGTAGTGCAGGGGTGGGCAAGAGGCTGCCAGCAGGCCAGATTCAGCCCACTAAGCCACTGGATCACATAATAGAGAAGCTATTTTGTTCAAACCCCCACCTCATCATTAACCAATCCTGAAAACAATAGGGCAATTGTATTAGCTTCTTTTCATATCTTGGAGGGGAACAAAAAAAATGGGAACTGGGTCAGATTCCATTTCTCTAAGCATTCATCTCTCTATAGCATCCATGATTAACTTAAGTGCTGCATGAAGTGACATGGCTCTTTATTAATAAGCACAGGTCATAGCTGTGATGGAAAAACTGAAGGGCTATTTGGCTCTTTAAGGACAAAATCAGTTTCTTGCATTAAAAATGTGACTTACACATATAGGTCTGAACTGTGAGACAGTTAAGACAGAGATAGCGGCAGCAAGATTCTGAACCAGGAAACTGATGAAAAGAAGCAACATACTTTTTCTTAAATACATTGAGGGTGGTTTAGAAATCAATGGAGCCGTAAGAAACATGCATCATTTTAACATCCCTCCCTGCAACGAGGCATTTTGGCCCAAATATAAACCTTGCCTAGCAATGTTTCAATTTGGCATTTCAGCACTGTAAACATTAAAAACAGAACGGGATGCAGCATAATAAAATGCTTTCAGCTTAGCTTCAGGATGGCTTGAATTAAACTGAGCTAATAGGGATCAGACATACAGGATGCTTCACGTGTGTTTTGTTAGCATGGAGTTAATTACAGCATTCCTGCCAAAATAAAAGACTAATTGAAAATAATTAGTGCAAAGAAAAGAGTCAAGAGGAAACCGGTGTAAATATTAACCACACTGAGCTCTCAGTTAAATGTTAAGTGGAGAAGTCTGAGATCACCACACAGGATAAAAACTAAGAGTTGAATACTACATAGTGAATTCAAATACACACCCCTGCTCTGAGCAGAGGAGACTTGGCTACAAACAAATATTCGATTGACATGACTTTTGTTCAGTGGCGTTATTATGCCTGCCTCAGATTTGGGAGCCAATTCTGCTTTTTAAAAGGTCGGTCCTGAGCAAGCTCAGATGCTAATTGTAAAAATACCTATTCCCCCTCACCTAGCATCTGTCCTCCCACAAGTATCAAACAGCCTTAAAAATTAAATAGATGCTGCAGTGTTAATGTTACCCTTGGAGGTAGGAACAGTCTTCAAGGATTGATTATTGGTCCTTATTGTCACATGTGATTGATGTTAGACTGACATAGCAATTCAAGGTGGTCTAACACTTCATCCAAACTTTTTACACTTAGGCAAATATTAAAAATGTCCTGAACTTAGACCGCTTCCTACAATTTTTTGTCAATGATAACATGGAAAATGAAGAGGGGCCTATATTCTGGTTGTGTTGTGTCCAAAGTTTCATGAGATTTCATCCCAAGTTGGTCAACATAAGAAAATCGCACTCACATTTGCACAGTTTTCAGAAGAACAGATCTTGAGATTCGGCTGCTTTGTATCTGAATCCTAGATGGACGCTGTGATTAGTGTCTCAACACAGGGTCCTTCATGCGTGTTCATCTCAAAGCATAATGATGAATGACAAAGAGGCGCATAACACAGTTCTCCAGTTCCACTGGGAAATGCCAGTCCTGGTGACTTGCTAAAAGCCATTTTCTAGTGAGATGTCCATCTCAACAGTCATGGAGGAAGAAAGGGGGACATCTATACATCCTATTTATGGTCTTGTATTTGGAGCTTTTCATTGTTGGTCTTTATGCCGCTTTTTAAAGAGGAAGGATTCAAACATACCCAGGTATACACAATGCACCCAAAATGCTATGCATGGCTTTGAAATATGCCACAATTCCAACAAGATGCAGCTGGCTAGTGAAGTGTCATGGCTGTTACTTATGACTTCTGTTCCCAACTGAATTACACCCCCATCCCCCAGTGATAGTATGAGAGTGAGTTACAGTTACCATTAAATGGCTAGCTATAGTATTATCCCTTCAGAGATTAAAACTGTTCTACTCAATGATTAATGCTTAATTATTAGTGGCCCATTTGGTCCTAACAGAAGTTATGGGAACAAAGCACCGCATCATCAATATTATATATTAAACTTTTAACACTTTACATGTGAAAAATAGTATTCTACACAACATCACTGAACTTGTCTTAAAAGTTGTCCCTAGATGCGAAGTTGCCCCAAAACAAAAATAGAGATCATGAAGTGCTTCACAACATAACATGGCTTCTCCCATGCATTCCAGTTTCTCACCTCTCTAATTGGAGTTATTTTAAGTGATAGCTGCACTTTACAAATAAGAGAAGTCACACAATCAAGAACAGCGCTTGAGGCAATATTTTTCCACAACATGCACTGACTCTCAAACATGCCCCCCATGAATGCTGGGCAAATTCCAGAATGTGCATCTTGTTTTCTATTAGATGCCGTGTGTTTAAGAACACAAGATCAGCCATATTGGTCAGACCAAGGTCCATCTAACTCAGTCCTGTCTGACAGTGGCCAATGCCAGATGCCCCAGAGCAGGCCTGGGCAAAATCCAGCCTGTGGGCCATATCTGGCCCGCCAAGCCACCGGATCTGGCCCACAGAGGTAGAGATGAGCCCCAGGCAGGCTCCTCTGCTTGCCCCTGCAACCTCGAGCAGCGATCAGAAATGCAGCTGTCGGGCTTCCTTTCAGTTTCAAAACTGGAGTGGAGGGGGGAAGTTTCAAGAGCCACCCCGCCCCCAGCACAATCCCATTGGCTGGTTTCTGGCTAGAAACCAGCCAACGGGAGCTGCTTGTTTGAATAACAGGCAGCAAAGAAGAACCATGCCCCCTCTTCTCGGTTCAATGGCACGTGGCCACGGGCAAGCAGGCAGGCTGGTTGAGAAAGGTTTTAAACTCTGCAAGCCTTAGCTATACAGGCAGGCAAGTTTGGCAGCTGGCAAGTAAGTCTCCTGGCCACAGCCTGCTTCTGGCCCCCCAGCCCTTTCCTGCCCCAACCCTCAACTTTTTGCCACTCAATACCCAAACCCTATCCCCCTTTTGCACCCAGACCCCCTCCCAGATCTGGCACCCCAATCTCCTGCCCCAGATCACAATCCCCTCCTACCCGAGGTCACATCCCAAACCCCATGCACTCCAGTCCCCTGCGCTAGGTCACAACCACCTTCTTCACCCAAACTCCCTCCCATACTCCAGTCTCCCTCCTGCAGCCCAATTCCTTACCGCAAGCTCCCCTCTGCACCCAACCTCCATATCTCCTCCATTAATATCATGAACGAATGTGACCCAAAATCTTGGAGTGGCCCCCCCCAAAAAAAATTATTGCCTACCCTGCCCCAGAGGGAGCAAACTGAACAGGTAATCAAGTAACAAAATCTCCTCAGAAGCCTTGTATACTGGGTGAGGGGACGGGGTTCCTTTAAATATTTTGTCTACGTGACAGAGGTAATAGTTAAGTATAAAAAAGAAAAACACAAACCAGACTGGATTCTCTCCGAGGTGGAGGCCTAGTTCTTAGATTTGGAGAGCCTATGGGGAAAAAAAAGTTTTGAAAGTTATTTTTTTTAGCTTTGTAAGTTGTGCTAAGCAAAATCCTTCTAAAGCTGCCAAGTGTCCTAGATAACTAAATTAGTACTTGCTGTTAGACAATTCCATTATTTGCCATGATCAAGATATTTCCAATAGTATAGAAAAGTAAAAGAACACTGAAAACTTCCTAATTTATACTGGAAATAAATTGCTAAACTTACTTCAGCAGTCTTCAAAGGCCACCAGTGTACAAACTTTAAAAACCAGTGGGGCTATATTCTCTCCTGAAATAACACCATTGACTTCACAGAACTTGGACCAGCAGAGAAATTGGCTCAGTGTTTAGGTTTTTCAAGAGTAAAAGGAATCCATTAGAACAAGAACATTAATGCAGCCGACTGGGTCACAGTGTACCAAAGCTCTCTGCAAAGGCTGGTTGCGCCATCAGCCCAATCTCACAGAGGAGGCAGCAAAGACAACAGCTGGGGTGACTGGCCTCACAAGAACAGTAGGCAAATGGAGGAGTGACCAACAGCAGCCAGGTGTTCCAATGCCCAGTTATCTGCTCTGGTCACCAGAGGAGCACTTTAATACAGAGGTTAGTACTCGGGTCTCATTTTACAGCCTACTCTGAGGGAAAAAACCAGCAGATTTGTCCTAGAAATCAGAATTCTGAAGTTTGCACAAGTTCCTCTACCGCAGGCCTGTGGTTGGTGTGGTGAAGCAGAATTGGTTCCCCAGAATCAGTGCAATTTGGAACTAACACCTACTACAAACACGGGTCCTGATCTTACATCTAAATCCCCGGGAGCAGACTCCTTTCACTCACACAGAAGCCTGCTGATGTACACATTAATTCTTGCACACACCTGTATTTGTAGCATTATCACTAGCCCAGAGGTTCTCATATGCCTGCATTCTGTGGACTGCCAACGCGAATGAGCTTCCTGGCAGACAAAGCAACAGATGCTTGTAGACCATGCAGTAAAAAGGGCAGCCCTTGATTGAGAACATGCTCTAGATCAGTGTTTCTCAACTAGTGATACGAGTACCCTTAGGGGTACTCGAGAGAAGTCTGGTGGGTACGTCAACAACTGAAATTTGGAGAAAACTGAATTTGTTTTAAGTTTTACAGGGCTTTATTATTTTTGTACTTTTTACACCCCAAAAATTTCATTGCCTGCCCGGCTACAATTAAATTGTTTAAACAACTGTGTTACAATTTTTTTCTACCATTGCGTGTCTGAAAACTGGGGGTACTTTTTCCCCCCCATAAAAAAAGGCTGAGAAACACTGTTCTAGAGGGGAACCAAGGCTAGCGAGTAGGCTGCATGAGTGGCTCTCCATCTCAGTAGGTTGCAAGATTGTTGCGACAAAGACCGTCTCCTGGGACAGGGCAGCTTTGCCGACTGCTGTTGCGTATCTAGAATTTGCAGCGATGTGATTGGATGCAGAGGGAGCACATGGCTCTTACAACGTTGTGTGCAATCAACCCGCACCTCACTTCCCGTGCCCTCGCTTTACATGCGTGCCACTTCAGTAATACCGGTAGGGGAGAAGGAAAAAAAACAAAAAACAAAAAACTGTGCAGACAAAAAGCAGCAGAATCTGGCAACCCTGTGAGTGAGTAACAGTAAACAAAAGGTCTCCTGGGCCCCCCACACAATCCCAAGGGGCTGCAGGCTGCCCACCACTTCTCTATACTCAACTCATTCCCTACACTAGTTCAGGATGGCCCCCTGAGCAAACCCCCATGTACAGATCAACAATACATTCTGGTCTTACTGATTTGAGCTCTTTGTGGTGCAATCCTCGCTACAGCAGGAGATCCCTGAGCCAGTTTTGAAGCCTGCTTGTCGGGGGTCATCATCGCATTGCCGTTCGAGTCATTGCAGAGAATGGGCAAGCTGATTTCTTTCTTTGTAACGTGGGACTCTGCCATTTCGTTGTCTGCTTGGGTTTCCTTGTCACTGGAGGGTTTCTTGTTCAGTAGGTTACTGATCTCCATGATGTTGCCTATAATTTCCACTGGCCCAGTTAAGTTCTTTTTCCTAGAGGGAAGATCATCTTTAGCCTTCTTCAGATACGATGCTGGGGCCCAGCCTTCTTTACCTAGATGCCTGTGCATATGAAAAGAAAAGATCATTACCTTGTGGAACAGCTTCTGTAGTCCTTCCAGATGCAACCGATCAGGCAAAAAGTGGTGCAGACAGCATCTTAGCACCATAAGTTGTGTTATGTTATGGTTTTGTTGTCTGAATTCATCTACTTTCTATACAACTGGATTTCCACCAATTCCACAGAGAGAAACACCTACAGAATCTTTATAGAGCATTCATAAAACTAAAATACCCACCCGGAGAAGTGAAAAAAACAGATCGACAGAGCCAAAAAAGTACCCTGACATGAACTACTTCAAGACAGGCCAAAGAGAGAAAACGGAATTCCATTTGTCATCACCTACAGTCCACAACTTAAACCCCTCCAATGCATTATCCACAATCTACAACCTAGCCTGGAAAATGACCCCTCACTCTTAGAGACCTTGGGAGAAAGGCCAATCCTCACCTACAGGCAACCCCTAACCTCAAACAAATTCTTTCTAATAACCATGCAACACACCTCCATCATAATCATCCGAGAACCCACCTCGGCAATCAGCCCTGGTACCAGCTCTGCCCACACATCTACAACAGCGATTTCATCACTGGACCAACCACATCGAAGGCTCCTTTAACTGCACATCCACTAATGTGATCTGCGCCATCAAATGCCAGCAATGCCCCACTGCCATGTATATTGGCCAAACAGGACAGTCTCTACGGGAAAGAATTAACGGACGCAAATCAAATATCCAAAAAGACAACACACAAAAACCTGTTGGAGAACACTTTAATCTGCCTGGACACCCATTAATGGATCTCCAAGTCACCGTTGTGTTTCAGGCCAATTCCACAAGCCAAATACACAGAGAAGGATTTGAACATAACGTCATTTACAAGTTTAATTCTTATGCAAATGGCATGAACAAGGACATTGGCTGGCTGACAACCTACCAACTAAACAATGGAGGGGCTAATAGTTCAAATAGTTACAACAGGCCAATAAGAACAATTTACTCACTGTCTTTTTCCCGCCTTTTCTTTTTTTTCCTCCCCCCTCTCTCTTGCCTTATTTATTCTTAGATCTGGACTTCTAATACTCCAGTCATCTGACAAAGTGGGTTGCACCCACAGAAGTTCATACCACCATCCACATGTTTTGTTAGTCTTTAAGGTGCTACTAGTCTATTTGTTGTTTAAGTTTTTCCTACTTTCTATAATTAGTCACCTCACAGTCCACTTAGCACGGAACAAGGAATCATTTTAACAGAAGAGTTACCTCTTGTTTCAAGAACACCCTAAGTGTCTCCAGATCAGAGACACAGTTACTCATAAGAATATAAGAACGGCCGTACTGGGTCAGACCAAAGGTCCATCTAGCCCAGTATCCTGTCTGCTGACAGTGGCCAGCACCAGGTGCCCGAGACATAGGGCAAAGACTGGTCGTAGATTGGCTGCATGCAGCTTTTACACAGAATGGGAAAAGAGGAGCACAGAACTACTGAATGCCCACCAAGTTCAACAACAAACAGGATAGCTGTGTCTAGACTGGCCCCCTTTGCCGGAAAAGTCATGCAAAGGAGGCCAGTCGGAATTGCAAATGGAGCGGGGATTTGCATTTTCCCTGCTCCATTTGCATTAACATGGCTGCCGCTTTTTTCCGTCTTAGAGTTTTGACGGAAAAAAGCGCCAGTCTAGACAGGGCTCTTGCGGAAAAGAAAGCCTCAAAGGGGGCCAGTCTAGACACAGCCATCATGTATATAGAATTTTCTTTCTTCCACATTCCATTTCTCATGCCCATAACACAAAGGCCACATCACCACAATTAAGGGTGACAGTCACCCCAAGGCAGAGGACCTTCGCTCCATTGGGGCATAGTCTACTCCCACTTTCTTTACATCCCTGACCCAGTGTGAATGCCTCTTATTGACAGCAGGCAAGAGCTATGGCCTGACCTCATGCCATTGTAGAAGTGGAGAAACAAAATTTGATTAGAACAAAATTCAACGTGAAAACCGGATTTAAATTAAAAAAAATAGTAAATCTGGAACTATTTGAAGGACGCTTTATTAAAAGCTGAACCTAGACCAAATATGACATGTAGTCCAGGCGCATACAGCTGAACGCTCACTCTTTCCCAGGCTGAAATTTGTCATTCTTCCACAGCTGGCCTTTTGGGAAAGTATTTTTTTTTAACTCCTATGATTCTGACACTTCATCGGCAATTGCAGATTATGCTCAGGCTCCGGGGAGGACTACAGGTATAACTCTGATTTCCCTAGCGAAACCCTAACTTACTCCAGAATAAATCAGTGAAGCCCCTCTCTCTTTAATCTCCCAAAGTACCTGGGGTGGGCGGAAATAAAAAAAAGGTTAAAGTGGCAGGGCTCCATCACAAAAATGGAGACTCACAAGAAAGAAAAGGCAGCGGCTGGAAAAATATAAAGGAGAGGTAAGTAATTCTTAAGTGAACTTTGACATGAAGAATCATATTAGCTGAGGTTTCTTTAAGGCTATTGGGTTTATTCTGTTCTCATTCATAATCAAAACACTGATTAATGTCATTAGGAGTCCTGAGGAGGAATCAAGTGGAGAATGTGTCATTATCTAAAATGGTTTGCTTTGAGACAACTACTACAAAAACCAGTATTTACACTATTTAGCAGAAGGTTTACCAACCAATCCTTACCAGCCAGCTCAATCTAAGGCTTCAAAAGACTTAAGTTCTGCAAGGGATTGCATCCTCAAGAGAGACAAGTAAAGCCAAACCCTGCTCTCCATATCTGTAACTCAGACACTTCTATGACTCAATTACTGCTGTTTGCTGCAGTATTTTTGGACAGTGACAAGATATACACCCTCCTGCTTCTGCTATACAGGAGTAAAAATCTAGGGCCATGCAATCCAGTCCCGGCTTTGTAACATTTCAGCATTCAGCAATAATGGTCCTTCACTAGAGCCACAGTCAGCTACAGCACAAGATCTGGAAACAATATTTTGACATACTGTGCTCCCTGAAGTAGCCAATATTAAAAAAACCATACAAGGGAGTCTTAGACAGCTGCAAGCTCCATGCATGAATTGAAAACAGCAGCACGAGTGCACCAGGCGCTATTGGATTCTCACCGACTGGGAATTCCTGAAATTTGGTGCATGACAGACCTTGGAGTTTTCTCCCTTCCCTCATTCTACCCATCACCATCAACAGGCCCTGAATTAGAGTAATCCTACTTCATGCCAAGGAAGGACAGAAGCAGTTCTCTTTGGAGCAGGTCTCAACTGATCTCAGCAGGCACAAAGTATCACAAAAATACAGTCCAGGCACCTGCTAACAGCAAGACGTGGTCATAAGCAACCCTCTCCTAACACTCCATCACACTCCTGCTTTGAAATAGCCCCAAACGGGAGACCCAGGACCAAAATTCACACACTGGAAAACATCCAGAGCCAAACGTCCTGGCTTAGGCCTGTCTTCATAATGAGTGTGAACAGTACAGATTTGGATCTGAATTTTATGGTTGGGCCCCTCTCTATCCCTCCCCATAAGTGTTTTGAACAGAAAGCCCCTGGGTAGGATTAATATGCATTCCCTGGTATTCTGAAGATTTCAAAATATCTGAAGCTCCTGTTACTTACTTGGGAGTTATGTCAAGCTAGACTGTCTGATCTGATTTCAAATGTTGCTCATGTTACTAAATCAAATAAGAGTATGAATTGCATAGATCTTAATCCACACAGGACAAGAGTTCAAATTTTTTCAGATCAGAAAGGTAGCAGTAATAGATAAAGACTCTATGCTGGTTTGTTCATTTTCCTAATCTGACATTTTTGGGTTGCCAAATAAATTCCATTTGGCTCCGATCGCTTTAGTGACCTTATAACATTTCTATCTATGGCAGTCACTGTTAAACCACGCAAAACTACTGACCATCTCGCTGCTGGCTGCAGTTCGGTCTCCCCACTGCATCTACTTCTTAATGTTGAATTGGTGCATTCTAACGAGAAGTAATATGCAATAGTCACCATCAGCAACAACCTCCAAGCATATAGGCCACGTAGGACAGGAATTTGGTACAGCTACAACCAATCTTGTGCCTTTCCATCTGAGAAGCCCAAACCGTTTCACAAACTTGAATGGATTCAGCTTTTGTTAGGGATCACTCATTTTCCCTCTCTCTCAGGCAGGGTAACCAGGCAAGAAGATGATTAAATGTCCTCACTGAATTCCCATAGGAAGATCCAGGAATAAAACCCAGATCACTTGGTTCTCCTGCAAGGTCTATAATGCAGCCAGGAGGCATGAGTGCAGCACCAGCTGGTGTACCTGATCTAGCTTTGCTCTCTGGGGCTACGTCTATACGACAAGTTTTCCTCAGCAAAAAATATGCTAATGAGGGACTCATTTGCATGAATCACGATCTCATTTGCATATTTTCTGCCGATCTGTTTTTGCGCTGGGTTTTTGCACAAAAACAAGCAGTGTGGTAGTTTTCTTTTTGCGTAAAAACCCCTTTTCCGCATGATTGGTGTACCTCCTTTTTTGGGGCATAAGGATCTTGCGGAAGAAGAGCGTTTTGCACAAAGAGAAAATGTCCACACTGTGCGCAAACACGGATCGGCAGAAAATATGCAAACGAGATCACGACTCATGCAAATGAGTCCCTCATTACGAGTTTTCTCTGCAAAAAATATGCTAGTGTAGATGTAGCCTGGAAGGATTGTCAGGATGGGAGGATTAAGTAGGCAGCACAAGTGACGCTAGCCATTGGAGTTCATACCAGGGTCCTTGGCTGGCTTGTACTTTGGTGCTGAGCCACGATTCCACTCATACTGCAACACCTTCACAGCCACTTTTCAGCCTGCAGGGTTACCTGCACTTCAATGGCACCTCCCACCTGCACTGCAGGGAAACCTCAGCAACAGGTTTTTCCTTCAATTTGCTACCTGTAACAGGCACGTCTAATCTTACTCTATTTTCCTTCCAACAACATTTCAGATTACAGCCTAGCAACGCGCAAGGGGTTTAACGTTCATTCTAGTCCAGGAAATCAAAGGCAGGCCAGTAACTAAAACCTCGATCAGTAACTTGCATGTCAAAAGACAGTGACAGTCCTTATCTGTCAGCATGAGAACAGCTCCAAGGCTTTCCAGATGGTAACCGATATAAAGCAGCAGCTGAATAACTGACTGTAACTTCAGCTATTAAGTGTGTAATATGATCATGGAGGCAAGTGACAGCAATCCATGGCTGAACCCAATCAAGAGGTAATGAAGATTCCAGTTCAGTCTTCAACACACCAAAAATTAAGTGCCTCTCAAGTTACAACATGAAAGAGGGGAAAGGAAGGAGAAGAAATATAAGGTGTTTCAATGCAACAGGGATTGAAATACAGTTGTAGGGTTACAGGGTTAGGGGCATTGATTTGGCTTCAGAGTCAAAACCCCTTTTCATTTTAATATACATGAAGAAAAGTCAGATTCAAGCCATAGGAATGTTTAAAAAAAAAAAAAAAAAATCAAGAGAGCCTCTGTGTGTCTGAGCTTTGGTTCCCTTAACATCTGCTTTCCAGCTTCAGAGCACTGGAATTACTCCAGAGGGAAGCAAACTGGAGGGAAAAAAGAGAAAGACAGGAAATGAGGATCAGCACATGGCCAGGAATTTTGGGAAATTACATATTTAAGGTGGAGCTTGTTAACATCTTTAAGGTAGACCTGGTTAAAAATAAAAATCCAACAACAACTGTCTGAAAACTTTAATACACGTATTGCGTCCATATTATCCAATGGAACAGATTAAATGGCAACAGGATTTATACAGACCTAACCTTCCTTGCTCCCTGCAGGACAAAATAAGGAGCATTTCAATTTAACTAGCTAAACACCTGGACTGAGGTATTGCTGAATACTAGGGAGGCATTGCTCAAAGCAGTTCTACAAGTGTTCTTAAAAGCCTTTACAATGTTTTAAATCAATGTGTAAAGTTGAAGGCTTTTAGTGTACAAGTCTTCAACAAAGACATCCTCTTTACCCCATACTGTACCTACGCTGTGGCTAGTGGCAGGGAGAGGTTTGCAATGCTGTTCCAATTAGTATCTCATTGAGAGGGGGCTTCACTCCTTGGGCTCTGATACAAGCTGCCAAACCAGAGAATAGTTCAGCATTAACAGTGGTTATGTGGCTACTAAGTCCCCCATAGCCCAAAAACTTCAAATTTGAAATGCTCTGTCTCCAAACAGGATCTGTATAACCAAGAAGAGAGACAGATTGCTCAGTATGATCCATATTTTGCATTCCCAACTCACTGATTTCTACAAGAGAGTCAAGAACATAAAACCTTCCAGGATTGGATCCTTGGTCTGAAATTGCAATTAAAATCCATCAAAAGATGCTAGCTTGGGCCTAAAGACAAGCCTGCTGGAAAAAGTAACAAGGAGTCTTCCCTTTTTGTCAAAGTTAAGTGTACCCACTCGACATTACACAAGAGTAACCCGACAACTTTAAAGCACAAAAGAAATCCAGATGCTTGCAGAATTGTTATTTATGAAGATGAAAAGAATCCTACAACAAACCAGCATGTTTTGTTCTTCAATCTTCAACGCTGGACTCAAGTCATGTGAATGATTAATAGGGTGGAAAAAATTGTGACCTGACCAATGTCTAGAGCCCATTTGCTCTTGCAAGACTTTAGCCAGCCTCCTTGTTAGGAAGAATCAAAGAGAGATACAAAACTAACATGTTTATCATGCATGAAGCACTAAATGTGGGTTCTGACTGTGCTTTCTTGATCAGAATTCATATAGTTTCCTTTGTTATTAACCAAGCAGACTCCAATTAGAAAAGCAAACCAAAAATCTAGTAGAGGCAAAAAGATGAACAGGAAGGATAGATCTCATGAATTACAAAGTTCTCCTTAACCGTCTTTGTCTCTATTATCTTTTTAAATCAATAGGAATGGTCCTACACAATCTGACACCCCAAACTTTACAGTCATGCCCAACGACCCATGTCACGATTAGGGCATGACAGTACTGGCGGCTTTATAAACCTGTATGAAGAGCCCATTCTTGACAAGTATTGATCCAAATACATTAAATCTCTGTCCATGATATGCCTAAGCCATGGTGTCTTATACTCTTTTCAAGGGAGTTTGGCAGTCATAAGGGAAAACCGCAGCTATTTTCAGAACTGCACATCCAATTTGCATGCATATCTGTATATGTTTGTGGCATCCAGGTTATAATTGCATACAAGGACTAGCTTGGAGACGCAAAGAACTTTGAAAGTCTGGCCCTGTAGGATTTTACTGTTATTTGAAGTCTCATGATTGCACCAGTCTCCATAATAATTTATTCTGCACTCAACGGGCTGATCATCCAAACCCATTTAAGAAAAGAAAGAAAGAAAGAAAAAAAACCAAACTGTCCCAAGTTACCTGACTTCAAACAGCAACCTTCCAGCATTAGTAAAACTGGATTCGCCAAATACTTTGCAGAAAGACACAGACTCAAAAAATAGCCAACTGCACACACATTACAATGATCCATTGTAGGAGAGAAGTGCCATTTGCTGACTGGGATATGGGTTTTTAATTTGAAATCTAAAAAGGTAAGACTTTCCTATCAAAATATTTCAGATCTACAGACTTCACAGCCCATGTTCCTCACTGCAATCAATACTGAATATGGTGTATCGGTCTTCCGTAGCTTTCCTCTGCACTTCTGCCTAGCATGCCTTCTGGATACTAACTCAGGTTTTCTTCTCTCGACAGAACGTTACATGATGCGGATGTGAAGCTAATTATCAAAAGGCCGAAAGATCGTAAGTGCTGTAATAAATTTGCCTGCAGGAAAAAATTTACCTTATGTACCACCATCCTTCCAGGTTCTTCTGGATGACCTCAACGGTGACCCCTTTTTCAAACCCAATCTCATCCTTCCCTTGGCTGGTGTACGGTTGGATCGTGACATATTTCTCTTCTAGCAGAGGGAGAAAAAGACAAATCGGTTAGAGGCAGAATGCATCCAGCTGTTCTACTTACTTTTCAACTACTCTGCAGCAGTGACAGGGAGCCATGGCAAGGGTAGAGCGCTGCTTGGCGGCCCACTGATTTTTTGTCAGGCCGTGAGCATGCCTCATTGGCTCCTTGCTATTGCCGGGCTGCTGACAGTCACAATGCACTTCCAGGCCAGCAACGACAAGGTCTCAGAGGCCTCTGAGACCGAGTAGGACAGCGAAAGCAGGAAGTCGAGCTGGACTTGGTTTGCACACAGTAATGGGATGGAGTCAGCCGGCTGTCAAAGCTGCCAAGCGTCACTGAGGGCGCTGAGCCAGTTGGCTCTTTCAAGCGTGCACGTGGAGGCATCAACCTTTGGTGTTTCTGAAACAAGCACCAGATCCTGAGAGCAACCTGGCCTCCACCCTGATTCATAGGGGCTGACCTCTGTTCTCTTCACCCCCCTGGAAATGGATGAGGTTCGACAGCGAGAACCATGAAGTGGTGTGTTTTGGAAAGAGCGGAACCATCGAGTAAAATCTTTGCGCTTAATTACATAGCCCCTTCCATTCACGGGTCCCCATGTGTGTCTCAGACGTTCATTAAGCCTCACACCTACGAGAAGTGGGCAAACCTTTGATCTCAAAACACCTCCACATTTTTGGAAATATGACACAGGATTGGCATGGGACATCTGCCCATCACTAATTATCTTCCCTATTCTACATATGGGAAAACTGAAGCGCTAGACTGGGGCCGAGTGGCCCAAAGTCAGAAGCAAAGCAAAAACACAAACACACCAAAATAAAACAAAACAAAACAAAAAAGACACCCACAACTTCTCTCAGTCTACGTCTAAAATACACCCTTCTTTTGGCAGAGGGATGCAAATTAGATGTTTCGAAAGTGCAAATGAAGCAGGGATTTAAATATCCTGTGCTTCATTTGCACAATCGCGTTATAGCGCTGTTTCGAACAAGTGCCATGTCGAAAGTGAAACCGCGCTTTAGACGCTTTTCTTCAGCAATGGGGTGCTTTTTCAAAGATCCTGTACAGACTGACTAAAGGGGAGAATAGGGAAGCTCTAAGGGCACACAGCAACTAGATGCCCGTGGCTGGGCCAGATCGGCCAACTCGGGCTCAAGGATCTGTTTCGCTGTTGTGTGGACGACTGGAGGTGGGCTGAAGCACAGGCTCTAGGATGCTGCAGGATGGGAGGATCCCAGGGCTCGGGTGCCAACCCAAGGCTGGCAGTCTATACAACAGTGGATCAGCTCCATGAGCCCAGTCAACTAGCACAGGTCCCTTCCCTGCCAAGAGTCTAGTTGCTCTGCTCTAAGGACATTCAGGTCTCTTCACCTGTTAGAATGGTGGCCATGACATTGTAGGATCTCAAATGGGAAAACGAGTCAGGATCTCTGTGCACAAGAGGGGGAAAAGAAGCCAAGCTAATCCAGAGTTCCTGATCTTTACACAAATGAAAGAGAGAAGCTCCTGCAATCCCCTTAAGGCAAATGCTCTTTTGAGAGGGAC
>JANRFK010003679.1:64214585-64225126 GCA_030068395.1 Apalone spinifera | reverse complement strand
AAAATTTTTGTAAGCCGCCTCGAATATTTTAAATAGAGAGGCAGGGTAAAAATATTTAAATACATAAAACAAACATCTTTATTAATGACCTGGATGAGGGAATGGATTGCACCCTCAGCTAGTTTGCAGATGACACTAAGCTAGGGGGAGAGGTAGATATGCTGGAGGGCAGGGATAAGGTCCGGAGTGACCTAGACAGATTAGAGGATTGGACCAAAAGAAATCTGATGAGATTCAACAAGGACAAGTGTAGAGTCCTGCACTTGGGATGGAAGAATCCCAAGCATTGTTACAGGCTGGGGACCGACTGGCTAAGTAGCAGTTCTGCAGAGAAGGACCTGGGCATTACAGTGGATGAGAAGCTGGATGTGAGTCAACAGTGTGCCCTTGTAGCCAAGAAGGCTAAATGGCATATTGGGCTGCATTAGGAGAAGCACTGCCAGCAGATCTAGAGAAGTGATTATTCCCCTTTATTCGGTTCTGGTGAGGCCACATCTGGAGTATTGTGTCCAGTTCTGGGCCCCCCACTATAGAAAGGTTGTGGACGCATTGGAGAGGGTCCAGCGGAGGGCAACCAAAATGATTAGGGGGCTGGAGCACATGACCTATGATGAGAGACTGAGGGATCTGGGTTTGTTTAGTCTGCAGAAAAGAAGGGGGGGGGGAGGGAGATTTGATAGCAGCCTTCAACTTCCTGAAGGGAGGTTCCAAAGAGGATGGAGAGAGGCTGTTCACAGTAGTGACAGATGGCAGGACCAGGAGCAATGGTCTCAAGTTACAGCAGGGGAGGTCTAGGTTGGAAATTAGGAAAAACTATTTCCCTAGGAGAATGGTGAAGCACTGGGATGGGTTCCCTAGGGAGCTGGTAGAATCGCCATCCCTAGAAGTTTTTAAGTCTCGGCTTGACAAAGCCCTGGCTGGGTTGATTTAGTTGGGATTGTTCCTGCCTTGGGCAGGGGGCTGGACTGGATGACCTCCTGAGGTCTCTTCCAGCTCTACGATTCTACAAAGGGTTCGTAGGGTGATCCTGGCAATTACAGAACAGCAAGTCTAACATCAGTACCAGGCAAGTTACTTTCAACTACAGTTAAGAATAGCTTTGTCAGATACATAGATGAACATAATTCGTTGGGGAAGTCAACATGATTTCTGTAAAGGGATATCATGCCTCACTAATCTAGTAGATTTCTTTGAAAGTGTCAATAAGTATGTGGACAAGGGGAATCCAGTGGATACAGTGTACCTAGATTTCCAGAAAGCCTTTGACAAGGTCCCTCACCAAAGGTTCTCAAGTAAAGTAAGCTGTCATGGGACAAGAGGGAAGATCCTCTCATGGATTGATATCTGGTTAAGAAAGGAAACAAAGGGTTGGAATAAACTGTCAGCTTTCAGAGTGGAGAGAGGTAACTAGTGGTGTCCCCCAACAGTCTGTCCTGGGACCAATTGTATTTAACCTATTTATAAATGATCTGGAAAAAGGGGTTAACAGTGAGGTGGCAAAATTTGCAGAGGATACTAAACAGCTCAAGATAAGAAAAAAAAAAAAAAAAAGACTGAAGAGCTTCAAAAGGATCTCACAAAACTAGACTGGGCAACAAAAATGGAAAATGAAATTTAATGTAACTGTAATGTAATGTAATTTAATGATAAATGTAAAGTAATGCACATTAGAAAAAATAATCCCAACTATACATACAATAGGATAGAGAATAATTTAGCTATAACTCTTCGAGAGAGAAATCTTGGAGTCATTGTGGATAGTTCTCTGAAAACATCCACTCAGGGTACAGTGGCAGGCAAAAAAGCAAACAGAAGGTTGGGAATCATTTTAAAAATAATAATGCCTCTCTATAAAACCAAGGTACGCCCACATCTTGAATACTGCATAGAGATGTGGCCATCTCATCTCAAAAGAGATATATTGGCACTGGAAAAGGTTTAGAGAAGGGCAACAAAAATGATTAGGGGTTTCAAATGGGTCCCATATGAAGAGAGATTAAAAAGACTAGGACTTTTCAGCTTAGAAAAGGGGATATTAATTGGGGGCGGAGGGGGGGGAGAGGGAAATATGATTGAGGTCTATTAAATCATGACAGGCATGGAGAAAGTGAATAAGGAAAAGCTATTTACTTGTTCCCATAACATGGGAACTAGGAATCATCAAATGAAATTAATAGGTAGCTGGGTTTAAAAGAAAAGTAAGTTCTTCACACAGTGCACAGTCAACCTGTGAAACTCCTTGCCAGAGGATGTTGTGAAGACCAGGACTTTAACATGGTTCAAAAAAAGAACTAGATAAGTATTGATGGACCTATCCTCCATGAATTTATTAGCCAGAATAGGTAGGAATAGTGGGCCTAGCCTCTGTCAAGGGCTGGAAATGGATGACAGGAGGGGGAATCACTTGATTCCCTGTTCTGTTCACTCCCTCTGGGGCATCTGGCATTGGCCACTATAAGCAGACAGGATACTGGGCTAGATGGATCTTTGGTCTGACCCAGTATGTCCATTCTTACGCTTTACATGTAAGCTCTGAAGCTGTGTAAGGGGCAAAACTTATCACAGTATTTCCACCAAAGGTCTAGCAACAAATTCTAGTGCTCCCTCAGAGCAGATTACAGCTGTCATTTTTGCAGATGTCCTAGGTTTAGTGAAACAGGTGCTACCCAGGTATTTAAGACATTTAGTGTTTTTATTGAATTTTCTTGCTCCACGAATAAAAAACCCAATGTCAGACTACTAACCTTCCTCACTTTAATGCAAAACAGGCATAAGAAACTAGTCATTTCCCTTGGGCTACGTCTACATTGGCGCGCTTTTGCGCCAAAGCTATGCAAATGAGGCTTAGCGTTAGAATATCGCTGAGCCTCATTTGCATAACTAATGATCCGCCATTTTCGCAGACCAGGCTCTTGCACAAGACGGGGCTGTCTACACTGGCCCATCTTGTGCAAGAAAAACCCTTTTGCGCAAAACCCTTATGCCCGAAAATGATCGTCATAAGGGCTTTGCGCAAAAGGGTTTTTCTTGCGCAAGATGGGCCAGTGTAGACAGCCCCGTCTTGCGCAAGAGCCTGGTCCGCGAAAATGGCGGATCATTAGTTATGCAAATGAGGCTCAGCGATATTCTAACGCTAAGCCTCATTTGCATAGCTTTGGCGCAAAAGCGCGCCAACGTAGACGCAGCCTTGGAGTATTTCCTTACTACTGGAGGATCCTGTGCAACAAAGCTAGATCCATTTTTAAGAGTTCATCTCTTCCGACTGTTTCTATATACTGAAGCATTTATAACTCATCACCACAGCATCTGAAAATCATACAAATTATTTGCATCATAGTGGCAACCATAGTGTACCAGGAACCAGCCATACATACCTGCTCTGAATGGCACAGGCCCCTTTCTCAAGCTAAGGAAGAATCCTTTAGCTATTGGCAATAGAGGACTTGCGACACAAGGCTAAGAAATTTTGATCCCACACAGCAGAGCACATATAAACATAATTACCTGGGTAGTTTGTAAGGAAAAATCCTGAACTGACTGGAAGCAAATTCATGCTAGCATTAACTCTAAAATGTCATATTTCTTAGCTTGCTGCAAAGAGGTACTAAGTAAAATATATAAATGAAGCGGTCTGCAAAAATCAGACCTATATGAAGCCATATAAAAGTAATAGGTGGATTCTCCTGGGAGAACTTGTAACTCTCTTTTAACTGATCACTAGCTAGTTCAACAGTACTAGCAGAGCTTGCTACAATCCTCAGACTCCCACCCAGAAGAGGGCAGAGCCGACTACAACAAAAACCTTCAAAATATTTTTACCCTCTGACTCTAAACACATATGGACACTTTAAAAAAATAAAACTATTGATTCTTGGGTGGACAGTTTGAGGGTCTCATTTTCAGAAAGAGCCAAGTACTCACCCTCCGAAAGTCAAACCCCTTCTCAGATTAGATACATGAACTGGGGCATCCATGTAGTCACTTTTGAAAAATCTTGGCCTTTAGAATCCAAGTGCAAATTCAAATTCTAGTTTTTAAATTATTATATTATAAGTTGGGCTGGTAGAACTGCATTTTGAAGGCTGCCCAAAGACTTCTCCTTAGAGCACCTTGTTTTCAGTTGCCTATTACTTTGCCAAATATTAATTTCAGCTGAATTTTTCCATGCCAGTGGTGTTTCAGGCAGACTGTTATATATCAGCTACAATGGTCCAGTTTGTCCCCCATGAACAAGGATAGAGAAAAAACACATTTGGCCAGTGTTAAAAAATGCTGGTGATATTTTCTTTGAATTCAGGCGATCTAGTTCTTCAAAGCTTTGGTGCAAGGACAGGGAATTTAGGGGGGTGTATGGCCTTTTTGTGAAGTACATGTCTTTAGCTGCCCCTGTGAAAATCCACCCAAATCTTGCCAAGTTAAAAGCCTTTCAAAACCTGCAGTTTGAACATGCTTACCAGAGATGCACTTTTCCACCTAAAATCCCTGGAAACTATGTGCACTGAGCATGCACTGGCCCTGGACAATTGCAGTTCTAGCCTGTTGCAGGCTGTGCTGGGTCCAGATCTAGGCACCTCAGGTCAGAGCAGAGAGAAGGTCTCTCCTGTATTCTCAATGAAGAAGCTGATTCAAATGGAGAGATAAGACAATCAGGACACAGGGAGGAGGGCAAAGGGAGTAGATTGGGACTAGGGATGTTAAATTTAGATTAATTGGGTAATTGAATAGTCAATGCAATTTGCATCCACTATTCAATTAGTCAATAAGGGTGCCTCTATCTTTGAAATGTAGCAATGTAACCGCCCTAGGATTGTTGCTACACTTCAAAGGCGAAAGCGCTGCGAGAAGCACAAGGCCGACAGGGGACTCGAGCAATCCCCAGCTGGCCCCATGCTCCCTGCAGCATTTTAAAGCAGCAGTTCCACATGGAGCCCGGGGTCAGCTGGGGACTCCCCAGCTGGCCCCAGGCTACATGTGGCTTTTCAAAGTGGCAGCGCCACATGGAGCCCAAGGTCTGGCCCCATGCTCCACAGTGCTGCTGCTTTGAATCACCCTTCTCTTCCGCCCCCTTGCTGCCTCTATCAGAGGCAGCAAGGGGGGAGCAACTAGTCAACTAGATGTTCACATCCCTAATTGGAACAAGGGCCTGCAGAGATGGGCTAGAGCATAGCAGGGAAAAGAAGAGGGAATCCAGGAGTTGAGGGAGACTTGATTCAGAGTCAGAAGGGGAGGTAGGGGGGGGGGGTAGAAGAAACAAAACTGAGGGTTTATGGGGAGGGGATGAGAAAAGTGATTGATCAGGCCAGGAGACCGGGACAAGAACAGGGCACAAGAACAGGGCACTGGAAACCAGTAGGGGGTAGGGAATATCTGGGCAAGGAGACTAGGATTTGAAAACATTGGCTAGGGAAGGAGCCTATTCTGGACCAAGGAGCCTCGCTGTTATTCTAGATTCTGACCTGCAGGGTGGGGGGGGGGGGGGAAAGAGAGCTAGGATGAAAAGAATGTGTTATTTTGCCCCCCCCCGGGATTCCCAGAAGCAAAAATAATGGTCTGTAACAAACGACACAAACCCTGTGACAACTGGGGAGCCCAACCCTGTATGTTAAAACATCTGTGTTGCAGCGGAATCTAAATTCACAAATTTTGCTTTTCTGCCATCATGTACACCAGCCACTTGAAGAGCATCCATTATTCAAATAAGAGGATTTACTTGCGCATACATCTGGCTCCACTCCCTTGCCAAGATCTCCAAGCGAAGAGCAGCAACAGAGGAAAGTCACTTTAATTCCATCCCTCCTCCAAATGAATTGGTTTGACACCAGGAACCTACTGAGTCAGGACTATCCCACAGAGAGGTAAATCTTAATCCACAATTCTGGCTACTTCATTGGCTTCTTGTGGGTCAAGTTCTTTTGGAAAAACCCAGTTATAACATCAGTGTTTGTATTCAGTTTTCTTTTAAACACATCTGCAGAAAGCAGGAAGACCAGTCAGACTCACTCCACTCTATCAAAACCTTTCCCTAAAAGGAAAGGCTGAATCCTTGAGACCAAGCTCTTTACCAGTATCTTTTGGGGGAACCTCTACAGAAATGGGCATTTGTGATTTCAGTCTCTGGTACAAAAGACCAAAAGGAGGAGTGTCCTCATGGCATTCCTGGCCTGTTAAGAAACATCACTAGTTTTGCCAGAAAGCTATGCATTCTCTAAAGCAGTGTTTTTCAACCAGTGGTAGGAGCACACTTAGGGGTACTCAGGAGAACTCTGGGGTGGTACATCAACAGCTGAAGTTTGGAGAAAACTGAATTTTTGTTTTAAGTTTCACGACGCTTTATTATTTTTGTACTTTTTACACCCAAAAATTTCATCTCCCACCTGGCTATGATTAAAGTTGTTTGCAACACATGTTTAATGGTAGAAAAAAATTGTGTGTCTGAAAACTGTAGGTACTGGGGGTATTTTTTTTTTTAAAAAGGGGTACTTTATAAAAAAAGGTTGAGAAACACTGCTCGAGATCTCATCTTTCTGGAGAAGGTTAGATGCAGCACCCAGGTGCTCATCCAAACCCAGTCTCCGATGCTTTTGCAGTTCGCACATCCTTAAGTTCTTGATATTTTCTCCATTTTGCTGATAAACAAGTGATCCTCTGTTCCTTGTTTGTTTAGTTTAAATGGGAAAGAGCAGAGATGTGCCTGGATCAAATACTGGAATCAATTGCTCCCATTAGGGCCAAGTTTTGCTGTTGGCTCATCTGTAAGTGGGTCAAACCAAACTTTGGTGCCAAACACCCTTAGTCAATACTGTGTGAGGTTGGAAATCCACATCAGAATTCTGCAAGTCAGGCCCACCTCTATCACCAAGTAAACAAGATTTGATCAACCAACGACATGCCAACACCATTCCCGTTTGGCAGGCTGCATGGCAAGAGACGAGGAGCCGTAGCTCAGCTTTTCTGTTTTTAAGGGTGCTATGCCACAGGAAGCTATTCACCTCGACTCTGCTGCCTGTTGACTATCCCGCCCAGCGTCCATCGCCGGTCCAGGCGCCTCAGATGAGCCTTGCGTCGCTTAGAAACTAGTTTGGAACATGTATGGAAACAGAAAAACAGAAAAATGATGGAGGGATGGGGAATAAAACAACATAATTGTGAAAACTGGTCTTGTTAGCAAGAACTGATTAGATGGAATGTAAAACTACCAGGTTTTAGTTTGTACAATACAGGAAACAAGTTAACTTCTTGAGCCCCAGAAACATGCAGCAACAGAACGGTCATTGCCTTTAGTAGTCGTCTTTGCTTTTGGCTTTCAAAGCCAATTAGAGTTCTGTTTTTTACGCCATAGATTAGATATCGCCTCTCCAGACTTTGGAACTTTGAAGAGCTGTTATTGCCGTTTCCTCTATTGAGATGGAAGATCTGTGGGGCCAATGAGGTCTTGCTATATATAACATCTGGCACAATGAACCCAGACCTTGGCTGGGACTGTGGAATTCCTACCAAATGTAACACTGTATATATTTACAGTAAGTATTTATAGGATCCATAAAAGTTTTCTACTATGCTCATTGTAATACCTGGGCACTAACATGCTATCACTAATATACTTTAAAGAAAACATTTTCTACTACAAATAGATTTTTAAACATACTTGTCGTCGAGGCAACAACACTATTTCTAACTATTGAGTAGAAACCAAAGGTGGTGAAAATTAAACTGAAATGGAAATCTGACCATTCATGTATTTTAGCCACTTGGCACAAACCCAACAATTTTTAGTCTTTAACTTTAATCTTCTAAATTTCAAGGGTTCAAGAAGTGAACACAAAGTTGTTAGTTTCACACTCAGTAACAACAATTTATGTTTTAAAATTATAACAAAGAAAAAGACACTTGTGAAAATGATAGTTAAAATAGCTGTGCACAGAGGACACTGGTTGCAATGGCAGAAAACAGTTTACCAGGTCACATACATGTGAAGGTCTTTCAGTTCACGCTAATGCACTTATTGCGATTTTGATTTAGTAACCACTAAGCCAGAAAGGCAAGACAAAGCCATAAGCTTTGGGCCCATCTCCACTACAGGGCGATTACACGGTGAACACAGTGAAGAGCCACTAAATTGACTGCTGATCACTCTCCCATTGACTCAGGTGTTCCACCAGAACGAAAGGAGTAAGGGGAGTCGACGGGAGAGTTTCTCCTGCCGACCCTATGCAACGTGGACTCCACAGTAAGTAAATCTGAACTAGGTCAATGCAAGTTATGCTAGTGTAACTCAAATTGCACAGCGTAGATTGCTATGGGGACAAGTCATAAGCCTTTCTGTGAAAGACACAGGGAAGGTCCCCATACTAGTTTGGCCTGGCTTATGAAGGGCATTCGTTGCTGCTATAAAGAAGATAGAGGCAGATTTTATATTCCTTCTTCCAAAAATATGCTTCAAGAACAGCTAGTGCAAGTGCAAACTCAACAGTAAGGATTTACTGATGCTGGGTCACATTGGAGAGGAAAAAAAAAAAAAAAGTACCATAAATTACTCAGGAGCCTCAATGACCCTGAATTTCAATGAGACTTCTCCATTATTGATATTTCTACCTACTATACATTAATGCCTAAGTCAACATGGGGACATCCTATATCAGTAACAGAAGCAAAGCAGGAAGTGATGGAAATGGGGAGCATGACAGAAAACGCAGAAGAGAGAAGAGCACAGACAGGCATTAGGTTGCTAACTTATTGCTTTTTAAGTTTTTGAAAAGCACCTTCGTGCCCGTTCCAATGCTGCCCCTCACACTTGGGAGGAGCGCCTTGCAAGTTACCTCATTATCTTGCTTAACAGTTTTCTCTTCCATGAGATCAACAAACAACTTATTAGCGAGACAGCTAGTCTGATGAGTCCACAGACTGGTCAGGCGGATCAATATGGTCTCATTGTTTCCTTATATTCTCTCTTCTGCCTGTATCCATCTGCTCTTGCCTTAAAGCATAAGCTTATTGCGCAGAGACTTTGTTCTATGTCTACACACTGCCTAGAATACCCACCACTAGAAGCCCTAGGTGAGATGGGATATTTATTAGTAGTAATATTTGTAATCCCCTGAACAGAACTGCCTGAAGAGATGCGGCTATCTCTGCTGTTGGCATCAAGGGAAGTGGGAGTCCTCAGGAAAGAAGTGGTAGGAAGCTCAGGCCACTGCTTATTCTTGGAATCATTAGCTCTAGAGTTTTGGATCCTCTCAGTAATCAGAGCCTTTCCTCTCAGCCCCTATGAAGCCAAGTTACTTCAGCTGGAATCAGGGTGTTCTAAACCAGAGGGTTTTATGTGAGGAGGAAGAGAGAGTCTCAGCAGTCTGAAGAGAAGGAGTTTTTTTTAAAGTGTGAGCTGCAGTTTATAGTCCACAAAGATTTAGCCAAAAAACTAAATTATGTTACAGGAAAAGGCTTATTATAATGGTCTTGGGCTTTGGAACAGGGGACTTACAATCTGGAGAATCTTAGCAAATTAAATTAAATCGGGGGGAAATGGCATTAAGAGCAAGGTGTGAAGACAGCTGGTCTCCTGTCTAGAATCTGTGTTGTATTTCCCTGTGTAAGACTTTCATTTTGATGGAATTATGCCAAAGGATGGAAGTCACTGGACTACTGCAGGAAACGAAGCTGTGGACTGGATTATAGTCAAGATGCATCAGAATTAAAAACTAAATCAAGAGTAAACAGAATAGGGCAGTGTTAAGAAGCATTATCAGAGAGACAAACAGGAGGAAGACGTCACTTTACATGCTTGGGGAAAGAACACACAAGTTACAGATTTTGTTTATCCAGATACAGACTGCAGGATCTGCTCAGTCACACCATGAGAGAAAGGCATAAAGCAAACAGCTGTGACACATTCCAGTGAACACAAGAAATGCCCTACAGTTCTATCCAATCCAGCATCCTTGTCAGCAACAATGGTTCGCAGCAAATGCTACATGAAAAAGGTATAAAACCTGTCCACATAATGGAGGTATCTTCCTGACTCCAAATGCCACTCTTTATATCTGGGATCTTGAAGGCCTATAGTAGAAGAGGGCTCAAACAAAAAATACTAGCTCTGAACAACCTTGAGATATGAAGTTTGGTTCCAGTCCTGAATGGTTTGCCATAGCTAGGATAACTGCTGATGTTACTCAGCAATATAAACATCTAATCTTTTAAAAAAGAAAATTGTCCTAAAATATGCGTTTCAATTGTCTCCTGTGGCTGACTGTTCCTCAGGGTTATTATCTGATAAACAGCCTTCCTTTGATCTCTTTCTAAGGGTTTTTCTTGCATTTCAGGAAAAAGTTGATTTAAGTCTGAGAATTAGGTCGGAGAATTAAACTTATTTGCTCTAACTCCAGTTGGAATATTGGCACTCTGTCTCATAACAGTCTCACCTGCTTTGCAGGGCTATCCTGAGAATTTGACAGAGTGAAATGTAAACTAAAAATAGTAAATGCTCTATGAAAGTACAAACAAAATACAGGACTATGTAGCACTTTAAAGACTAACAAGATGGTTTA
>JANRFK010003679.1:64186469-64204643 GCA_030068395.1 Apalone spinifera | reverse complement strand
TTTTTTTTTTTTTTTAGGGCTTTTTTCCAGGAAGTGAATCCAATTCTGGATTTGCAGATGCAGTTACAAGTGTAATCGTCATGGAGAGTTTGAGAGGTTGGCCTTAGGATGTGCTCTATTTGCCTGCAAAAAGGAGATCTCACATGCCACACCTCAAAAGAGGATGCAGCCTTAAGGCACAGACTTCTCCAGCCGGATACGTCCAAGTGTAATGTGTTTCCAGGTTTCAATATCTCTTGCACACTGAGGTTTGCCTTCAAGGTGTCTTTGCATCTCAGAATGGATCAACCCTTAAAGCGAGTTCCCTGTTGGCTGTAGAACACTGCTTTTGGTCTACACCAAGCCTCTGTGCGGCCCATATGTCTGACCCAGCAAAGCGGAGCCCTGTTTAGCCAAGGATTTGGCCAGCAATTTTAACAGACACTAATCCTCCTTTAAGAGAGTGGTATGGTTCTGGAATTTGGGGAATAACTATTTAAGATGTCCAAGGGGGCTGGACAACATATTTAGAAAAGGAACAGGAATTTCACCTACGGGAGTGAGTTACATGCATTCTTCTAGTCAACTCTAATGAACAAAACCCAGAAGTCTCAGGAGCAATAGGGGTATGTCTAGACTACAAGCTTTTGTCGACAGAGGCTTTGTCGACAGTATCTGTCGACAAAGCTTCTGTCAGAATGTTTAGACTACATCTAGTTCTGTCTGGATTGTCTCATGCCGCTTTGTCGACATGAGAGTGTAGACGCAAAGGACAGTGTAGATTCAATAACGCCTTCTGTTGACAAAACTATACCTGCGTCTACACTACTGCCGTGTTCTGTCGTCATAATGTTGACAGAACTCTGCAGTTTTGTCAATGGCGGTAAACCTCATTCTATGAGGAATAATGCCTTCTGTCGACAGAACTCTGTCGACAAAAGGCATTATTCCTCACAGAATGAGGTTTACCGCCGTTGACAAAAACTGCCAAGTTCTGTCAACATTATGACGACAGAACGTGGCAGTAGTGTAGACGCAAGTATAGTTTTGTCGACAGAAGTCCACTTTTGTCGACAAAACCCTGTAGTCTAGGCACACCCTAGATGTGCTAGAGCAGCAAATTGGAACATTTGACACATGGCCTGCATTTAGGATCCCTTTATAATTAATTCTACTGACCTAAACCATGTTATGTGATGAACAGGTTCAACTGTTCTTGAGTTATTTCTTATTACATGCAAATCAGGATTCTTGACACCTAGCAAGCAGGCCTTCTCAGTCAGACATTTTCCTTCAAAGATGCCGAGTTTTCATTCAGGCGAGAAATATTTGACTAATCTTAAGGGTGTTTTCAGGGTCATGACAATTCTCTTCCTTGAGGAGACATAGAAGGGAACAGATGAAGATTCACTGGCTTGGTACACATCTAGCAAACTCTCAGGGAAGACCTTTGGAGAATATGCAGGAGCAAGAGAAGGTCTAGAAGTCATGAGCAATAGAAATGGGAAGTTGTGACAGTTCAGCATTAAATCCACTCACTCCTTAGATTACATTACTAATTGATTTTTGTACTTTGATGGCAATCTCCATCCTCTCTGATAGCTAAATTCTTTTAAATAGGGGACAGTCAATCCAGCATCTTGTGTCAGCTTTAAACTCAGTTTAGGACTTCCTCCCCCCCCCCCAATCACTGCAATTCTTAATCATACCTATCTCCACTGTTTTTGAAGTGGTGGTTGATGCAAGAGCACTTTTAAAACAAGGGAGCTGGCTGCAGTAGTGTAGGAGTGGAAGCGGGGCCATGAATCACTGTGCAAAGGAGGTGGAGGGTGCCCTAGACTAAATTATTCAGCTTGGTGAAATATTCCAGGCAGCTTTCATCTCTGAAATACATTCTCACCCTCCCCCTCCCCCCCCCAAACACTTTCACTGGCTGGCCATAACGAAGTCTGCAGGGAGCACAGTTTAGGAAGCAGCATTTTTTTAAAATGGCATGAAAAGATCGAAGCACTGGGGGATGTGCTAGAGCCCTGTGGCTAAATGCATTGCTTGAGTACGTCAGTATCAGCCACCGGGATGGACAACTGCTTACACCCCCGTAAGTAGCCCTAGAAATCCAAGATTCAGCTGCACGCCATCCAATAAGCTCAGTTGTGCTCCAGAACCCTTTGTGCCAATTCTCAAAGCATTGCTGTCAAGTGCTTAGCCCTTCCATAGTTTTCCATCCTGATCTCAAAACGGTTCACAATCATTCGCTACAGACTCAACACCCTTGTCTATCACCATCTCCACTTTCTTCACGAGGAAATACATTAAAGGCTTTGCCCAAGCTGAATCGGCAAGTTAGGGTTGGACTGGACGCTGCGTTCAATTCAATAGCTTGGGTTACAACTGAAGCTCAGGAGGTTTCAAAGGTTGTGTTGGTTCCTATGATGGTAGCCATGAATCACAACCGGTTACAGGGCACTTCTGATACAAGCCAGGCAAGCTTGCCTCTCCTCCACCATGAAACAGCTAACCCCACTGACAGTTATCGTTGATGAGTCAGGAAATCTTGATCTGCTACCACTACACTGACAATGGACGGGAATGATAGGAGGGATTACAGGGAATTTTAAACAAGGCAGGAAAAAAGAAAAAAGTCAGAGGGCTCACTTTTTTTTTTAAATATGTCTGATTCTCCTCAAATATCACCATCACCACGCGGTGCCAGTTGAAAAGTAGGCTACAAGCCCCCAGAGCACCGCTTTGCAGACTGGTACCTACTGGGTAGTCTTGTTATACAGTTTCTGGTTACAGGATAGTTTTTTCCCTTGGTAGCAGCCACGACTGTGTGCACCCTGACCAGGAATTCTATATGTATGTTGCTCTTTACAGAGCATAGGTAGGTGCTCCAAGGACAATGCCATGAAAAACAAGGAAACAGCACAACCCTGCTCTTTACTATAAAATTCAAACAGACATTCCATGGGAGGATCTGCAAAAATGTAGCAGGAACTTTAGCCTGAAAGCATCCAGCCCTCACAGAACACCCTCAGCAGGAAACACCCGCAGAGTCCTCTTTGAAATACTGTTTTCTTTTTCCTCTTGCGGGAGTATCCAAAAACAGAGCAGTGTTTTAACACAGAGCAAAGTCGAAAGCAGTTCAGAGTCACTTGGTGATGGACGCAGCATTTAAGAGAGGGGGCTACTTTGGGGGGAATTCTGGGAGGGCTGGGCTTTGCTCGGTTTGCTTGTTTTGATTGCCAGTGAATGTTTTGCTTTATGGAGCTGTTAACTGTTAAGAGTGGAATGAAAGGCCAAGAGCTGAGATCAGGGTCTGGGGTTCTCCGGCAACAGTTGATAATCCTACTAACGCTTAAGAGCTGCATTCCTGACTCTGCTTTAGGGGTTGCTGAGGTAGTGAACAGCAGCACAATAAAAGATGAAATCCTGAATTCTAAGTGTCACGGGTAGGTGAACAAGATGCTGCATTTTAAAAGTAGGTTTAAAAAAAAAGTGAACGCTTCCTATACTCAGTTACAGTTCTTAGACTGGCCTCAACTGCTTATTACCCTGGCTGTTAGAATTCAGCTCTTCAGCGTTGACAGCTGAGCTAGCGTGGGAGGTATCATGTGCATATTTCACCCCGTGAGAAGACGTCTTAATGACCACTGAAACATGAGCTTCCCCTGGAGGAATGCTAGCCGAGTTAGCCAGATGGCTTTCAGAGATGCCCAGGACTGCAGAACCCTTTCCGTATACTCTGTGGGCTTTGGCCTAACAGCCAGCTTGCTTGAACTTCATTTCTCATTTCTTGTGCAAGTAGGAAAGCCAGTCCTAGATATGCTGCATTGTCACATTAGGGTCACCTTAAATAGCTCCAAACACAATACTTGATGGGTTTGTAACATTGTCAGAACCCAAGATGCGATGGCAGCCTTGTACGATTTACTTGCATCACAGACTTCAAATACAACACAAAGAAACATAAGTGACATTTAAATTCAAGATAAGTCACTGGCCAGCAAGATTTGGCTGATTGGTGTCTGGGGACTTTAAGTGGTTAAGAAAAGTTTGCGGATCAACCCAATTGGAATGTGAGATTCAACCAAGCCAATTTTCATACGTATGAGGACCGGTATGTATTACAATAAGGGAAAAGCTCATCCGTGGGAGAGAGCTCTCTCAGGGCTAGGTCTGAGCCTATGGAATGAACTCCCCTCCCCCCAAAATTAAGGGCCATCACAAACCATGGCACCTCCTGTTCTAAAAGCATGACACATTTCTTTGACTTCATCTTGAAGACAGAGACACACACATCGCTATTGCTTATTAACCCCCCCCCAATCAAAATCAACCAACCCACCACAAAACTCTACCACAGTACACTCCATCGCATGCACTTCTCTCCCCAGGCAGAGGAGGAGAGAAATCACCCGTCACATGTTTGGGTACATTAATGCACTGCTGGAGCACTCTGATTCTATGGCAAGGAGTGTGTATACAGAATACAGCACCACATTGGGCTTACGTATTCCAGACCTGTAGCACCGTGCACCCACTAAGGAGGGCAAGTCAGCGCACGGCCCATTATCCTAATGGTTTTCACCAAGACTGGCTTGCAAACTAAATGCAGTAGAATCCCAGTCCTAACAGAACGAGAGCCGATGCCTTCCTTCAGCGCAAGTGTGTGCTTGGCACTTCTTAATCCTGCAGCACCGTGATGCACCACCGGTTAGCTTGTGTAAGCCCAACCACCACAGATACATGGCTGCCTTCTCCATAGTAGGACTGCAATTGGAGACCCAGAGCACAGCAAAAAGACATCCAGCAAGCTGAACAGGCCAGTTGACATTGGGAGGAGTCACAACTGGGGTTCCCCCAGCTTTCCAAAGGCGCCAGGCATCTCCCGACACAGCTGGGGCAGGGGGAGGGGGAGGAACCCTGTTCTTTGGACACTAAATGTTTTTGAAACGAAAAAAGCGCCAAACCCGTTTGTATTACGTGAGCTGCATTCCACAGAACCCAAGTCATCTGCAGGGAGCAGATCTTTGCTTGTTACAGGAACAAAAGAAACTAAGAAAACGAGTGTTTTAGTCATAAAGGAAATAGCCAATCCATCACAGCAAGGCAGAGAGCTATCTTTAGGCAGGCAGGCAGGCAACAATTTGCAAGCAGGCTGGCTCCAGCCTGCTGCCCATGAATGGCAAGTATTGTCCAGTATTTGTAGTAAATAAGAGCCCTTCATAGCAAAATGATTTTCTAGAAATACTGTATGTGCTCTTGTATGTTTGCCAGCATGGGCAGCACCCGGTACTTTGGATAAACCCAACTCGGGGGAAATCTCTCACCCAAGTGACTAGACATTGAAGGGGAACATGTTCTTCCCAAGCTACTGCAGTGCTACGAGGTACGGTAGATGAGACAACCATGCACCTTTATGCTGCTATAGGTCAGAGGCGGGGAACATCCCATAGAAGTAAGCATACATATGTAGTGAACCATTAAGATAGAGATTAATCTCCTAGGATAGAACTCTCTGACAATGTACTTTTTTGTCCCATTTGATTGAGCTGGGACTCTTGAACCCGGCACAGACTCTGGCTGGTTGGTCAGGTGTCGTGTACCTTACACGACAGATTTTGAAAGGACAAATTCAGGAGCACATTTGAGACACAGGTTACAGTAGCAATCAGTAAAATTAAAAACAGCGAGATTGCACGCACTGATTTCATGCGGGCACAAGCTTTCACCAGTGCAAAGTGGGGCTGGACCACATTTGAAGAAAGTCTAAGGGTCTCCATTCTCTACTTTATCTTTGCTCTGGAGAGGCCCCATGGATGGAACAGCAGCAGCTGGCTGCAGATCACATTTTACGTGCACAGGGATAGTTATATGGGGAATCTGCCCTGCGCTAGCCATAGCTGCAGCCCAGTTCCTTTTCTGCTCTACTTCCAGGAAACTCAGACAGCAAACACAAGAAATAGATATGGGGCTTTGCCAACAGGTTGCTCTAGCTTTAGATGTAGAGCTATACAATAATACTCCCCACCCCTCAGCAAGCTTGTATTCTCTTCTAGGTGTGTATTTTTGGAAACACATTTTTAAGTTGTGTTCTAGGCTGACATGGCTCTGAAGTAGGATTGTGGAGGTCTGGGTACGTTACATTTCAATGGCTTTCCAGATCACATGTGCTCAGCTCACAGGAGTCCTGTCCCACTGGCCAGTCCCACAGCTTATCTAGCACGTGATCATCAAGCTCAGATCTTGCCCCCTCCAGTAATAATGGAGCCATGTGTCCAAACTAGGCTATTGACAACAATATCCATGCAGTGTGACCGCCGTCAGGTGGTTTAACTGGTACAACCAAGCTCTCCCTCTCCTCGTGGTCTCGCTGTTTGTCTCCGTAGCTGGTCTGGAAGCTTCATCTCTAGCGATGAATGTAACAAGCTCATTCAATTCCTTGACCCATGCTGAGATTATCAAAGATGACAATCTGTGACAAGCAGTAGGTTTCAACGCTATAGGCGTACGTATCTGCTAGCCCCGCACACACAGAATGCTAGGAAAGGAACTATAGCCATCAGTTCAGAGAGGGAGGAAATAAACCAAGCCTATTACAGGAGGTTCTCCATCAGTCAGCAATAATAGTAAGACTTTTATGCTTTCTGTAGGTCACAGCAAGTCAAAAGAGGGTAACAGTCAAAATGCAGAAGAGTCATTTTCTGACTGACATTAATCTTTAAGCAAACATACATCCCATGTTCTAACTTTCATTAGAAAAACAAAACTTTTAGAGAAGATTTGTAGTAATCTCCTCTAAGGCTTACAAACTACTTCCTAATGGTTTAAAAAAAAAAAAAGAGCTATCCTGACACCAGAGCTAGCTGATAAGAAACAGTCCTCGTTCACTGTATTTAATAACTGGTCTATACTTCCTGTGTACATTGACAATCACTCTAGTTGTAGTCTCACTTTTTTTTTTAAATGTAAAGAGAGAGACCGCAAATGGACAATGGGTTAGTTAATGGCAATAAAAACACCAATTGTATAGTTCAAGATCTTTGGCTGAAGCCTCATAGCAAAATGCAAAACCTCACAACCACTCCAGAGCTGGAGGGAGGGCAGGCGTAAAGAAGGATCCCACACTCTCCCACAAATCAGCTGCATTTAGTGAGCGCTTTATAACTGAGCAAATCATCATTTAACAGTTAAACCAGAGGGGGGAGGGGGAGAGGGGCGGGAAGAGAGACAAATATAAAACTGCAATAAGAGAAAACAGAAGGAGACAAGATGCAATTAACCCAAAGAATACTGGACATTCACAAGAGGGTTAGTGTAAGATTTCATGGGATTCATAAATGGCCACAAAATTGAGGTCTTGGATTTTCCTACCCACCCAAAAGATGGTGGCTGGTAGCATCCCAGTGTACTGCCAGCTTTGAAGTAGGATTTCAAGGCAGGACTGACAGATGGCCACCTACCAAATCCCTGTCTATTTCCTGAAGAGAGTCTGGATGTTCCTTGATTCCTTATGTAAATATAGCTCCCGCACAGCTCTGCTTAGCTAGCAACATTGCAAATCCATGTGGTATGCTACCACAAGTGATGAAGTCAACCTAATTGAATGGTCTGCTTTTCCTCTGACTCTGCTTCCTGGCTTTTCTTCTCTGCTCTCTTCCAATCATGCTCTCCATTGGCCGAGGTGAGCCACTTCTCAAAGCTGACTACACCAAGGAGGAAGTGACAGCTTAGGAAATGAGTACCAGGGTGATGACTAGCAGCCTACAGCACGTTAGCAGATGCCAATTAATGAGCCAGGCTGTGCTGAACAAACACATGCTTGGGGGCCAGGATATTGCCACTACCCACACAGCTTTAGAAATCTAGTTCCATGTTTTCTGGCGCTCCCACCAAATTTAAAGTTTACACCCGGATACGATAGCTGGAGATGGACACAATCCAAAATCATGTTAATGAGCATTCCTGAATTGTGGGTAAGTGGAGATCTGAACTCTGACATGTGCTTTATCTAATCCGGTTAAATATCCCAGCATGAGCGTGTCCATGTATTGCAAAAGCTACAACTTGGAGACACACCGGGCTGCTAAAAATAAATAAAAGAACCAATGGAGAAAAGACGATGAGGGCAAGACGACGACCGGGAGGAAAAAAGGAAGACTGTCTTCCCTGTGACTTTACATTCTAGGAGCTTCCAAGTCAGATAGCCTTTACAATGGGATGCAGAAAGCTGTTAAAAAAAATCAGCCAGAGGGAGGGAGGATTCTAGTTTATACACGTATAACTGAAAAGGTGTAAAATTTCCTGGGGTACCAGCTACACTGCATCAACTCTATAGTGAGAGAAAGCGTGAACGGAAGACCCACCTTGTTAGGCCTCCTAACAAGAAATGTGTGTTCTACCTGAGCTGTACCTAAGGCTTTGAATGCATCTGCTATGTGCACCTGAAGGCTCCGGTCACACAAAACTTGTTCATCTACATTAAGATGTTTGGACTAGACCAGAAATTGGTAGAGCTGACCTTCTATCATGTGGAGGAAAGCTGATGGCATCAGGAGTGGAGGCCTGATTATTTTCCAACATTCCCATGTCTGGCAGAACAGGTAACTAAGGTTTCAGTGAGAGCATGCCAAGCTCCAAAACCCTCTTGGGGAAGAAGGTGCTGAGCAGGCAAGTGACTTTAAGAAAAGAGACTTTTGAACGGCAAAGGTCAGAGTAGCTAGTCCTGAACCGACTGTGCCCACTGTCCTTAGACTGGAGCAGGTGAGCCTAGTTCAGCTAATTAAAGAGGACTAGGCTACTTCTAGGGCTATAAGAGGCTACCAGTAGGCAGCTGGGAAGACAGAACCAAGGCAGGCTGAGCCCTGGACAGCAAAGGCGTCACTGGAGCAGCGCTAACTCTGTATAGGCTGGACCTCCCTGCCCCGGTTCCCTGGAAGGACATTCTGCCGGCCTAGCTCTTGGAGAGAAAACAGCAGGCACTTTACGACCTCCTGTCAGACAGCTGGAGGCTGAAATGGGAGAGGAGGTGGGTCCAGCTCCCAGGGAAAGTGGATCAGCATCATTTCACCCCTGCCCCCTGCTAAGTGGGGGTGGGGAGGCAAATGCGCTGAGTGAGATCTAGCACCCCTGGGACAAGTAATTCCCTAGAGTCAGAAAGGTCACAGCAGACGGTACTTAGGATTGCTGAGCTGTTGGGGTGTGTCTACAGTACATCCCTCTTTCGACAGAGGGATGTAAATTAGGCATTTGGAAATTCAAATCCCAGCTTCATTTGCAATTTCAAAGTGCCTAACTTACATCCCTCTGTCGAAAGAGGGATATAGCCCAGACACACCCTTGCGGGCTAAGCCACCTTGTGGGAAGGCGAGGCCAGGAAATGGATATTCAGCCTTCTCAGTGTAGACCTTTGCTGGCTGAGTACAGGGATTTCTTCCTCCTAATTGCTATGAAGGGGAGGAAGGGAACAACTTCTACTTCAATGCCACTGATTTGACCTAGCCTCAGTGCAGGGTGCTTTTGCGTGGCCTGGTCAACTGACCTAAAGTGTACTTGCTCTACAGGATGCTGGGAGCTACATTTCCCTGCAGCCGCACAACGGACAAGGCCGAGGTCTTGCCCACACACACTGACTGGGAGCTAGGTTCCTCCAGCTTGAGCTCAGCCAGCTACTTCGCACTGGGCAGAGGCTGGGAGGGGCTGTCTCGGCACCTGTTCTAATAAAGCCAAAGGGGGAGGAGGGAAGAGCAAGAACATGTTTTAGTTTAGCAGTTTTGAAGAGAAAAAGCTCAAAGCTAGTGAGGGAGAAAGAAAATCCAGCAAAAGCTTCACTATGGGAGTCAGGCAGGCCTGCCACATGAAGGTAGAGCATTCTGAAGAGCTCTTCCTAAAGGGTGATTTTAGGCACAGAGGAAATATCTGGCCTACCTTCAGCTGCCATGGAAACGAGAACATCCCTCTGAAGGCAGGCACGGGGGGACTGAGAAAGGGGACGCCCAGAACAGGAAAAAGGGAGGTTGATGTAATGGAAAGAGCACAGACCTATATTTACTTTATCCATTAGTAACAGCGGGGGGGAAGAGGGTGAAATGGTCGCGCTCTGTCGATCCATACATAGTCTGCCAAGAGGGATGAGCAGTGTTTTTTGTTTTTAATTAAAGAACACACACCAGCAAGGTTCAGAGATCTTCTGGAATTTAGAAGGGGGGTAAGTCATGGCTCTCAGGGTCCTGGTTTCTGTCCATCTGCAGATTCTGGAATACAGCACTTTGCCCCAATTTCTTTGGCGGTTAAAAAAAAAAAAGTTTAGATGTCATAGAAACGGAAGGACCACTAGCGTGTTACCTGGTGAAGAGTGCTGCCGAAAGCTGCTATCACTATTCCTGGCACTAATTATTTTGCCCTTCGTTTAGGAATTAAGATTTCGGTGGGCTCACCAATGTAGAATCCATTATGGTCTGGGAAGGTTTCTTCTGCAAAGCCCAAGTGATGCAATAACTTTTTGTTGCACCTACTCCACATCTTCACACTGAGCACAACAGCCTGGCCTTTCAGAAGCCCTCGTTGTAGCAATCAGTCCCAAGACAGGCAGAGCTCAGGTGCAATAAGGCAATATTTAAAGGTTCCAGTTCTCGCTGCCTCTCCATAGCTAACAAAGCCAGCGCTGGTAACAAGCAATCACAGAGGGTTTGCTGCCAGCACTCTGACCGGCTGAGATTCTAGCGCGGAACAGAGATTAGTGAGATGAATGAATGAAACGTGGCAGATGTGCTGTCAATCTCCATGCATTTCACAGAGCAGAGAGGAGACAAACCACCACCATGGGGCTTAACTCCTTTTCATTAGGAATAAATTATCCGTGACATGAGTAATGCAGCCTTCGCGTGGGGAGGGGGGAGATTTACGAATCTATCACACACATGCAACGTAAGAGAGCAAACATAGCAGATTTACTCGCTCCTGGCTGTGCTAAGAAATTAACAGCACCGAGTTTATTCTTTGTTCAGGGAAGGACTCCAAATTCCTTCTCTGGCGTGGGGCGATGGTGATGAAGATGTGTGTGAAAGTGGGGAGCGGAGAGGGTCGCATCCTCCCCTTTAATCCCTGATCTGGCGACATGCGGCTGACTCATCCGGTACACGCTCATTTGGCCAGGTTTCCAAATCCGATACTGCTCTGCTGAGACACCCCACTCCTTACCTGCACCGCCCGCTGCTAGTTCAACCCTGGGCCTGCCACCTCCATCTCTAAAATGCACCTCAAATGCCGAGAGGCAGCTAGGGTTCAGTTGGGCAGATTCCTGGAGGTTTTGTCAGATCATCTGTCATTCCTGGAGCCTCCAGGACAATCCTGGAGGGTTGGCACCCCTACATGCAGCACCCCTTACTCTTCAGCTTCTAGGTTGTTAATGAGCAGCAAATGGGAACTGTGCCAAGTTGGGGGTGAATTTCCCTGTCTGGATACATGTGCACAGTGGAAGCAAAACAAAGCCACCAGACTCATTTCACTAGCTGAGAGCTAGTCAGTGTTTGAAATCAGATAATTCAATATTTACTTCCAATTCACAGGCTGCATTTGGTCAGATGAACAGACTAGCCAGCCCAGGGAGAGGCAGCAAGTCTGGGGAGGGAATTTAACAGATATCCAAGCTCTTCTATAAATTATACTGGAACAATAGCATCTGCCTGGCTGAATTTCATATTGGAGCTCATTGAAAACAGACCTCCCCTACTTGACCCACTTTAGGAGAAGTAAGGTGGGACTTATAGCTACAGCACTGGAGTTCTAGGTTCAATTTTCAGCTCTGCTATAAACGGCCCATGCAACTTTGGGCAATCACTGTTGTACTCCCCTCCCCCAGAGGCTTGCTTCTGACAAGCTGCAGAAACACTGTGCCAGCAATTAAACAAACACACACACACACACACGTAACCACTGACTTCAACAAGGAATCTGAATACTTGATGCAACTCAATTAAAACCCAAGGGCTCCCAAAGTCTGGATGTTTGTTTAAAAACAGCATTTACTTGCCTATTGAAAAACCCTATCCCTGTTACCTAGGGAGACTACAGGATGTACGCAACTATGCATCTGTAAGAGAGCCAAGTGAAACTAGATTATTAGCACATGCTTTGAAATGGCCAGAGTCAACTAAAGTGTGATTTCTCACTTACTCACCTCCCTGGAGGGGTATACTAGGATTAGTCAGTGGGGACAAATCCAACATGGATAGGGGCCAGCAAAGCCATTGCCCTAGTGGAGAGGAGATTTTTCTTTTGAGGTCTGTGATGGCAAACGAGACAGGACTCGAATAAATTCCCCTTTTATACATGTTGAGGCAGCTGGCTAGACAAAGTTGCTATCGCTGGGTCAGAGAACGTTACATTCTGCCCAATATCAGCACATGGGCTCTCTACATTCTACCTGAAGAAGAGACACACCGTGGGAAAGTAGATGTTATTTCCAGCAAGTATTGTGCAAATGCTTTAGTTTTCATCAGAATGCTACATAAAGCTTCAACCAGTGAACAGGCTCTAAAGGGAGTTATTTCACAGGTGGATTTCTCGTCAAGATACTTTTTTTTGGCTGGGCACTGCTGCTTTCGGAGCTTATCAGGGAAAAGAGGGACCTGTGCAGTCAAGCTGCAGCCACTTGGTGTGAAGGGGGAAGGAGTCCGGCACAAGCAGTTTATTTAGTGTCAAGTTTCTCACCTATTGGTCAGGTGAACCAGTGCCAGACATCATGCTCTCCCTGACCGTTTAGGAAGGCAGCCAGTCCCCATATCAAAGGTTGAGAAACACTGGTTCTGGCAGACCTGGATTCTAATCCTAACTCTGCCACTGGCCTGCTGGGTGACTTGGGCAGGTCATTTGCCTCCCTGTGCCTCAGTTTCCCCATCTATAAAATGGGGACGATGTGGCTCTTTACAAAGCACTACTATAAAGAGATCTTCTGACAAGTGCTACATCAGAACTGTCACAATACCTAGCTGTCACCACTGGCGTTTGCTGGCAATATTGTGATCCTCAGCACTAGCGAACGCCAATGGCAAGTTTTGCTCAAATGGGTGCTTTGAATAGAAGTCGAGATACTTGCCAACGGTACTTTAAGAAAACCAGACAACACTCATGGTAGCTACTATACAACTGTTATATTTCACCCCCCCATCAGTCACCATTATATCATTCGACTGTTTGGCTTAAAAAAAAAAAAAAAGTTCTTGTTCATGAATTTAATATCCAGCCAAACAAGGGAAAGGCCAATAACACTAGCTACAGCCATTCACAAAGCTCTACAAGTGTCTAGGACACTTATTCTGCAATGTGATCATCTATTCACACTCACCCTCCCAATAGCTGTGCCAATTTCTGTGTAGTTTTGGGATAGGAATGAATGTCCAGAAACTAGAACTAACTGGCAGAGTTACTAACACAGGTCTCTAGAAAGGTATTCATCACTGTTTTAGAACCAGCCAAATAAAAGCAAGACCAGGCTTGGAGCTTAGCCAAGGTTGACAGTTAATTTGGTATGCATCTGGAGTAAAAGTAAGATCCAAATATGTACTATAAAAAAAAAAAAAAAAAGTTTGCCAGTTTACCCAAAAACCTCTTCCCACACTTCAGACTTCGTGATCAGGCGCTGTAATGATTACTAAAAGTGTCATTTTTAAATATATTTTGAATAATCAAATTAACTTGTCACCCCCCGCCCCATACTTTTGAATACAACTGATGAGGGGGCCCTATAGAAAGATTAGAGGGAAATAAATTATCTAAATTTTCTGAGCCAGTTCTTGTGATATTCAAGTTATCAATGCCCGCTCCCCTCAGTGATTTTTTCTTTTAAAGCAGGACATCTGTCTTTTCCAAGAACTGCAGATCCCCTTTTGTATTTAATTCCAAGATCTGGAACCCCTGTTCTGCCAGAGCCCAGATTTGTTAGCCATCCGGGCTGGGCTGAAATGATGAGTGGTTAAACTGCAATAATGGATGTCACTCAATAGTTGAGGGTTTTTTTAATTTCATTTTTGGCAGGGAGATGGGGGAAGATTCATAGAGCCAAAGGGACAGATCTACACTTTGAAGCTACTTCCTCTCTCTAGGGGAGGATGTTTTACCTCAGAATTCTGGCTCATCCTGAAATTTGAGAATACCCAGATCCAAGTGATATTGTTTGCTGCTCCTTTAATCTAATGGAATGAACCATTTTTTCACATGTGCCATTTTCTGAGTAGCTTAAAAAAAAAAGTGGGAAGGAGTACTGGGGAACAGTATTTTCTTTCTTTAATCCTTAGCCCCTGGGAAGAGGCCTGCCATTGGCTACCCGGGCTCAGTTATTACATGACACTCACTGATGGTCTGGTTGGTTTACTGTGATTCCCAAGAGTTTTTTTTACACTTTTGTAGTCTGCTTGTGCATCTGTTCACTCAAGGGTTGGAGAGGGTGCGTACATCTCCTCAATGTTCACTGCATTTCCGTCCTCCCTCCCCCCTCCCACAGCCCTCCTTCCATTATGGAACAGAATCACCTCCGGTTGACTGTTCTGGTACAAGAAGCAATGAGGACCCTTGCAGTGTTCAGAGTCAGAGGAGCGGGAATTCCCTCAAAAGAAAAGCTCAGTCTCAAAAGACCAGTTTCAATTGCTGGTCTTCCCTCAAATTGCCACTTGGGGTTCCCTCTTCACTCCCCCAACACAGAGTTTTGCGGAAGCGGCGGACCAAGGCCCTGGCTGCCCATTCCCTGTTCTATAGAGTATGCACATGTGGGGCCCAATCACTTGATGGTGCCCCCTTAAATAGGATTGATAATTGAAGGCTTGAATTCTAGCAGGGAGAGGTTGTAACAGTGACCACCCATCCCTGAACTAGGCAGGACAATCCCAGACTGCACATTTGAGTCCTGGTCGAGCAACACTGGGACAGCACTTACGCCACTGGGAATCCAGGGCAACTGTGAGAAAGAGAGAAACAGAGAGACAGAGAGACAGAGACACACACTGAGGTACCACCATGAGATTCCATCCCTAGCAAGCCCAGAAGCTAGAGGCTGGCAGTAGTCAGAGCCACCAAAGGAGCTCAGGCCACTGGTGGAGAGCCCCAAAGGCTGTGCTTGGGCCTCAGAACCCCCACTCAAAGCAGGTGGAGGGTCCAGGGCTCCCACAGCAGCCCAGAGTCCCCGACGCTGGGCTCCAGCTTCTGGCCCAGCCAAGAGGAAGGGCTGCCACAGGGGTTTCATTTTTGCCTTTTGAGAAGGTGATCACTCTAGGACTTTAGCATGTGCCTAACCGCTTTCCTGAACTCGTGCCAGAAAGCGATCTAGTCCACACTGTGCATCCCCAAGCAAGATGTCGTTCGAGGTCACCGTGCAATCTTCTCAGGAAGACGGCAGTGTACCAGGATATTACTGAACCAGCAATAGCCTGTGCAGATTTCTGTTCTCACCTCCTGCCTGAGCTGAAAAGAGGAAGCAAACATGCCTCGATCGAACTCCGATCATCTGAAGAAATAAAAAGAACTTCACCCTGGCTGCCGGATCCAAGCCCAGCCCTGCGTGAAACAGCTCTCTGCTAGTGGCAGGCCACGGGCAGTGGACCGCTCCCCAGGTAATGGGTAACCGGTACACAGCCGTGTGGCTTGCAATACTGCTGTACTGAAGCCAGCTTCAGCTTAAGCCTGTTGAGTAGCTTCCTAACACCCACTTCTACTGATTAAATTATGTATAGGGCAAATGATGAATAAGCAAACCCACTACCCACTTGCAAAGCAAGGGGAAGGCACGGCAACCAACAGGCACAGACAGCAAGAAGGAACCGAGGGCATAGAGCGAGCATCACCTCCTATACTGAGACACGAGAGCAGCATTCCAGAGGGCACCACATCGACCCTAGGGATATTGCAAATGCAAAAATCTAACTGTCTATGGGCATGTCTAGAATGGAACGGACACAAGCAAGCACTAAGGAAGGACTGAGCTATAAAGTATTCCGAAGTTTTGTACAAAAATAGTTTTTCATATTTTCCCCCCTTACTAGGTCAAATACCTGGTGTGAATGTTAGCTAGGATGGTTCTAGCTATGTACCGCCAAAGTTACAAGAGCGAGCTCCAACCTGGTGAGAAGGTAAGGCATGTGGGGATCTCCAATGCAGTGCTTAATGGATGTATTTCTTCTCATGAAAGTCAACATGACGACTTCATCATCTGAAACCCTCAGCAATGAAACACAGCAACACGCCTGTCCTCCACATATTGCTAATGTACATCATACCTCAGATACACTCACCCAGGAACCTACCCCGGCAACACACCCTGTTGCCAACTCAGTCCACACATGTATGCAAGGGACACCACCACAGGACCTAGCCATGTAAGCTGCAACATCGGGGCTCATACAACTGCATATCCTCTAATGTGATCTATGCCATCAAGTGCCAGCCATGCTCCTCTGCCAGGTATGTAGGCAAAACCAGACAGACAGACAGTCTATAGCAAAGGGACACATATCAGACATGGTAACACACAAACCTGTAAGGAAACATTTTAACCTGGCTGGGCACTCAATCATGTATTTAAAAGTAGCCATTCTTCTACAAAAGGATTTCAGCAGACAGTTACAGACATAGTAATTGGTATTCATGTGCAAATTGGACACTGTTTCCCTGGGCTTGAACAAAGACATCAACTGGATGTTACATCATAAAGCCAGTCTCTACTGAACTGAATACCTGATTTTTACCTCAAAAGCCAAATTTGGGACACTTTCAGACCACTTAGCCTCATTAGCACCGGACCTACAATTGAGAGGTACTCTCTTCCCCCCCCCCCCCCCCCCCCCCCCGCTGTTTCAGAGGGGTGGCCAAGTTAGTCTGGATAGGATAAACTTAAACAAATACTCTGGTAGTACTTTAAAAAGACTAACAATACATGTAGATGGTATCATGAGCTTTTGTGGACAAAACCCACTCCAAGTTACCAGAGTGTTGGATGTCCAGAACCAAGATTAAACAGGGGAGAAAGGAGACAAAAAGAGGTGGTGGGTATATAAATATCAAAGGGAAAACCGAACTGGTATGCAATAAGCATAGTTAAAGGAAGCAGAAGGACCATTAGTTAGCATTTAGAGAGGAAGAGTACTAACACTAGAATCTGCACAATGAAGACAATAATGGTTCTTTCTGTGTTTGGCAGGTTGATAACGTCCCAGCTATCCAGTATCTCGATTCAAACCACTGGAATGAGAATTAAACTTGTGAATGAACGGTAGTTCCAACCCTTCCCTGTGTATTTGGCTTGTGGAATTGTAGTGGTTTCTGTTATTCCTCTCAAAAAATCATCTGATGAAGTGGGCTTTGTTCATGATATTACATATAATTTGTTAGTCTCTACTGCGCCACAGAATGACTTGTTTTTAAAGTTACAGACTAATACAGCTACCTCTAAGACTAACTCGTAAGAGCGACTGGGTAGCTACAACATAATGCATAGTAATATGGAGTCTGAGGAAAGAGTTACTCACCCGGTGCAGTAATATCTGTTCGAGATGTGTCCCCAGCATGCGTGCTCCACTGAAGGTGTTGGGCTCGTCCTGGTGCCGCAGCTCGGAAAGTTCTCTAGCGCAGTAGCCCCACCAGACTGCGCAAGTGCAGATGTCACCTCGCGCCCTTTCGCGGAGTGTGGTCCGGCCCTGCCAGTTCCTCCTAGCCAGAATTATCTGAAAGAAAGATAGGAATTCCAAAGCAGGGAGGAGGGCGGGTCGTGGAGCACCCACAGGGACACATCTCAAAGAACAGATGTTACTGCACTGGGTGAGTAACTCTTTCTTTGCTGAATAGTGTTCCCGGGGGTGCGCCACTGAAGGGGAGTACATAGTAGCAGTCCGGTGCTAGCAATGTGCTTCGGCGTTAAGGTCTTTGCACTATGGACAGGACAGCCTGGGCCACTGCAGAATTGGTTGTCAGCATGTTTGCGAGGACGTAATGCCTAGCAAAAGTCAAGGTAGAGGACGACGTAGCCGCCCGGCGTATGTCCCTCAATAGTACACTCCTGAGGAAGGCCGTAGATGTTGAAACTCCTCTAGCAGAATGTGCTCAGTCTAGTCTATGTGGTAATGGTTTATTGCACAAGGAGTAATATTAACTGATGCAGGATACGATGAGGGTGGCAATGCGCTGTGTGGAAAGTTGCCGGCCTTTTGA
>JANRFK010003679.1:64156309-64180323 GCA_030068395.1 Apalone spinifera | reverse complement strand
GGGGGGTGCCAAAATTTCAAGTGGGTTAAAAGCATTGAGGCTGCTTTCCAATACTGGATCAAAAGGGCCAGCTCATGATATTTGCGTGATTACATTTCAAACAAAAGTTTACATAGGTGTTAATGGCTTAAGGTAAGAAAGGAAAGGATTCTTTAACAGATTTTTTTTTAAAGTGTTGTAGACATCTGCAAACTGATCCACTACAACGGTCTCTCCCTCTCCCCCAGTAAAGTGTTACTGGTCTGCCAAAAATTTGTGAATAGGTTTGCAGTATAAAAAGGGGTGGGAACTACTGTTCTGGGTGACTGGCTTGAATCTGGCCTATGCTGGTAGAGCAATTCAAATCAGAGAGCTGTTTAATTGCTTATGTGAAACAAGTTGGTTGTCTCAACCCAGCTTCAGGTAGCAGACAGGTGTACATGAGGGATGTAAAGAACTAATCGACTATCCGATAAACAAATGCTTATTGGATAGTCGACTAGTTGCTCCCCCAACCTTGCCACCTCTATCAGAGACAGCAAAGGGGGCGGGACAAGAGAGAGATACTGAAAAGTGGCAAGCACGGAGCCCAGGGTCAGCTGCTCCATGCGGCATTTCAAAGAGGCAGCGCTGTGTAGAGCCTGGGATCAGCTGGGGCTCCAGCTGACCCTGGGCTCCGAATGGCGTGCCAGCCCCAGTGGGGGGCGCTCGTGCATTTCAAAGTGGAAGTGCCCGTGTGGACTTCCCGCTGGCTCGGGGCTCCATGCAGTGTTCCACTTTGAAATGCACACGAGCCCCTGCTGGGACTCTTGTACATTTCAAAGGCAGAACACGGAAGTGCTTATCGACTAGCTGATGGAAATTCCATTGAGTACTTGACTAGCAAATTAATCGCTACTTAACATCCCTAGTTTATACCATGTGAAATACCTTGGGCCAACCTGTACTTCCACCTCCACCCACTGGAACACACTATATTGGGTGTCTGCTGCATTTAGTGAAATGCTTTGGGATCCTTCAAGAAGAAAGGCAAAGGAGAACCACAGGTCACTTTTTTAAAAGACAAAATTCAGGGTTTCAGTACATGCTCTTTGGAAAAAATAAAGGAGGACAGATCTGTGGGACCATGTTCAATCTCCCAAGAACTTTCCATTAGAAATCTAGGTTGCTCCTTCTTGACAGAGTCAACACCACAACATATATTCCCACCAAAGTGTTGAAGCCACAAACTATGCAGCAGCTTAAGTGGCAACTGCTAAAACCACCAACCCCTCAATTAAGAGGCAGCCCTTCTGTTTTGCCTTTCAGTGGTTTGCCCTGAACCTAAAGAGCTGTTTGCGCCTTTCTACTGGACCCAAGGAGCTCAACACACCCTTCAGGAAAGTTCGGAAAAGTGCTTTGAGGCAAAGGTAGAACCTGGTTCACCAGGGGAAATTCTATTATGTCAAACAAGAAGGCCTGCTCGGCCCCTAAAGGTTAGGCTGCCCTAGCTTCATTGCTCGGGGCAAGAAAAAAGTGGTTATAGTCACACTTTGTATCAAATGGGTAAAGATAGGACATAGCAGGAAATCCCAAGCAATGCATCCGCAGCCTACACAGCTGCTCATCTGGAGGTTGAGGCAAGATTTCCACATTCAGACACTGGTTTTGATTTGAAAAGTCATCTCCTTGCTGCCTTCTTCACTCTAAGAGCAAACAGGAGTAATTTCAATAACCACATGCGCAGAATTCCATGAGCTGGTTCGGATATGCATCACAGGGATACAAGTGAATGTTAGAAAGGTAGGTCAGCAGACAAAAAGGGCTGGCATATCTAGGAGACTCATTTAGTCATTCTTTAATATTAAAAGACTCCCCCCCCCCCATCCTGCAGGGGAGATTATAGCCAGTTTTGATACCCAAAGTTCAGTGGGAAGAGGCTTAAAAAGGTGCAAGATGTAGGGAACCGTAGCATCAGAGGGCGGAGTGGGGATGTGAAATAGCTGCTTACTGGGAAGAGATGCACTGGAGACTCACTCAGCCACTGCTACGGGCTGGAGGAGAGGGGCAGAAGACTTTGCATTCTGCTGCAAGGTGTGTGCAGGAATATATTACTGCAGCACATGGCCTACCAGAGCGGGTAAGAGCAGGAGGGGAGGAGGAATCGCAATGGTTTTGAAGTGGGCACTTTTCAAAAGCTTTATGGATGAAGTAGGTTGGGGAGGGGCTATAGGAAAGCTTATCTGAAATACATGCCTGCTTTATAAGTGCTTCGCCATGAAAGCTGAAACTGCATATGACTATTCAGACTTGCAAATATTTACTTATGCCACATGCGCTGCTAAAGGACTCGGATAGTGCTGTACGTTCAACAAATTGCTCCAACTATTTCTTCGGAAACCTGACATATGGATAATCCCCAATGCTTGCAACCATCAAGTGGTTTTCACTGCAACAAATCTGGGGAAAGGGAAGCCATGAAACCAGCCAGGACAGGCATGAATCAAAACCATCCCCTCACATTTTGGGAGATTTGGATCTGTGTTTGAATGTCTCATCTTGGACCCATCTGTAGTTCCTAAATGGAGTTCAGGAGCCCCACGGGCATAAGCTGTAAATATCTATAAACACTATAAAATTGTTAATCTTCTGTAGGATGCTGCAATAAAAAACGATTCAACATTTGCTTCAGCAATCACTTAATCACAAACGTAATGGCTCACCTCCCATTAAACAAGCAGGAAGGGGGGGGGGGGGGGGGGGGGGAGAGGGAAGAGGGGAGAGAAACCATAATGCCAGACTGAGAGCCTTCAATATTTGGTTTCTTTGAAAAAACCCCAAAGTTGTAAAATGGTCTTAAGCACAAAGTGCCAAACTCTCAGGCAACATCAGCCTAAGCAGTCTTCCATGTAGCCTGAGAACAAGCAGAAGCAACTCAAGTTCCTCAAACCACCCCATCAATGATTCAGATCAGAGCCAACAGAGCATTCCTAGTGTGAATGACAAATTTGGTCTCCATAACTATATTATAGGCCTCTCCACCAAGACTAGCATCTATAGGACAGGTTGAAACTCTGCTTGGGACTTTCCTCTCAGGCATAGTTAGTGACATAGGGAATTCCTGGCAGACTGTAGTCAGGACTATTGTTGAACTAGGTAAGAGTAGATCCTAGGGACTGGTTTGGCAAATTCCCTGGTTTGGGACCGGTTAGGTACAGAGGATGCCAGACCACAGCGATTCAATCTATACCAATTACGATACGGAAGGAGGGAACATCTTGCCATAGTCTTCACTTCCATACTCCAAAGATGTCAGTAAGTGTAAGTTACCAAGCTAGACAGGGCCATGATTTGGTCAAGATCACAAGGTATTCCCACTGTATACAAATGATAAACAACAACAGCAGGATCATAGGGATGGAAGGGACCTCAAGAGGTCAAGTCCAGTCCCCTGCACCAATGGTAGGTCCAAGCACCATCTAGACCATCCATAAAAAGGTGTTTAATTATGATCAGATGGAAAAAATTCTCATTGTGCATTAGGCCAATAGCAACCACATTTCAATTGAAATCTAAAATAGAGTTTATGAATAAAAATACCCATGTGGAAAAAGTGAAATTGCCCTGTAGAATTGGGATATTTGATAGAAGTTGCAAGAATCTGCATCAATTTCTTATGCCTCTTTCCAGCAGCAAGCAAGAATCAAGTCCTTACTGGAGATAGGAAACAGAAGCAAAATAGAGGACCACCAGGTCATTCTTGGTGGCAGTATATTTTCAAACAATACAAGATGAACAAGCTAGCACCTCAGTTCTACACACTGGCAAGTTTTCCCCTGAAGTGTTTACAAGCTGTGAGGAACACATGGCGGTTCATTATTGTTACATGGAGGGTTTTTTTCTGCTGAATGTAACTTCTCTTCAGCTGTAAGGTCCCACTGGTTAAAGTTTGATGTCCAACTATTAGTGGACAACAAAAACTCCAAGTGGAGAATGCACTAGCTTTGAGGCAGAGGACACAGTGGCATCCAGGTAGAGTTACAGACTCACTGACAGGGCACCTTTGCCCTGCCCCTCCTCTTGAAGCCGGCCGCGGTGCTCGGTGGCGAGCACGCCGAGACGCTGTAGCGCATGCTCGAGCGGCCCAGTGGGATGCTCAAAGTCTGTGCCAGCACGCTCAGCGGGGAAGGCTAGCAGGAACCTGGAAGCAGCGGGCAGCCAACCGCGGAGAGGGGAAGTAGCGTCCCAGGAGGGGACGGAGGAGGGGGTGAGAAGGAGGAAGGGAGAGGTAGAGGCGTGCCTGGCATCAGGAGTGGGCCTGGGCAGAAGGAAGGAGGACCCACAGGAAGGCCTGGAGATGGAACGCAGAAGGGTGTGGGGGGTAGAGGCCTAGGAGAAGGCGACAGGGGGAGAGATACCTGGCACAGCAGCAGCCCTGTGGGAGTACTAAGCCCCTTAGGGCCTGCGGGGCAGACAAAAAAAAAAGCCAAATCGGGGCAGGGACAGGCAGGCAAGCCCCAGGACCGCCGCCATCCCCCCCTGCAGCAGAAGACTCACCGGTGAGCGACAGAGCCAGGGTTCCACCAAAGCCAGTCATGACATGGGAGCCTCGAGGACAGGGATCCTATCTCGGCTTGGAGACAACGGATGTGAGGCGGTAGTAAAGCGCAGAAGCCATGGTTGAGGGGGAGCAGACGGCAGAGCCTATAGCGAGGTAGGAAGTGGCCAAGGGCAGAGAGGAGCTAGCAGTTGCTGGGAAGAACACCGGAACCGGCTCTGTTGAACACCCTGTCCTGAGGGCCCTGGGCCGGGGCGGTTCCAGGCCCTCATACCCCACCACCACCAGAGACATACCCAGAGCTAGGCCAAAGGCTGGGACCAGGAATGACAGACAATTCGACATGAGCCTCCGGCTGCTGTGCTGCAGCAGGCTAGGAAACAAAGCAGGGATCAGCCCTGTACCAGACAGATGCCAGCGGGAGACCTGCGGGCAGAAAAGCAGGCACCTGTGGAAGGTCCTTAGAACCCTGTAGGTCGCAACCCCCCAGATACCGGCAATAAGCCTCATTGCCAGGGGTAGGGCATCACAACCACCAAAAACAGGGCTAGAATAACTTGGGGTGACGTGCCCCTGTCCTGCGCAGGGAGGGTTCACCACCCCACAAGTGTCCATAGGCCGCTAGGGCCTCTGACACTTCAGGAAGTTGCTGGCTTGACGCCTGTACAGATGCCTGGGTACTTCCAAAAACAACTCTCATCCGCCCGCACACTAAATTGTGACTATACTGCTGTGGCATCTCAAGAGCCTTCCAAATCTCTGCTTTTATATTTGTGATAATGTAGGATCTCTCAACTCATGCTTGGCACTTAAGGAAACAGATTTCATTTCTGCAGGTCTCCAGAAATGACGGTTTCCAAGGCCTCCAAGCCAATAGGGAGAGATTAGCCGAGGAGGAGAGGTCCCTGTTCAACAGTCTTGAAATCATCAACTGGAGGGTTTCCTGAAACATAAGGAGCCTCTTGACCAATCCACAAACTCGGCCAGTTCTAGTCACGTGTGCACACTGCTCCTAACAGACCTTACTAAGAAACATCAGCATGTCTATTTTCAATAGGCACCATGTTGTGTTAAAGAACATCCAGACCCTAACGAGAGACCCGAGGTGACAAGAAGCATGATTTTCTACACATCTTGGGAAACCTGAAGGCCCCAATTTTGATTGGATTGTATTCGGCTTTGTAATGCTGCAGCTCATGGAAGAGCAATTAAAAGGAGAGGACATGGAGCCATGTCTGGCTCCCCATTACAGAAACAAAAATCTAATTGGATTCATTGACTTCAGTGGCGTTCTAGTTTACACTCAGGCCTATGGTACCTGCCTCCACCTTACTTCAGATACAGCACGTTAATGTAAGAAACAAAGGAAGGAGGAGAGAAAGGAGGAATGAGAACCACAGTTACATTCTTGGTTTTTCCACCCCCAAAACTAGATGCAAATAGGCACTGAGGAGCAGACTGGAATGTGATTTTAAACCAAAAATCCCTCCTTAGAAAGAGTAGGTTTCAACCACCCAGGGTGACTGCAACACATCAGGTGTCATAAGAAAGCCCATTTTAATGTCTGTTGGCTTTTAAATGCACTAAGTGCAAAGCACAAGATCTTGAGAGTGTTTTCAGAGCGTGTTCATTCATCAGCACCTCTTGTTCCCATGGGGTGGAGACAGCGTCTCTCAGGGCTTTGCAGTTAGGCACTGACTGACAGCATCACTTCAGGTCTCAGAAGGAAAGAAAGGTGGTCAGGTGTCCATTGAATCCGCTTGTTTGTTTTCTCTCTGTACTGGCACAAACTTGTTCCCTAACTGGCCCTGAGCTAGTCACATGTGCACAGAAGACCAAAGAAAAGTAGGTAGCACAGGAGGTGAAGTGAATGGATATTGCCATTTAGATCATTACAAAACCGCCAGGGCCTCTCCAGACCCTCCTCCTGTAACAGTGACTGTTACTCAGAGGGGGGGTATTTGAGTTAGGCACAAGTCTGCCAAGAGTATACTAGCTATTCAACACTGCTATTTAATCCCACTTTTCCTGTAGCCCGTTTTACAAGATACAGAGAAGTAATTCTGACCTCTATACTTGTCTCCTATCAAGTCCTATGTACTAGGGTTGCAAAATTTGCTGTCTTAAGTGGAGACAGTTTAACCAATGTAACTCAATGTTTAGTTGTAGCAATTAACATTCAGCCTCTCTCCTGCCAATTCACTGGTCAGGCAAAACACTAACAACGTTCCAGTGAACAAAATGGCTCCAGAACTAGACCTTAAAAGTGCAAGCATAATCCATACACTCAAAACTAGAGTCAAAGCTTTGGAATAGCTAGAGATTTACAATCACACATAGTTGGAGGAGATGACCGAGGCAAACTTCCAGGCCTGTCCAATTTACGATCTTGGTTACCTTTAGAACACAAAAATAAAGCAGAGCCACATTTCACTAGAGACTCCAGATCCTGTAAACTGAGAAGTCTTCAGTGAGGCCCTTAGCTGACCTGAGAGGCAAGCAAGCAGTCATCAGGCTCACAAGAGAGATCATGGCAGACACTGAAGAAACAAGTGACTTCAGCAAAGATTTAAAAAAAGTTATTTAATGCATACAACTTCTCTTCACATGCAAAATTTGACACATTTAACCAAGGTTTGAACAGAGACTTGAACTGGATGGGCCATTAGATTCAATACCCAAATGACATCAGAAGCTAAATATCCAACACTTACAGCCCACTATTAGCCTCAGTTAGCACGGACACTAATTGACAAGTTCCCCCTGTTCCCCCTTTCTGTTTACAGTCGGCCCCTGTGTTGCAAACGGTCGAGTTACAACTGTTTGCATTTACGACCGAAGCAGTCGTAACTGTGGTCCCCAAATTACGAATGTGATCCGTGCTTACAAACAACACGGTCGCCATGTAACTCAATGGGATCCGAGTTACGAACACTTCGCGTTACAGCCAAGTGTTTGGTTCGTAACTCGGGGAGAGGCTGTATTTGTATCTCTGGACCCCTTGTTCTATTCACCTGAAGTGGGCTGTGCCCACGAAAGCTCATGACACCATCTACCACTTATTAGTCTCTAAGGCGCTGCAGGAAAATCTGTTAAGTTTTTTTTCCAGTTAGAGTAACATGGCTCCCCCTGAGACTTATATGCCATCAGTATTAGCTAAACTTGGAAAGCTTATAGCGGACCTGTGTTCCAAACCAAAACATTACTGCAAGATTAGTGAAACTGATTTAAGATGACAGAGCTTTAAACAACAGCTTGTGTTGACAGGCATAGAGGAGGTTGCATGGCTGTAAGAGCACCATGGAAAAACACACACACACACACACACACACACACACAGTTACAGCTGACTCAGCCAAAATTCCTGCCAAAAAGTACTCACTGGAGCTGTAGTCAGGTCATGCTTTTGCAGGGCACAGTAGAGTTCCCACTAGCTGCTCTGGACCACGGCTGTGTCTTCAGCTTGCCACGTGCTCTATGGGCAAACTGAGTGCCACCCCTAACCTTGCATATTCCTTCTGCTCGGCAACATCAGATGCATCTGGTGCAGGAACACATGGGAGAGGCTCTGTGGTCTGCACAAGCCTGGCCTCTTTGCTAACACTTGCAAAGTAAGGTGCCAATTGTGGTGCTGATTTTTGTGATGCAGACAGCAACATACTAGGAACCAGCCTGCAAGCAGTAATTTATTCTCCCACAACAGCCACTCCACATAGTTCTAAGCCAGTGTCTGCTAAATCGCCTATGAACCATCGCTAGAGTCATCCAGTCTCTTAATCCCTACCCTCTCCCTACAGACAGGGCTTTCACTGTGGTTATGTCTATACTGCGTTTTTTCCAGAAAAAGACATGCAAACTGCGATTTGCATACCTTTTCCCGCCCTTTTTTTTAAAAAGAGGTTTTTCTGACATTTGGCCTGTCTACATGGGGCCAAATGTGGGAAAAACCTCCTTTCAGAAGCTCCCTTATTCCTGATAAAATGAGGAATACAGGGCTTCCAAAAGAATATACCTGCTTTTTCAGAAACTGTTCTGAAAAAGCAGACGTGTTCCCTGGATGCGGCAGAGTTTTTCCAGGATACCAAAACTCTGTAGTGTAGGCATAGACTGTCAAAGGAAGATTTCTAACTGGGATGTGTTGTAAGGAAGAGCCTTTAGAAAAAACAAACACAAAAACCAACAAACCAACCATCTTCTCCTTCATGTGGCTAGGGCACAAACCTGGAAGCTTTTGCAGAGGAGAAAGAAAACAAACAAATCCTTGCCTGTTTCCAACTGAGCAGAATGTCTCATGTTAAGCCCTAGCTTCCCTTTTTTTTTTAAACAACAAAGTCAAGCTAAAAAAACCACAGAATTACTCCCAAAATACACCAAGATGTCTGGAATAGGTTGGTGTGTAATTTAACTTGTAGTGAAGGGAAATGGTTGTCTGATGCTTTTGCTCCTCCCCAGGATAAACATTCTCACGAGCACTTGGTGGTCTCATTTGTCTGCTAAATGGGGGAGTGGGTAGGGATGGGGGTAGAGGAATGGTTCTGTGTCGTCTGTGGGAGCAGTATTGTATGCCTAGGTCACAAAATTTCTTGCCAAAAATAATCTCTAAACAATCCCCCTCCCCATTTCCTTGTAGTCATGGTTCTACATGTTCTGTTTGCCATTAGCTTCTCCCTCCCTCAGTACATTCCCATTCGTGTTAGTCAACTTGAGCTATGCATTCCCCCCCCTTCTGCTCTCTGCAAAACTGAAGACACAGGCCCAGAGGGATGATCAGCCCCACTACTTTTCAGACATGCACTTAGGTTCACCTTAGCTCCTGGGAGTCAGGCTGCATGATAGTTGTCCTCACCAGCTGAAATGCAGACTTCAGGAAAAAATGGATTAGTCACTACTTTAATCCTAGGGTTTTAGTTTCATTCTGCTTACCCTCCAGATGCAATTCCAGTCACCTTGAATCGGTGTAAGCAGTTAGGAGACACCAGCTCCATCCATCTGTGTGTAACCCACACACCTAGTGTGGTTACTGAGCAATCCAAGTGGTACCTAGACCACAGCAACAGTTAAGACCAAGAGACCTCTACAGCATGGGCTAGGAGCCAGCGGGCTTTTAGCTCAGAGCGTAGAGGCTCCTGTACTCCACTTCAGAGGTCCCAGGTTTAAATACACATGGTGGTGGTTACATGTGCACCCCAGCTGAGGGAAGGGCTGTCCAAGAACCAACCAGGAGCTGCACAAAGCAGTGGTGGCAATTCACTAGCACCATTGCTGTCCCCACACCTTAACCCAAAAGCATAGCATGGTATTGGATTAAATAAAAAAAAATAGAGGGGCAGTGCGCCACCTTTTTGGTGGGGCTGTGAGGCAAATGTCTACCAGCAGGCCTTGTTTTTAAAAGAATCCTATTCCATCTTTATGGAAAGTGTTGTGTTTTTTCCCCTCCTATCATTCTGTGCAGTTTCTAATTCATACACCATGTCCATCTGCTTTCCTAATTTTGCCCTGCAGTTTCACTGCAATCTGGTATTTAGACGTCGTCTTCCAGTCACTAAACTTGTGCATAATGTTGCTATACTATTTAAAAGCCAAAAGGTGGCTACATTTTACTGGTGGGTGAAATCACCCACGCATCTATATTGTTTGCAATTCTATTGACTGCGGCAAGCTGAACCAAGTAACAAAATCATTAAGAGGATAACAATGTAGATCACTGTCTTACCAGGAGGCAGCTTTTCCTGTATGGATTCACTCACTATTATCACATAAATGAAACCTAGGAAAAACATGCCACTTATCGGGAAACTAAGAATACAACACAGTTATAGTCCATTTGAAGTTGGTGCCTCCCAAGTGAAGTTTTCTGATGTGTCAGATACAAAAAAAAAAAAAAAAAAAAAAAAAGAGGCTGGCCAGGCAATGAAAACAGTACAGAGAAACTAGCCACTACAATGGAGAACCAAGGCAGCCATTTTCACAAACATGAGCCAGATACAAGTTACTTAATACAACCATGAACCAAAACGTTGCTACCAAAAGAAAAAGCAAGGTCTTTACAATCAAGAACATGGGAAAGTTCAAGATTTTAACTTCAGACAAACCCCACCCCCCCAAACCTTCCTTAAATCTCTTTTAAGTCACACCCCAAATCAGATTACCCTATTCATTTAAGAAAGGTGATTTCTTTTACAGGTTTGAGTAATTGGGTGGTAGGGAAAAAAGATGAAAGCGCAAAAAAAAAAAAAAGTTTCTGGTTGTAACTGAAACTTGTCTGTTAACGATTATTCCTTCTAACATACTGCCAAGATAATATTAGAAACTGCTTATTTGCTGTACAGCTTGAGGAAAAAACAGTCACCCCATCCTTTATTAATCTTGTCCTCAACTGACACAAACATGCATTGTCAGTCCTTTGTTTAGATGATTTTTAGGCTGGCTTTCAAACCATCAAAAAAGCAAACCAAAATCCACGTGTGTAGTCATATCAATCACTTTTCTGATTCTGAAACTAAGAAATGCAGAAAATGTTAAATTGGCTATAAAAATTTTTTTAAAAGCTTAGATGTAAACGCAAGCATAGGGAAACAAAGGCTTTTCAGCTGCCGTAACCCCGGAAATCTAACCCTGCAATGAAATTACAGAACTGACTCGAAGTCCTTAATATCCTCAGATCTTCTTGAAGGAAGTCAGTTTCTTGCAACATTGCTGAGCTGGTGACCTATTTGGCAGAGATAGGAAACCCAATCAAAGTGTTCTAATATGAAAAGCAGATTTGCCTTGGAAGCATTTTTTTTTTGGGCGGTTTCATGGTCCCAAAATTGGCAATGTCTGTATAAATAGATTCAGAAGGGCAGCCATGTTAGTCTAAGGGTTTTTTTCAGTTTCAAACAATGAGTAGTCGTGTAGCACCTTAAGAGACTAACACAAAATATGATATCATGAGCTTTCATGGGCACAGGCCACTTCTTCAGGTGAAGAAAGCTCATGATACCATCTACATTTTTTGCTAGTCTCTGGTGCTACAGAACTATTTGTTGTATAAATAGAGGAGATAGTGAGTAAAGGCCCAACAGGGATGTTATGTGCAATTTTTTCACCTTTTAAGTTACCATCCTGGACCCTGGCCAATAAAGCTTAGTGAAAGCCAGGTGCCTTGCCTACCTATCTCCTTGGCCACGAGGGCAACAGTCTAGGACCCTGTCGGAAGGCTAGGAAGCAAGGCAAGAACTCAAACTCAAGAAGTTGAATACCCAGTTAAGAAGGCGTCATCTCGCGTCAGGAATCTCAGGCAACAGATTAAACTGTCTGTGCACTGGACTGCACGTGGGAGGGGTTACTTGCTACTCAAAGAGGAAAAAAAGCGTGGGTATGTACTAACAAGGATGACCTGTCTTTACTCAATGCAATTGTTATTGAGAGGTTTTACGAAGTGAGGTAACAGCAGCTCACCTCACCTAAACAAAACACTCACATCCAGTCTACTGGTCTAGATCCCTAGTAGGGTAAAGCAACCTGTGCATATGTATGGTTTATAATTCTGTATAGAACTTCGAGGCTAGGGAAAACTCTCCCTATGAAGGCTTTAGATATAATCAGATGTCAACGTGTCATCATGGTGACTACAAAATGACAGTTGTAAGGTTTTTTACTCTTCATGAAAGGGGTGGGGGTGGGGGGGAAATCCTTGTACAGGCCAAAGAGTTCAGATAGTAAGTCACTGTAGGTCATACTGTACAAGCCCTGAAGGACCAGAAAATTCTACAGGATGTGCCCACTGCTGACTCATTTGTCCGACAGCTACCCCTCAAAGTGGTGGGGAAAGTGTAACGGAAACAATCTCCGCTTGTGGCCCTAGAAAATCCAAACAGGAACTCTTCAAACACTTCAGCTGCCAGAACCTGCATGTAGGGAAGTGGAAGTGGATGTACCCTTCACACTGCACCACGATGACGTCCACCAACAGCTGCAGAAGCTGGTGGGGGGACTCGGAGGGAGTCCCATCCTTGTTTGGCAGCTACAAAGGCAATGCTTTGAAATCCATGAAGTCTTATGGGGAACAAGCAGCTCCAACTCCCTCCTGCCCCTCACTCAACTGCCGAAGATGCAGGGTGCTCAGACAGTGCAGGCGGGCTTCCAAGGGGAGTATTTGTATCACGCTGAGCTCCAATCCCCACTCCTGCAAAATTACAGAGCCTCAGGCACTAGTTCCATGATCCTTTGCTTCACTCCAGAGTGTGCAGCAGAGGAGGGAGGGTCCTCATCATAGGACTGGGATTCAGATATTAAATGAGCATGGGGAGAGGGAGGGAAGGAGTTGGGGGAGGGGAGAACCAACAAAAATAAAATTGGTGTTCAATTCACTTGATGGCTTGCCACTAATAATAGGCCTCTTCACCTAGTTTAGCAGGGTGTGCCCCACAGAAAAAGGGCTGAAGTCAGCTGAAACGGAGACACATACATTCAAAAAAATTCAAAATGTTTGACTTTAGCCTCTTCCATAACAAGATACAATGTGTGTTATGAGCAGGCTCTTCTGAATGAGCCAAGACAGCAACCCGTAAGACCATCAAGACAACTCTGGCAAAGTTACTTAAAAATCATTTCCAGGATGAGCTTATGGTAAGAATGGTTTTTAAAATGAAGCAATGGAACTGAATGTGTTCACAGTGGGGAACAGTAGTAGCGGTAAGGAGGTTTTCCTTGAGAAACCAATGATTTACACATTCCCAAACCTGCCACTTCCTTCCATCTCTCTATTTTTGCCTCATTACCTTTGTCAGATAAGCAAATAGGAATTAAGTTATGGTAGGGAAACTAACGACTATTCCCTACCCAGGATTCTTTGGGTAAGCTCTGCCAAGAAAAACAAATCTACATGAATAATCAAGGCTAGTTATGCAGTGATGCACCGAGGCTGATGGGTTACGCCTCTTCCTCCATGAACTCCTCAAACACCAAGCAGGACCCATGGCACTTTAACCATCATCCTGACTAACTGCTTAACTAGGACCATTTCTGCTTGTGCAGAAGATGAAACAGGCAGTCCAGGTGTGTTAGGGATATAAGCAAGTACTCGACAAGCCTAGGTTTACAGGGTAGTCAAGTCGACTACTTGCATTTCCCATCCCCTTGCTGCCTCTATATCAGAGGCAGCAGCCCCTGTATTGGGGAGAGGGGGGGGGAGGAGAATCCAGATCCCCATTGGGACCCCCCCCCCGTGGACAGGGGCTGCTGGATCTTGTGTGAGCCAGGACTGAGCAAGCTTGGCTCACTCCCAGCTTGTGCTAGGTCTGGGAGCTACTCCCACAGCAATCCTGCATTTTAAAATGTAGGAGGAGCTGAGCTACCTGAGTGCCCAGCTCCTACTACCTTTAAACTGCAGAGCCACAGGGGTGGTAGCCAGGTAGCCTGGACATACCCTAAGAGTTTATGTTGTGCCATCTGACATATCACATTCATCCAAGTATTTTAATGGATAAAGAATTTAAAGGGCAAGATGAACAACCTCTTCTCTGGCTGGGATAAAAGAAAAAAAAAAAAAGCAGCTTTGTTGTTTCATCTCTCACTACTGTAAGATTCCTGTTTTGTTCTCTTTTGTCCCTTTAGATCTTTGACTAAAAGCCATGTTCAAAAAAACAACATCCCTCATTTCTTGGGGGTGTCACACTGAAATGAAAAATATCACAAGACTGTTACACAACAATGGAACACCATGACATTCAAAATGAATGAGTGTCTTGCATCACACTGCTTTACTTTTATAACATGGTAGTACTTTGAAGGTCAAATGGAGATCAAGGACTCATTTTGCAAGGCACCACAGAAACACCAAAATAAAAAAAAATATCACAAGACTATTGCACAACGCTGGACCACCATGAGACATGCCATTCCGAATATTCATTGTGCACCTCACTTGTTGATTGTTTATTATATGGTCTTATCAAAACAAGGCTCAGCTGCGATGAGGGCCTCATGGTAGGCACCACAAACAGATTAAGTTGTGGGTCCAAAGATTTACAGCCTATGCAGACAAGACAAAGGAAACATGTACCTAAAATGGGAACCACCATAAGCAAAGCACAATTAAGTATCTTGACAGAGGATATCTGTGGCAGAAGTGGGAACTGAATCCAGGTTTTAGAGCCTTAAGGTTAGTCTGGCCAACTCCCCAAATACGCACTGAAGGCTGGCAGAGGAAGGGTTAATCTTTTGTTGCCTATTTTGGAACCTCTCACCCCATAGCTTCTGGCCTACGGCATAGCTCTGAGTCATTAGACAGTGGCCCCCCGCTCTGGAGCTCCCAAGTAACATGCAGAGGAGAGTGAGAGGGATTAGCTCCTCCTTGCGACAGGCCTTCAGCGCTGAACGAGGAGGAGATGGTTATGTGCTTCAGTGCTTTTTCCAAGTAGGCTACTGTAGTAGCATACGGCCAGTTTCAAGTTCCTCTCCAGTCACATGCAGAAAATTACATGGGCCCGTGGTGCTTGTGCGCCACTAATATTCAGGAACATGGGCCGAGCTCCACCAGTGTCTGGACTTATGTTTTCAGAGCAGTCCCGTCCATAGGGCTGACCCTGCAGTCCCAGGGCAACTGTCTTGGAGACGTGGGGTCCAGGCTGGCCTGAGGGGTTAGCAGTAGCTTGGCACCAACAGCTATGAGCCACCCTGGGTCCAGCCTGCCATACCCCCACCTCTTCCTGTCCCTCCTTCACCTTGCCCTGCCTCTTCCTACCTTTGCTCTGCCTTCTCCCTGCCCCCATTCCACTTTTCCCACCAAGCTTTCGCTTCACCGTTCTCCAGCTTCCACGCCCCCACCCGACGCAGGTAGCCAGCAAGGTAGGCTGGGGCTAGGTTGCTTGCTGCAGCTAATGCCAAGTTCCCACATCTCTCCTGTACCCCACATCTGGGCAGTTGTCCCAGTCCATCTTATGGATTCTGCTTGGATCCATTCTGGGCACTGCCAAAAATTATGCAAACCTGGGACCCCATCACCAGTGTGGCCAACAGAACAGGAAGTAGTGCTGCCATCATGAGACAGAGCCTAAACACCACCCAAGCGTCATTTGGCTAGACACAGACTACACAACTGTAAGTAATGAGAATGCTCAGAGAATCCAGTTCCTCTAGTTGCTTGTTGCCTGAACATTTACAAAAAATCCCACCACCCCCGGAAGATCCACGGTCACCACTTACGGCTGAAACTCATCTCAGATTTGCCAGCATTGTTCCCATTTTGAGGGCAAATGCAATCAGTCTGGCTTGATCATCATCATTAAAAAAAAAAAAGTCCTACAATAACTTAGAGCCTAGTATGCAATATCATGCCATAAAAAGGTTGGTCTTGCAGGACATTAAAAGGTGTTGATCTTTGTTAAACTACCCGATTTAGAAAAGCAGAAGCAGCCATCTTTCATTTATTTCATGACCTAGAGCCTCCCAACTTCACACCTTTATTCTGACAAGGAGTAAACACTCCATGGCCACTACGAGAACAACGCAACTGGTCCAGACACAGTGTATACTTAGAGTGATGGGACATCAGAGGAATTAGATTAAATCTTACCCATTTACTCTGACACTTCAAGTATGGGACCATTAGTGGTGCTCAAGGGGCCTGAAAGTATTTTCCACACATTTAAGCACTTTTTGTTCCCATATTTAAGGGGACAAATGTTTCAGTAACACCTCAAGGATCAAAATGACATTAGGGTCTGATTGTGCTCCACGGTGTTAAGACAGACAGTAAGATCTCCAGAGAAGTGATTATTCCCCTTTATTCGACACTGGTGAGGCCACGTCTGGAGTATTACATCCAGTTCTGGGCCCCCCCACTATAGAAAGGATGTGGATGCTTCGGAGAGGGTCCAGCAGAGGGAAATCAAAATGATGAGGGGGCTGGAGCACATGACCTATGAGGAGAGGCTGAGGGATTTGGGCTTATTTAGTCTACAGAAGAGAAGAGTGAGGAGGGATTGGATAGCAGCCATCAGCCACCTGAAGGGGGGTTCCAAAGATGGAGAGAGGCTGTTCTCAGTGACGTATGGCAGAATGAGGAGCAATGGTCTCAAGCTGCTGTGGGGGAGGTTGAGGTTGGAAATTAGGAAAAATTATTTCCCTAGGAGGGTAGGGAAGCACTAGAATAGGTTCCCTAGGGAGGTGGTGGACTCTCCATCCCTAGAAGTTTTTAAGTCTCAGCTTGACAAAGCCCTGGCTGGGATGATTTAGTTGGGATTGGTCCGGTTTTGGGCAGGGGCTGGATTCGATGACCCCGAGCTCTCATCCAGCCCTAGGATTCTATGATCTCCAGGGGTTAGGACTAACTAACTATCCCAGGAAGGCAAAGGAGGAAGCAGATGCATGTCCCAAGAGGATCTGATTTGCCTAAAGTCAGACAGCAGGTCAGCGGGAAAGTTGGGAATAGAAACCAAGCCTCAAAAGTGAATCTAGGACCCCATCCACTGGACCATGCCATCCCAAGAAATACTGGATTGGAGAGCAATCAGAGAACCAGAACGCCAGATTTCCAGAAGAATGTAATTGCACTTGAAACTGTTTATGGTCACATGCACTCAATTCTGCATGCAAATGTATTGCACATCCATCAGCTAGATGTGCAATTGTCATTTCATAAGAAGCTAAAGTAACCGCATTTGCATGCGCACCAGAGTTTTCCCCAAGTGCTGTCCCAAATTTAGTTCAACAGAAAAAGGCTCTTCAATGAGAGAAGTAAACATTTGGGCTCTTGGCTTACTGTTCCCCAGTGCTGTATATTACACTAGCACACATCTGTCTTCAAGCTTGCAGTGTCTACACAGCACTAAGGTACACAGTACAAGTTTACTTAGTAATACAGTTTCACTGGTCTCTAGTCCTCACCCATTTCCTTCCCCTTACCTTTGAAGATGTAAGGTCGGGGTGAAAACAGGAGAGAGAATTTTAGGGATGCAAAGCTAAATATAGCAAGTTAGGAGGCAGGACGTGGAAGAAGGGTGTAGGCATGTACTGCCCACTGGAAGAGGGAAGCTGTTGCAAGAGCAGAGGATAATGTGAAAGGGAGGAGGTAGACAGTCGCTCTTGTCTGGGGAAGCAAAATTTTGGTGGAAGCATGCTCTGTTTAGTCTTCATGAACCCCCTCCTTTACCCTGGTGTAATTTTTCTAATTAAGCCTGCATCCACGAAGCACATCTGAACCCGCACAATGAAAGTAGAACGTGTTGCCAGGTGTGCAGAAATCCATTAACATCATGGGGGACAGCCATTAAGCCTTGGAATTCTTAGATTAGAAAGCCATTTGGAAAAGCATTTAAGTTAAAACCAGACACTCCAAACTCTAACTCCATATTGCCATAAGAATCCCAGCAAGCTACAAAAAAGGAGAGATTTCCCTTACCAAAAGCTCCCTTGGGTCCTGATGAAATTACGCTAGCCATAATAGACTTATTTTACATATTGTATGTAATACAATATTGGAAATAGGTCTGCAGTTATGTAATTGCAAAGGAAACAGCTATGGGCTTGTTCAGACCAGCTGAAAATGCCATCCCACATTTCTACCACCACAAAAGAAATCCCAATGGGTTATGTATAAAGAGCTCTCAAACCCACCCCTCTGATCAAGACAGAAAAGGAGGAAGAGCAGTATGAAAGGCGGTTGACAGTACAGTTCTACTTAACAGTCTGTCAGGGTTTCCATTACAACTAGGATTGCCACAATTTATAACTTGACCATTTCAAGCCACATCCAAACAAAACTTGGCAAGAAGGAAGTTAGCGCAAGTCCAATTTTCCCCCCTCCTTCCTTTAAGCAAAACAGTTTTACATAGACTGATTCAGTCATTTGTGCTGCAAAGATTGGCAAAACAGCAGAAAGTTTGCTGCACGTTTTAGGAGTGGTTCATTTTAAAAAGCCACATAGGAAAAATACAAGACAACCCATCACAGAGCTGAATTTTGAACAATATTCTGCAGGAAGATTTTATTAACATGCATACTCAAAATATTTAGCAGATGTGATAATGACATGGAAAAGACAGTGCTCTGGAAAGATGTAGTTACAGTTCAGATGGATTCTGAATGGGAAGTGCTGCAGGTTTTTTTAATGCATGTACTGATGGTGGTTGAATGGTAAAAAGGAAACAATTGCACTAGGGATGTGAAGAGTCAAGGGTAAGGCTTACCGGTTAAGGGGTGATGCTTAATCCGTGGGGGCTGCAGCAGCCTTCCTCCTCCCCTGTTTAATCAGTTAACTAAACAAACAGGAGTTTTCTAGGGATGTTTGATAATGTTTATTTTAGTAATCATGTAGCAGCAGGCTTGATCTAACGTGGCTGGAAGGGTCCCTAAAAAGTATCCTTCTGTCTCAGACCTTGCACACTGATATTAACGGAGGGGTTTTTATGTGTATGAACTTGCACTGAGCACAGCAATTAAGACATTATTTTACTAGGCACTATATTTTGCTCTGGTTGATAAGAAGAAGATTAAATATTAGGCATGGGCCCTAGTCAAAATTATGGGTGTGGATGTGCCCAAACTTTAGGCAAGTTAAACTGCAAGGTTTGGATTCAAATGCCATCATGTGTCTATGGGAAACGCTTTTTTTTTTTTTAAATGTGGTCTTTGAGTAAGTACAATGCCTGGTTACTCGGAATGATGGTAGCTTTCCAATGGTCCTTAATTCTGCCCTGCAGTACCCAGATAGTTTAACATACCAAATGATCAGTGCTTGTTGGTGTATGTTGAGTGCTTTCCAGGTCCATTAGGTCCAATGGCAATGGCAAGCATTCCACAAAATGTACAGAAACCCAAAAACATAGGCCCAGATCTCTCTTCAAAGTGGTAGTATTCTCAGGTCACTAGAGGAGGCTTACCAACGGGAGGGTGGTTACCTAGTCTACTGCACAGACACATTGAAAAGCTCCATGCCAAATCCCAGTCATCAGGAGACTGCAACGAGTACTCGTTAAGGCTGCCACGTACTATTTCACTTCCCCTGATAGTTGCAGAGTACTGATAACCTCATCAGAGGGGTGCTCATAATACATAATGTGGAAGCCTGGATTCAGGCTCTAGAAGATACCTTTGATAGAACGGTTGGCAAAAGACAATTAAAAACGGAAGCTTGGCCAAGGATAAAAGTGACTAGTACAGTATATAAAAAGCTTTAGTTCAGAGTTTTGGCATGCAAGAGAGACTCATTCAGCTGAGAGGTGTTTTAGGCTTTCTACTAAGGGAACAAATGGCTCATTTTACAAAAATGCTCTTTTGGAGGGGAAAAAGCCATGCAATACTGGACAATACAGAAATATGAACATATAATCGTACTGGGACAATTTTCATGACCAGGATTTCTTCTTTAAATTACAACTACCTATGCATCTCATACCCAGCTTTCTTAAAGCACCAATAAAACTGAGCCAGATGTGTACTGTATGGGATTGTACACACTGTTTTAACAGGTTTCCATCAAAGGTTGTAGGAAAGCACTGGTAAGGAAGCTGAAAGCACTTGACAAGACAGACAGTATGATGGTTAGGGTCTGAACCACACAGTTAACAACTGGATAGTTGTTTGTACAGGTTAGTTCTGAATGACCCACATCACCTGAAGTAATATTGCGACAGCTTTACTAGGTTTTCACTGCCTGGATGAGAGGGAGAGAAGTAACTCTATACGATACAATCAGGGTCAGAGAGAGAATCACATTAAATTCACATTTTCCACAGACATTTAACCAAGGGCACTTTTTTTTTTTTTAAAGTTGCAGTTCATAAAGTCCAATACATTTTCTTTGGGGTTGTCTGATTCCATTGTCCTGAAGAGAAAAACAAACATTACTGCCCTGTCCATCACTAGTTGGTATAAAAAACTCAGGTCAAATAATAAAAAAACACAACAATTGTCAGCAACAACTCACCAGAATTTGTATGGAGTTTGAAGGTAGTCTAATTTTTCTCTTTTGGCCGCTTTGTGCGCGCCACTTCTAAGCTTTGTTTTTTCAGCTTCAGTATAAAAAAAGCCCACACAAATCCCTGGAAAACGCCATTCCTGTGGTATTTCCAACCTGGCCCGTGTCAGGAATTTCTAAAAAGTCTGAGAGGAATTTTGTTCTTGGGAAAACTACAACCCAATTTCTCAGGCCTGGATGTCCAACTCGACCTCTGGCTATGCTCTCCCTCCACCCACTCACATCAATAGTCAACTACCTCTGTTCTACGGGAGACTGAACACAGGTTGGACCTCCCTGGTCTGGCACCCTCGGGACCCTACTGGTCCCGGATGAGGGATTTTTCCAGAGCAGGGGAGGTCATTTCTGGGTGTTGCCTCCTCCCCCACTTCCTGGCTCTCCCTGAAGCCCAGCTAAGCTATATACTGGCTCCCTGCTCTCCTTGCCCCCAGCAGAGCCATGGGTCCCCCCCTCAAAGCCTAACTGAGCCATGCGCTAGCTCCCAGGCCCCCCACCTCCTCTGCAGCACCCAGAACTCTGTGGTCCTGGAACTCCATGGTCATGCTGGACCATGGATATTGCCAGACTAGAGAATCCCAGATTTTAAGAGTTGCAACCTGTATAAGCAAACTACTCCAGTGTTCCTCAGTCTGTTTAGGTCTCTGACCCCTTTCTTCAAAAGTCTTCACATTCCCCTTCCATGTACTGTACAAATAAGAGTAAAAAAAAAAATGTAGTAACACAGCCTCTAAAAACGTACGTCTGGGGTTTGAGACGCTGACTTGGAACACTTGACCATGTAAGTCTGCAGGGAGCGTGGTGCAGTGGGGAGGGGGGGGGGGACGCGCGCGGGGAGGAATGTTTCCTTGCTTTCGATTGTAATAAAAATCGCCCCACAAACATTCAGTTGCAATCCCCTCCCTGTCCAACTGGCTTTCATGACTCTCATTGAGCAACGGCCCTCCAGAGTATTCTATTGGATTTTATAGATGATTGAAAGAGGGATTTTAACCCTAATCCCTGCAATTTTACTTCAATGAGTAAGTGGAGTACAATATGGCTCTAAAAACGTACCAATTCAGTTGCTTTTGTGACCATATCATCTCACTTAACACTGACATTCAACCTTAGCAACAACCATAACGTTTAATACCATATGAAACTGTGCTTCCTCAGCTCAGCAGGGAAGGCTGAAGAGGAAAAACAAGGGAATTCCTTGCTGGAAATCAGACACCCTTGAATTACTGAACAATCCAGAGTCCCTTGGTGGCTATTTTTTGAATCAAAACTAGAAGTAAAAGATAAAGGAGAGAGTTGCCACAATAAGGCAAACTGACTTGGGAGTTACTCATGGGCATCCCAATCACCATGGACTGGGAGCTAGTGTATTGTTATCATTCACAGAACCCTTATCTGCTATTTTATGGCATCTTTTCCCTTCTTCACCCATAATCACTTCTTACTTAGACTGCGGTTTTTCACAAAAATCAGTAAGGAGGCCAGCACGCAGAGTTGTATACCCCTCCCTCCCTCCCAAAGATCACAACGGCTTCACTAGCGCACGGCTGTATTTCCCAAACACACTCCAGTCACCTGGCAGACTAACACGTTCCTTGAGTGCATCGCTTGCACAGACTCAGATTAGTAAAACCGTGAAACTGCTGCCCAGTGAAAACATCAGCATTCAGGGTGTGCAGAACTCGCTCCAAACCAATCGGGAGTCAGCTTGGAAAGAGGGGAGTGTTGGACACAGGTCAGGACATTTCTCTGGTAAAGCCTGATCCTCCGAAAAGCTGAGCAACCCCAACTCCCACTAAAGTCAACAGGAATGGCTGGTGTTTTCCAGCCTCAAGATTAGGACTTTGGTCTGCAAACGTACCAAGTAGCCTGCAATGGCTCCTCTGGGTAACACATGAGAAAAATAGGCCTTTGAACCCTAAATTTGGGGCAACTGTTTTGTTTGGATGCACAAGGCGGAGCCGTGCAAAGGGGCGGCATGTGCAGAAATAAAAATGGCCATGAGACCAGCCAATATTAACCCTTTGTGCTACAAATGTACACGCAACGCTTCCGAAGCGTCTCATTAGACAGGCTGAAAAAACAGACTGCCGTGGGCAAAGCTGATGTACCATCTTCATCCAAGTCACTTGCCAAAACTCAGTTTTCGCTTCCCTGGTTATTCCAGAGGGGGCATAGAGGGAATTTTAGCCGAAACAGTTAGCAGGCCAGGAGGCTCCCATGCTTTGCCTGAAAGGCCATACCAATACTTTTGCAAGTAGCAATTTTTACGTTTTATGGACTCTACATAGTCTCCCCTCTCTATGTTTTGGGCGACAGCTGAGCTGTCAAGTGAAGTCTTCATCCCAGAGTAAGTTTTTACAGCCGTGCTATAAATCCCCCACAACTAGTCATTAGTAATGGAAATGCTGACAGACCCTTATAAAAAAAAAAAAAAAAGTGTGGCGATAGCAGGACAACGTATTATTCTAATAATTATGTACATGTGAATCCTTCTCTCCTCCCTGTTTAGTTTTCCATTAATGTATATTGGCTAATTAAACACGCTTACGAGACATTCTTACAGTAGAAGGCAACATTTTGGCCCTTAGCCCAAACCAACAGGGGGAAAACTTCAACATGCTCAGCCAGACACAGTACCAGATGGAGAGAATGTATAGTTACATGAAACGATGAGCGAATGAAAGAAAGGAACAAACCACCAGAGAGAAAAATAAGTATAAATGTCTCACCGCTTTCATTTTTCTCTATTACATCCACGACTTCCCCAGCCTGAAGGCTGATCTCAGAGTTTTCCTGTTTCTCATAGCTGGACACCACCACATACTGCTCCAGGATCATGGGTTCGGAGCTAGCATCAGCACCTGGGGAAGGGAAAAAGCAAGCTGTGAGCCAGCTTCCAGCCATGGCTCCTCGAGAGCGACCTCCGTCCATCCAATTCATGATAGGCCAATTTGTCCCCGCCGTCAAGCCAATCAGAACAAAACCTTGGCTCGCAGCATATCCCCAAATGGCTGGCCATATAGAGACAGCTTCCTCTGGCCCACAACCCAGCAGCACAGAGGAACATTAGAGAGAAGACAAAAAGAGTTTAAAGCATAGTGAATTAATCACAAAGTTTCACGATGGATTCGGAAAAGAAGCTTCTTCCCAACATGGTTGCCACAATCCTTGTCCCCATTCAGACAGAAAAATCCCAGGTAGAAGCAGCATAAATCCACGGCAGAGTTATCCTCCCCCCAGGAAGCCAAAGGAAAAAAACAAACAGTTCTCCCCCTCGGAGGCTCAGCTCCTTTTCCACTCTTGAAGGCTCGAGCTGCAAGTCAAGAGAGGGCTGTGGATGCCAATCATATTCGTCTGCACTGCAGCCCTTAAATAGAAACACATGAGCAGGATGGACTAAGGGAGGGGGTGGAGGAAGGGAGAGAGGGGAGGGCGGAGAGACTGTTTACTTGAAACATAAGAAAAGTTACAGCGCCAGATTCTTATTAACACAGCCACCCCCCACCCACCTTTTCCAAGAGTCTTGCAGTTGTCAAA